>OZ018321.1:103600565-104010565 GCA_963969495.1 Ceratothoa steindachneri | reverse complement strand
ATACTCACCCCATCCCATTTGGGTAAATGCCCACATTCATCTATATGCACCACTAACGAGTTTGAAGTTCTATGTGCCCGGACGTCCCTCTTATGCTCACTAAGTCTAGTTTTAATGTCCCTACCAGTCTCTCCGTAATAACTCTTGTCGCACCCTTCACACGGAATCTGATAGATTATGCCCCTATCCGTTTGGGCCCTAAACTTTTTGTGCGAAACCAATTCCTTGATCTTCGTCCCAGCATGATCGGCAACTAGCAAACCCGTTTTCCTGAGGGCCACATTTATGTTCTGCGCAGCCTTGCAGTAAGGCGCTGAAAGGTACCTGACCCCATCCAATGTGCCTGTCAAAGCCTCATTATCCGCGGTCCCATTTGTCGTGCTACTCATTTTGCCTCTTTCCGATATCCCGACCGCTTTATACCTCAACTTTTTTAAGAGACCCTCCGGATACTTTAGTTTCATAAAAGCATTCTTTATGTAGTTATACTCATCAGTTAAAAACTGTTGGCTACAAATCCGGATGGCCCTGAGGTAGAATCATATCACTACCCCAGTCTTCGTTCTATCGCTGTGTCCAGATAAATAATGGATGAAGTCATCCTTATTAGTGGGTTTCCTGTAAACGGAAAACTCAGTTGCACTCCCAACCCTATGTATAAGTGTTTCCAGAAAAGGAATCCTGTTGTTAACTTCTTCCTCTACAGTAAACTGTATGCTACCGTTTATCTCATTCAACCGCTCTAATTTCTCATTGACGTCAGTATTTTCAGGAATTATGGCCAGAACATCGTCTACATATCTCAACCACAAGGAGTCACCCTCCCCGAATACCCTCATCAATTTCTCTGTTTCAAGGACCTCCATGAATAGGCATGCCATGACAGCGCTAAGTGGAGATCCCATCGCCAGTCCCCTGTATTGTCGAAATTCTTCCCCTTCAAAGGTGAACGCACCAAAGCTCACGCATAGCGAAACTAACTTTATATAGTCCCTTTTACTAACGGGTAGGTCAGCGTCATTCAAGACGAGTAACAATTTTGCCACTGCCTCCAAAGCACCGTTAACAGGGACATTGGTGAACAGCGATTTTACATCAAAGCTTACCATTTTCTTTCCCTGTAAGTTGACCCCGATTAACCTCTCCTTTAAATCGGTCGAATTCTTTAAATGCGCTTTGCTAATTTTTCCCAGTCCCTGCGACAATGGTCTGGCCAGTGCTTTGCAATTCTGTGGGGAGCGCTTCCCACTCCCGATGTGATAGGTCTAAGAGGAACCCCTTGTTTGTAGGTTTTTGGGAGCCCCCTCATTTTGGGGGGTCTGGGGATTTCCTCAATGAGGTGGGTCATTTTCTTACCCCTTTCCGTTCTCCTGGAAACACTTATACATAGGGTTGGGAGTGCAACTGAGTTTTCCGTTTACAGGAAACCCACTAATAAGGATGACTTCATCCATTATTTATCGGGACACAGCGATAGAACGAAGACTGGGGTAGTCATAGGATTCTACCTCAGGGCCATCCGGATTTGTAGCCAACAGTTTTTAACTGATGAGTATAACTACATAAAGAATGCTTTTATGAAACTAAAGTATCCGGAGGGTCTCTTAATAAAGTTGAGGTATAAAGCGGTCGGGATATCGGAAAGAGGCAAAATGAGTAGCACGACAAATGGGACCGCGGATAATGAGGCTTTGACAGGCACATTGGATGGGGTCAGGTACCTTTCAGCGCCTTACTGCAAGGCTGCGCAGAACATAAATGTGGCCCTCAGGAAAACGGGTTTGCTAGTTGCCGATCATGCTGGGACGAAGATCAAGGAATTGGTTTCGCACAAAAAGTTTAGGGCCCAAACGGATAGGGGCATAATCTATCAGATTCCGTGTGAAGGGTGCGACAAGAGTTATTACGGAGAGACTGGTAGGGACATTAAAACTAGACTTAGTGAGCATAAGAGGGACGTCCGGGCACATAGAACTTCAAACTCGTTAGTGGTGCATATAGATGAATGTGGGCATTTACCCAAATGGGATGGGGTGAGTATAGTTCAAAAAGGTTTATCAAAACGTGAGCGCAGGATTATTGAAGCTACATATATTCTCTCCTATAGGTCGACAAATCACCGGGACGGTTTCTTCAAGCTGGCGACAGGTGCGGCAAGGCTCATTAATGAAGAGGCGGAAGGGTCGAGACGAGGGGGAAACGGCCGGGGAAGAGCAAGTGACCGCGACCCAGACTAACTTTACGAATGGTCGAGCGGCGATCTTCCATCTCTCTTGTCAGTTCCATTCTGAGGAAGCCAAGAGGCGAAACGTCAATAAAGAGCTCTGTGCAGTGTCTGGACTTTTCTTTCTCCCCATCCATTCTCACCTATACGTCGAGTCTTTCATGCAATATATATATATATATATATATTCTATTACTCTCGATCTTTTTATCTCTCTCTCGCTCTTCTCAATATTTCTTTCTTATTATGTCATTCTTTTTCTCTCTCCCTTTCTCTCAATATTTCTCTCTTTTTCTGCTAATTATTTCTTTTCCTTTCTCAATCTTTTTCCCTCTCAATCTTTCTTTATATCTATTTTATCTTCCTTTTCTCTCTCTCTCTCTCTCTCTCTCTTTAGGTGAGTTGTCCGAGATGTGGCAGATGCCATTCAACTTTGACAAATGCAAAGTAATTCACATATGTCACAATATCTCCCCGGAAGACTACTTTTTATCGGGTGGACGATTGGAGAAGACCGACTAGAGAAAGATTTAGGCATGCAAATCAGCAGCGCCTCAAGTTCTATATGCAGCGCGCCGAGGTAGATAAAAGGGTACAGAGACTGTTGGAGTACATAAAGAGATAATTTCGTTTCCGTAACCAGAAGATTTTGCTCACCCTGTCCAACTTTCTAGTCAGGCCGCATATTGATTACGGGGTACAATTCTGGTCAGCAGCAATGTGTAAATACATTGAATGGCTCGAAAGAGTGCAGGCCAGTGCCACCAAACTAATCCCGCCCCTTAGGCACAAAGGATACCAACGCCTGCTACGAGAATTGGGCTCTTCTCCCTGTAGACGCGCCGTATACGTTGCCAGCTTATCACAACGTATTAAATTATATATGAAGCCTACGCGCAACCACGGTTACAAATTAGATCTACCCCTAATTTAGGACTAACGTTTGCGGGAACTTTTACTGGTACAGTATCTAGGAGAGATGGAACTATCTTACATCGGAGGCAGTGAACAGTTTAAGTCTTGGATGTGCAAAATAATACTGCACGAGTTAGAATACACACTAATCAATCGAAAACTTTGAAATATTCAGTTATTCTGTCAAAATTCATAGGTATGCTCATTTTTTAATATGCCTAGGTCGTTCTTCCGTTTCCCTCTCCACATATTGCGGGAAGAGAGGTGGGCAGACAGAGACTTAATTTTTTGCTATACTTTCCCGCACGCTTATTATTTTAGGCCTTAACTATACCGCGCCTCTTCAGTATGTTTCGCAAGAATTTTTGAGGTGCTGCTTTTCTTGTAACTCTTTCTAACTCATTATAACTCTCTTTCTCTCTCACTCTTTCTCAATCTTTATTATCTCTTACTCAATCTTTTTTTCTCTCTCTCACTCAAGCTCTCAATCTTCCTCTCCTCCTCTCAATCTGTATCTCTATCAATCTTTCTATCTATCTCTCCCTCTCTCTCTCTCTCATACCAATGATGACGATTCGATAACATTGCGCACAATAATATCTTTATCATGACAGATAATTTAGGCTGAGTTCCAATCGATGCACTACCCTCCCCACCACGTATAGCAGTATATTTATGTTGAGATCTACCATGTGAAAGACATTTAGCTGATTATCCAAAGTAATATTTGGACCAATCTATACATTTTACGCAATATACATACATCACCAATAGGGTAAGGTGTATATTTATAATTAAATAAAAGAGAAATGCCTACAGTTTTTTTAAAGTATGAGAGAGCGCAGCTAAAGCTGTATTAGAAGTAACTATGAGACCATTCTTGTTATTAAAAGGAGGGTGAGCAGCTACAGGGTAAAAATACTTTCCCGCTAATTCAAGACATTTATCAATGAAATAATGTAGAGAATATCATAGTTTGTGCTCAATGTCGAGTTCTTTTAAAAATGCTGTGTCAAAGATTTCAGGACGAACCACTCGAAGGGCAAGAAGAAACATGCAGATAAAAACAGACCCTTTATCTTTAATATGAGAGGAGGAAAAGTGAACATTGAAATAGAAATTTGTCGACTTGCGATAGACAGAATTTAAAAGTAGGAGTGCAGTGTATTAATAAATCTAGGAAAGAAAGTACGGAGTTCTATTCTTGTTCAAGATTAAATTTAATTGAACGTACAAGCGAGTTAAGTTTGTTAAAAAAAGGTGTACATTTCCTAAGTGGGCTATAAGCATATGATATCATCGATGTATCGAAGCCAAATAGTAAAAGGATCAATAATAAAGTGGAGGTAAACCGTTTAAAAAAATTCCATATATAATTTAGACCAAATTTCTAGCGAAGGAATTTACAATTAAAGAACAAGAGGGAAAGTCCTTCAATGACCTGTAAAATGGTTATTGAATTGATGGTTTCCCATGGTTCAAATCACCTACGAGTGCCTTTGAATTGCTAAATGAGGCTTCTTTCACTAGAAAACGCTCCCCAGTACCAAATCCGATGGCAGATTTGAAATATCCAGGGTGAATAACCCTATGTCCCATGGCCATATGAGTCATTTCCTGGCTCTAAATGGGTACACTTGAACTTTACTCCTCTTGAAAAAAAGCGACGCCTAGACCTGGCGCTTTACTGTAGGCAAAAAGTATAATCTTTAGTATCGAGTGAAACAAGTTATAATATATATTAGGGGAACAGATAATTCAACGTTAAACAATGTATCTTTTAGAAATTGGAGCAAATCGTCGACCGTAACTTTAGTAACAAGGGAACAAACATAAAAGTTAACTAAGATGAAGTTTGAAGAGTAAGGAAGAGCACTGTTTTTCTGTAAGGTTAGAACTATTAAATATATGGAACCTATGAAGCATCCTACAAGAGGGGTACGGTAAGTCGTTAACCATTTAGACAAAACATATGAAACAGAAAACACATAACTACCTATCGGACTTAAATGATTATTGGGGTGAGGGTTTAACACAATGCCATAAATATAGGGTTAGAGAAACATTCATAGATATAAATTTAGAAATTAAATCAATATATTGTTTAAGAATAGAACAAACCTCTTGATAAAAGGGTTATTATGTTGTCTAAAGGATCTTTTTGTAAATTCACATAAGCAGAGTCATCGTCAGATAATTTCCTCCTATTTCTGAAAGAAATATGACGATTAAAAGTGTTATTTTCCAATTATTTGAGTCTCCATTAAATAAAAAAGGTCATTTTTATCCACAAACTTTACTATTTTGGCTAGGATGTTGAATTTTTAAATTAGCTCATTTATGGTAAATAACATTATTTTCATGAAAATAGTAAAACTATATCAAAGATTTCAAGGGTTATGTTTTTCTCAGTTATGGTATAAACATGATATACTATATTTAAAAAGCTATAAAAGTAGTAATACCGTAGTAATAGCTATTATTTCCCTTATATTTTGTTTTTCGCGACCTGGACAGCAATGGCAGTTCTCTTACATTCCAAATAGATTCAGCACTAATTTTGTGAAAAATAAACTGTATTGCTTCCTAGAACTTTCAAGAATTTTTTATATGTTTGAAGAATTTCTAGAACATTCGGGCAACGTAGATGACTGTATAAATACTAAGAATGTTTATTCAATACAGCAGTTTAACTCTAGCCATCAGAGCGCAGACATCGTCACTCGTCATTTATTTAAGCATTCATCACACATGGCATCAAGAGGTTGTAAGCATCCGACAGACGCATTTTGATATGTCTGTGGCGAATTTATTAAGACCAGAGCGAAAAGGTACCTTGTGGAGAGATCTGCTAAAATGTGTGAGGCTTAGAAGGCCTATTTCGGCATGCCAGTTGGAGATTAAGACAAGCCTCGGGCACCTCATTTCACGTGCGAGTTCTGCAAAAGAAATTTGGAAGCTAATATATATATATATATATATATATATAATGTGTTTTGTATATTTGGATACTAGAATTTTATTTTTGCATTTTTTAAGAGTTCTAAGTGAAAAGTATTTGTTTATTTAAACTTATGTTTTCATTTTGTTTTTTCCGGTTGGTACAGAGGAGAAAAGAGAGCTATGAATTTCCCAATCCCACGAATTTGAAGGGAACCAACTGACCACTCAAGCAATTGTTTCTTCTGCATTGCGAACCCTTTCAAAAGTCGAGCAGACAAAAATGCGCCTGTTATCATATATCCAGACCTTCACTCATTTATTACGTCAGTGTCACACAGTTCTGAGCTCCTCGTACCCACCCATCCAAAAAGAGAGCAGCAGTTTTTAAAAAGTAAAAGCAGATCAGAAGAGGATGGAGTCATTGATCTAGATTACAGAGGGTCAACTGAGAAGAGAAGCCCATACTACTCCAACCAAAAAGATCTCAACGGGCTTACCAGAGATTTTGGTCTCACAAAGTCCAATGCCGAGCTTTTAACTTCGAGACTCAAGCAGTGGGATTTGTTAGATGACAGTGTGCAAATATCAGGTTATAGAAAGCGTCACTAGGGTTTTGCAAGCTTTTTTACACGTCAAGAAGAGCTTTGCTTTTGCCACAATGTGACCGGTCTGTTTGAGGCAATCTGAATTGCCTGTAACCCTAACGAGTGGCGCCTCTTCATTGACAGCTCGCCCAGGAGCCTCAAAACAGTGCTACTTCATAACGGGAACATGTATCCATCTCTCTCCCTTGCTCACTCTGTCCAGCTCAAAAAGGAATACAACAGTGTCACGATCGTGCTAGATGCATTGAAATATAAAAAGTACGGTTGTGAGGTAATCGGAGACTTCAAAATGGTGGCCTTCTTGATAGGTCTCCACAGTGGCTTTACCAAGTTTCCTTGTTATTTTTTCCTTTGCGACAGCATGCGCACCGTGGGTCATTACCATCAACGGGATTGGCTACAACGAACCGAGTTTAGTGTGGAAGAAACAACGTCAAATGGAAGCCTTTGTTGGACCCATAAAAAGTACTGTTTGCTCCTCTGCATTTAAAATTAGGCCTTATGAGACAATTCGTCAGAGCTCAAGATAAGGAGTCTGCAGCTTTCAAGATTCTCCAAGATTTCTTTCCTAATCTATCTGCTGCAAAGGTGGAAGCCGGGGTCTTCGTCAGTCCACAAATGAAAAAAATATCGCGGAGTGCAAGGGGTTTCCCGAGAAGCTCACTAGGACGGAAAAGGCAGCGTGGGAAGCTTTATCGCAGTTGTTCTGGGCTTCCTATGTAATCACAAAGCCGAGAACTTGGTAAGAATCCACGGCAAGATGGGTTGCAGGATGTCCCTGAAAGTCCATATTCTTGACGCTCATCTTGATAAATTTAAGGGGAAAACATGGGAGCGTACTCCGAGGAGCATGGCAAGCGATTTCACTAGGCTCTACTAGACTTTAAACGCAGCTATCAAAGATCGTATGATGAAAATCTGATGGGGGACTATATTTAGGTGCTGAATCGTGAAAGTAATTTACAGTATTAGCGTAAACCACAGAAAACTACTCATTTCCAATATTTTAATTGTCTCATTTATGTAATTCTACATAGAATAAATAAATGTGATTTTTGTATCATGTCGTTTTGTTTCTACTTTATGCAAATGGAAGTTCAAATTCTAAAAAAATGGTGATGGAAATCCGTTTGTTAATAGTATAGATTTCAGCGCATGCATGGTAGTATGAGGTGAATAGTGTTGTTTCTTATTTCCATGTAAGAGGCGTGTTAGATGTTTGAGGGGAGGAGTGTCATGGGCTGGCACAGGAGAATTAGGGGTACCATTTGCCGTAGAATTTGTGGAGGGATCAAAATGCGCTTGTTTCATATTGCGGGGGTGTGCCTTTAATGGGCCAGTGGGTCCTTGGAGAGTATAAGAATGTTGATTTCCTATAAAGATCTTATATGGGTCCTTGTATGGTGTTAGAAAACTGGGGTGAATCTGTGTCTCTTTTAGAAAAACATGAGTGCAAGTGTCAAGCTCATTGGAAATAGAAGTATTAGGGCAAGTGAGTTCATGGTTTTCTGATGATGTTGGATTGATTTGTGTTGTAAGGGATCTGTGTTTCTCTTGACAAAGAAGTCACCTGTGAGTCTTAAGGGAGCGCCCCAAAAAATTTGTGCGGGAGAATGTGTTCTCTCTTGACCAGGGATTGTTACGCATAGTGAGCAGAGTTGCGGCTAGGTTTTTTAGCTAATCACTAGGATTTATTTCCTTTGGCTAGCAGGCAAATTTCTAGAGTACGATGCCATCTTTCTAGCACAGTTGCCATAGGCGTTCGCCGGCGATGTAAGAATGTGTTCTGTTGGAGTTAACCTGAGCAATTCCTGAATGGAATTGAAGGCCAGTATCAGAGATTATTTTAACAGAGATGTAATGAGTGTAAAAGGCGTCAACCGCAGACTCTGACGTCATGTATTTTAATGGGTATGCTTCAATTCATTTGTAAAACCGGCATACAGCTATGAGAAGATATTTGTAGCCTGTCTGAGTTGCAGGAAAACCACTGAGTAAATCCACCAAATCCATCAATTCTTTTTGTGAATATACTAAGTTTTAATTCCGGAGCACGAAAATCTTTGCTAAAGAAACCTAGAGCCTCCCACTCATTTCTATGATACTGCTGGTAGACGGCTTCGAAGCCAAGATTTGATATGTCGGTAATGAGACGTACTGAGAAGTCTCTCTTTGGATGTGGCATCGAATGCGTCTTGTGCCTGGCTGGCCCATTTTAAAACTAAATTGGGGCGACGTTTATTGGCATCTTTCAATAATTTCTTGAATGGAATTAAGGTTATGGCTGGTTGTCGAATGAACCTTCGCAAGAAATTCACTAAACCCAGAAATCTCTGCGATTCGTGCAACGTTTCGGGGACAGTATAATCTTTAATCGCAGTGATGTTATCCTGTTGGGGAGATCTGCCTTGCGAATTAACTTGATAACCCAGAAAGTCGAGCGCGTCTACCGAAAAGATACACTTTGAGAGGTTCAGCATTTGATGTTTCAAATGCTGAGAAAATTAAATCCAAATGAAATAAAACATTATTGATGTACCTTTGAATTTTTTTTAATGAGGTTGACATTCCTTGACGTAAGGCCAAGTATTCATAAACCCTAGTGGAGTCGTCATAGCAATCTTCTAAATGGATGGAGGGTCTACGGGAATTTGAAAAAATGCTCCCTTAAGGTCTATCTTAGAAAACTTTGTACAGTTTGAGAGTTTTTACTTGAAGTCGGTAAGATAAGGTAAGATTATTTGTCTTTAATAGTCACATAATCAATTTGCTTAGAATCAGAGATAATACGGTAGTTGTCATCTGACTTTTAAAAAGATGACCCGGCGAAAGTCACTGGAGAATGGCACCTTGGTCTCTCACTGAACAGTGGTACTTTCGTGAGAATAAAATGATGAAATGCAGTTGGACGTTTTGCATGTTTTGGAAATTAACACATTCATTGGTTTATTTATAAATATCACTATATTTTTTTAGTAATTGGGCTATCGGATAACCATCAGGAATAAATGAAAGGGTGGAAAGAATTGAACTTTTCCTTGTGCCTTGAACAGATAACTTCGTGGTACCATCCACCAAACACGATTTTCTTAAATTAACTAATACATTATAGTGTGCCAGGAAATCAGCACCTATTATGGCGTATTGGACATCACATATTAAGAACTCCCACAACAAATTGCACCTTAAGTTCTAGTGAGAGGTTTAAAGTTTGAGTGCCAAATGTACGTATAGGAGTGCCGGAAGTTGTGTTGAGGGGAATATGCGATTTTTGTCGTTCGCTTTTGCACTTAGGTAGCGGGTAAAATGCTAATTATGGAACCAGTATCGATTAAAACCGCTTATTCGTTTTGGTTCATTGACGTATAAGCAACGGTGGGAAGCACACAATGATGCAATGTAATTTATTACTGTTGCCTGGTAAAATCCGGCATAGAACTAGCTTGTTGGAATCCGAGCTATTTGACCAAATTTCCGGTGATACCAACAAATAACATTTTATAATGCAGGAGAATTACGAGAGAGAGAGTGGAGTCGCTATGAGGTCGGGTAGGAGAGCTGCGCAGCCGTGATAGTGATTGTCCTCTTGATAGGTCTCTTAAGTGTTCCAAGGAAGCTATTCGGCTGAAGAGGTTGACCAGTTCCTCTTTTATAGGGCTTTGACAATGGCCGTTACTCGTGGATGCGAACTGTGATTGAGGGCACGCGTAGCCATGCTACTAAGTTCGTCAAGAGGTGTATCTGGGGCTAGAATCTTATGGGCTTCTTGAATGTGGGGTGTGAGACGTCGGACAAAGGATTTTCAAAGAAGAAAGTCAGGAGTCACATTGTCTTCGAGAGTGCCGCGTAGTCTTTGCAGAGAGACTTGTATGGTTCTTTAAAAGAGATGAATGCCATCTACCACGGTATAAGGAAGTGCCCTTATAATTAATTTTAGCTTGTGGGCGTCAATGGTACTGTGATCAAGGTTTAATAATCTCTCATTTGGGGTTAAACAGGAGTGTGGGGACGAGTTTTGGAACTCTAGTAGGAAGATGGCAGAAACTGGAGTATCTTCAGTGGAATTATCAGAATTGTCCATTTTCGAAGAAGGTGTCATGCTTTAGCCGGTTGTGCGGTGGATTTACTTCTAAGGTGACTCGGGTTTCGTGAAGTCACTCTGAGATGATTATGATATTACTTTTGAAGTCTCCAGTACGCAGATGGTGTTTGAGGTTGCTGCGGAAGATTTATGCTTGTTTTCTTTTTTGTAGTCACTCCGGAGTCACGACTTGTGGTGACAGAATTTGGTTTTCTCCGATTGGGGCCGGGTCACCAGTTCTATATAGGAACAATATAAGTTTTGTTGTTCGGCAGGAACAAATAGGTCTTCTCAGCTTACTACTTCGATTCGGAATTATTATACTTCGTAGGGTGTTCACCAAACAAAATTGTATTTGGGTTTGTAAGTAACTTTATTTATGAACTTGATTTAAATGAGTGATGGATAAATTGTAGACTGTCGAGGAGGAATGAGCAGATTTTAGTAAGCTTGAAGTTAAGCAACTGAATGGGTGAACTAGTAAAATGGACTATAGTTGAATGACTAAGTGATAAAAAGGTGAGAATGTGTAACTTAATAATGATTGATTCTATAATATTCTTTGGTATTTATGTGTTTAGGGAAAGTAGGCGTGCCCTACTTTTATCAATGTGATATCTCGGGGAGGAGCTTTGTCTGAAGATGGATGAGTGTTTATTTGTGTGTTCGTTTGGGACAGAGAGAGTTAGAGAGAAGAAATCAGGTTGCTTTCATTATCAAGAATGTATATGGGGGGACATATAAAGGTGTGAAAAAGGATTTATAATGGATTATAGGAAGTCAGGAATGGTACTTTTAGAGGATTACATGTCTAGTAGGTTGGCATTTATTTATAAATAAAAGAAGAAAATGTCCAAATGGGTAATCTCCATGTTCACTCGGAAGATTGTGTGGGGAGATGATAGGTATATAAGAGTTTTATGTTTGTGTAATCTTAGAATTAACTATTTAGGTTTATTATATATATATATATATATATATATATATATATATATATATATATATATATATATATATATATATATATTTATATATAAAGGGTGTTCTATTAAGTCGGATTGAAGTTGACAGTAAATAAAACAGTTTTATTGGTGAAAATTTATTGATTTCACTAGTGTATCATGTTATGTGAGTCATGGCAATTATATGTGAAAAATAATATCACCTAAATGTCCACCAAAGCTTCGGTGGCACACCTCCGCTCGATGGTCAAAATCTTTGATGACGTCTCTGCATAGTTGCTTCTCGATCTCACCAATATGACTTATTATCTCTTCCTTCAGCTGTTTATGTTTTGTTAGCTTGTTAGCATAGACCTTACTTTGAGATGATCCCAAAGGAAGAAATCGAAAGGCGTCAAGTCACACGATCGTGGTGGCCAATTGACCTCGAGAGATGATGCGACCTTGGAACTTCTGTTTCAATAAAGACATTGTTTCATTGGGTGTGTGGCTTGTGGCACCGTCCTCTTGAAACCACAAATCTTCGACATCCATAGAATTCAATTCAGGCGATAAAAAGTTGGTTATCATGGCACGGCATCGCTCGCCTGTCACCGTAACAGAATCCCAGGCATCATTTTCAAAGAAATACGGCCCAATGATTCCGCTAGCAAAAAATGCACACCAAACAGTTACCTTTTGTGGGTGCAGTGGCTTTTCAACAATCTTCCTGGGATTTTCATGAGCCCAAATGCGACAATTCTGCTTATTAACGAATCCATTAAGATGAAAATGGGCTTCATCACTAAAGCCTGATGTTTTGCGAAAAATCATCATCGGCTTGTCTTTGCTCATGCACCCAATTGACGAATGTACGGTGCTTCAAATGGTCAGGAGTCTTCAGTTCTTGTGTCAATTGAATTTTGTAAGCGTGTAGAGACAAATCTTTTGTCAAAATTCAATGTAATGTTGTTGTGGAGAGATTTAATTCCTGCGCGCGATGACGAATAGATGTGTCTGGATCTTCGGCCACATTCTCGCGCACTGCAGCAATGTTTTTCAGCTGAACGGCGTAAGCGAGCACGCAATGGCGTTTTCATATCTGCCACCGACCCGGTTTGTTTGAATTTACGAACAATTTTCCCAATTGCACTTTCGGTTGGTCGATTATGTTGACCCATTTTGGTAGTAGGCTTCAATAACTCTAACACGTTGTTCGATTGGTAATTTTTCCATGGTTAAAATTGCCAAAGAATGAAGAGAGTTAAATCTGAAAGAAAAAGAAACCAATCATTAGACGCTCAAACTTAACTCACAATTAAAATCGGTCCAAGTTATTGGAACACCCTTTATATAGAGAGAGAGAAAAAGAGAAAGAGAGAGATGGAGAGAGGGAGGGAAAGAGAAAGAGAGAGAAAACCGACAAATAGAGAAACAGATGAAGGGTGATGCAGAAGAACCGTCTCGGTGCCGCAAGCACGAGCAGTCCTAAGACGCCTCTCGCATTCTCGCCTGCGTTGCTTAGCTCTCGAAATATTATTGAAGAATTCAGCTGCCGCAGAAGACGTGAGAGAAGGTTAAAAACGGATGTCAGGACACCAATGCAAGGAGAAATCCGTGAACTACATAGAGCAAAGGTAGTCATTAAGCGCAATTATGGGAAAGGCAGTATGCCCAATTGTAGGAATTATAGAAATTATAGGACTTGGTAATTATTTTTTTTGCCGTATGTTTAAAGTAGAAATAACATGGAGAGAGTATTAAATGTTTTGTGAGTTACATTAAATTTTAAATGAACTGCATTGTGCTGACTGTACTCTGCGGAGACTCGTAGTCTGCTTTTATTCTCCCCCACCTAAAAAAAGTTTGGAGACAGGTTCGTTGCCTGTTTGTAGGAAAATTGCGTACCGGGTAAAGTTACTTCTTCCTGTAGAATCTCTCAGGTGGCTTGCTTCTCTCTCTCTCTCTCTCTCTCTTTCTCTCTCTCTCTCTCTCTCACCCAGCAAGAGAAGCAAGTCTCCCCGGTTGCTCTGGCATGTTATGTGCATGTGTGTGAGTCGTGTGGGAAAAACTGGAGGCCAGCGTCCTCCATAAAAACAATTAGGAAGACTCTTGTTAATTACCTCAAAGAGTATCCTTGTCGTATTAATACAAAATATAAAGATTTCTGACACCTCAAAACTTAAAATAACCATGTTTCAAGGTGGTGCATTAAATTACAAGTTAAGTATAATCAAATTTATTGTTCATTACTTGAATTTATTTTCCTCTCCTGGTACTCCTTTCATCTGTAGGATATACTCGTAATCATTCAGTATATCTGTCTTCATCAATTCTTCCAATTAATTCATTGTAAAGTTTCATTGATTGGCCTTTCAGTTTATTACTAATAGAAACAGACCTAACTCTAGAATGTGGATCTATTTGGCCTCTGTGTTCATCGTGTTGAGTATTCGTAATGATTATTACGGCAGTATTTTTTATTCTTTTCAGAGCATTATTTGTGTTTTTGACGCCATAATAGAAGGAATAAATAGCTGATAAAGAAGTTTAGCTCAAATACAGGCTCTGTAATTTTTTTTCAATATTTTCTGCTTAAAGATCTCGTGAATCTATCGAGTAGGCCCAAATCTCTTTTTTTGTGTAAGCTACGATGTCAATAAGTTTTATCTATCAGTCTCGTCATAATAACTAGACCTATGGTTGTATCTTCGTAGCTGTCAAATATATCCTGCTGTCATTCATAACATCCGCCAACATCCTTCTATAAACGAGAATTAATTTGAACTTTTGTCTTTTTATAATTTCCTTTTCCTCCGTATATTTATAATTAAATTATAAGTACCTGTCACCCTTTGTCTGCCCATGAATCTTTTTTGTTTCTATAAGGAAAAGTAGCACTAACAATTTGAACAAATATGGACTCTTGTTATAAGGGTTGAATAATTATGTCTCTGATATATAATAAGTATAGTAGGCACTGAAGCAACCTCTTTGTGATATACTTGCTATTAGTTTCAAATCTGGACTTTTGATCTTTTGTTTTATATATAGACAAAAAGTAAATAGTTTTATAATAAAATGATTGTATTCCTATTTTGGGGAATCGTTATTCTGACTTATTTGTTTCCAACTTTTCAGACCGTAATATTTTAGCTACCAAACCTGCCTAGAAAGCAAAATTCCAAGGATATATCAGCTTTTCAAAGAGGAGGAATTCATGGTCAATTTGAGGGTGAACTATCCTAAAAATCGAAAAGCCAAATAGTAAGAAGATTAACTTCATATACCATAGTCGCAGTTTAAGCAGGTGTCAAAATCCGTAATATCTGTTGTTCAAAACTACCTAAGCAGATCGACAGAATCTCTGGCATAAAAGGTATGTTGTGGTGAGTACTCTTTATTTTCGATAAAACCTACGGGTAGGTGGTTACCAGAGTAAGTGAACACAAAAGAGTTTACACATACTTGCGAAAAAGGAGGAGAAAGAGAATAGAAGCAGCTTTTATATTCACCTCATATTGCCTAACATATGTAAGTCGGAAATTAGAAGAGCACGTGATCCTGTCTTTCTCCTTTCCTCCTTAACACTAAGCCAATTCAAAGGTGCCACTCCACCACTTGGTTTAGGTCAACACACGGATTTGTAAACAAGCAAAACAAATTAGACCAATCAGTGACGAACTTTAATTAGCGGACTAATTGGAGCCCCTTCCCCCACTTGTTCCAGCTTTGCATGGAAAAAAATTGCGAATACACCTCAAGGTCTCATCTAGCCCCAGTGGGCTATGATCTAAAGTTGTTGGACTGGTTGGAGATGCCTCCTTTAACTGACGACCCGGACAGGGATTAAACAAGCTGAGGTGGATTGATTGGAAATTCCTCCTGTATTTTCCTCGTTTATATGAAAGGGAAAAATCAAAAGGGATAAAGATGACAGAGAACGTTCCTCGCCCAATTATTGGCTTCAGTAATGAACGTTGCAGTGGAATCACTAGACCTAAGGGTCCCACGCCAAATTGAGCGGAGGTCGCAGCAAGCCAAAGGCCTTCGAAACAATCATCGGAAAACTGGAAACTAGAATCAAGAGGCTAATACAGGTAGCCCTAGGGTACGGGGTAATCTGTCACACTCATACAGACTTAGTCAAGCTAACCTCAGCAACGGCTTCCATGAACTTGAAAAAATAAGACTAAAACCAAGAACATCACCAGTTGTAAATGTTATTAAATCTATTCTTTGCAGAATGGTGGACCCATTGATGGAAGAGAGACAGGCAGAAGACATAAAAGCTGAAATCGAGAGAAACCACCAATTGGCCAAGGAGGCCGAAGTGATTGCAATCCGTTATCTCAACCACGTCTTCAAGGTAATACTCCAAGAAATGCAGATCGAGGAGAAAGTCAATGAAGCACCACTCAAAGTGTCCTATATTAAGATATCTCCCAACCAAATGTATAAGGAGAAGTATGTTAAACTTATCCGATGCTTCTTCTGTTACAAGGTAAAAGAGTACCCCATAGGAAAATGCCTTGAAAAGTACAAGAAGATTAGTTCTGAGTGTGTACAGACAGGCCACGATTAGATGCAGTTTACGAACCCAAATAAAGTATGCATCAATTGTGTGGGCCCATATATGAGCTTAGGATGGAGTGCGCGGTCCAGAAAGAGCACCTAAACAAAAAATAGAGCCATGGCTAAGAGCACCACCCACGGGGTCACTTATGGTACAATAGCAAAGGACCACCAGGTAAACAAAATCAAAATTACAAGCTGACAGACGCAACACCAGCAAAAATTATGGCTTACATACTTAATGTTTACGTGAATAAATTATTGAATCCGTGAACGCTCAACACAGAGATCAACAAAATGCTCAATGCAAACAAATTGGAACCAAGAACATTCCCACAGAATCCGCCTTCACACAAAGTTCTCTCTGCCACCGGGGCGTTGCAACAGCCAGCAACATCGCCTCAATTTGAAAAAAAACGGGAGGAGGCGGTCGAACGACAAGACTCAAAAGAGAACCCAGAAATGTTGCCAGCAGTGCCAAAGACGACGACAATCAAATTTATACCGAAGAGTCAATTCGAAACTCCGTTTCGAAGACCAGGTTTTCTAATACATGGAAAGGACAGAGGACAGGTTCTTATTTTACAGAACCGCTAACCTCACTTGACTCCAAGGTAACTCACAGGATGACAACATCGTCCCCAGTGTAAAATTATGGCTGGCAATCTTCCCGTTCTATCTTAAAGCCCCTGGCCTTAGTCAAATTAGCATCAGCCACCAAATACTCACCTAAATGATTTCAAACCATGCTGCTGAACTTATTCAATGCGATATTAGCTTTGGGATGCTCCCTTGGATGCCTAAAGACTTCGAAAATTGTTTTCATGCCGAAGCCTGGGTTGCCGATAAATCAAGTGATGAACTTGATTCATCACAATTTGAAGGGTCTTCGAAAAGATCCTCAACAGATAACTCCCACCTACCTAGCAACAATTTTTCTTCAGAATGAAGAACAGCATAGATTTCGTAGACAAAGAGGAATAGAAGCAGTTATAACCCTGATGTATCAGCGTACTGCAGCAGAGATAGCGAAGTGGTGCATAGTAGACGTCGTTAAAGGCCTACAAACTATCGATAGTGAGACTTTCGCCCCACTGCAGAAATATCCTCTCGTCAGAGATCAGAGTGAGATAGAGAGAAAGATGTGCGCTGCTGCGCCTTCAAAGGAGAGGGAGACAGCAGACACCTGGTCGACCCTTTTGCTCTGCGCTAATGAAAGTGCGAAATCATAAAACGACGTGGTGGCTTGAAAGCCCGCCATCGCAGTAAGCCGATACAAGTTTGAGGGGCTAAAAGGTCCCATCTGGAGTCGGACAAAGTTTCGCCTCGCGGACTTAGGAACCTTCTCGCGATCGTGTTAATAGGGCGAGAATACTCTCACCTGCCAAAGCGTCAAACTCTAGAATCCTCTCCTTCGGACGGAGGGGGGAAATCCCTACTATAAATCCATAGGCGCCAGATTTGGAAGGCAGTATCCGCCGCCCTCCGCCAACCGTCGGACCCGCTATTCGCGTCTCGTTGGACTTGCACAATTCTTGCAGAACCCATTAAACTCCGGGTATTCTCGATTAATTTTCGTGAGTCTACCCCGTACTCGTTCTACCTGCTCCTCGAACGCAACGCAACCAGTCTCGATTCGTGTTCTAACTCGAAAGCAACATATAAGTTCATCGCGTAATAGTCATTGTCAAGGGAGAATTATTTGAACTTTTGCCAAGGCAAGGATTAAACCCTCGGACCATATCTCTCAGGTAACAGCAATGCGCAACTTCCCTATGCAAGTGCTCTCTCTACTACCCCCATCCCTTCTCCCGCATTGTAAGCCTCCATCGTCGTGTTCATATACGTTCAAGGCCATTCAATTGACCCTCAGTCAATATTATTAGTTTGTCTGTACGGTGACTGTCCCCGCCAAGTCTTCCCCCTCTGTAGCCCCTGAGACTTGTGTACGTCTACTGTGTATATAGCTTGTTTTAAAATCTCTTTTAACCTTGTAAAAAAATATTAATTAGCATATTAGTAAAGTTATTTTGCACCCGTTTTTCTCTTGTCTCGGAACCTCCAAGATAGTCGACTATTTGGCCAACCTACATTCAGTTAATTTGCACTCTGTTTGTATTATAATCTCCTACGAACATAGCCGTCATCGACCTCAGCTGAGAAACGCAGAAAGAGTTGACTTAACCCTATTCTACGACATATAGTAATATCTATTATATATTAAACTCTCTTTCATCCCCAGATGAAACTTCAAGGAAAGAAGTATCAACGGAAAATGATTAATGGGGGCGAGGATATAATTTAAAGTTATATCACCCGGATAAAGTTGAGAATACTTAAGACAAATTTTTAAAATGGGGCCAAAATACAAACTAGTGGAACTGGTGTGTGGGGAAGGGGGGTTACCATACATATACAAAAGGTTATATAATGCTATATAATGCTAATGCTACGGATATTTTTCCTATGATCCTACTAATTAGGGTGAATTTATCCTACGATTATACAAAACCAAAAAAAATTAAAGATATAAAGGAATTTATTGTACACAGAAAAAAATACATAATATATATATATATATATATATATATATATATATATATATATATATATATATATATATATATATATATATAAGGGATACGCGTTTTCTTATTATATGGTTGAATATACAAATTTATTTTAGTAACAAAAGTAAATACATGGATAAAAAAAGGAAACAGCTTGGAATTAGTTTGGAAAAGGATCTAACGGGTTTCTACTTAAACTATCAGACATACAGTTATCTGTGCCTTTTAAATACAAAATGCAGAATTGGAATTCCTGGAGGAGAAAGCTCTAACGCATCAACTGATCCTTATTATTATTGACGTTACGTAGGTATGATTGGGGGTTTTATGGGTTTGTGGTCAGTTTCCACTACAAATTCCTTGCCTACTAAATACATTCTAAATTGACAGACTTCCCCAATGATAGCTGGTGTTTCTCTCTCAATTACCGCATAAACTTTCGCCGTTATTCTCCTTTAAGGAGAGGACACATCCTATACCGTTATTACTGGCATCGGTGTGAATGCCAAACAGTTTGTCAAGATTAGGGAGGTGGAGGTTAGGAGCGGATGCCGACTTCTTGAGTTGGTTAAAGCTGTGAGTCGAAAGTGGCGTCCAACGGAGTCGTTCGGGGGCCTTCTCCATTAATATCTCACAGTGGGAGACAAAGATAGTCGCAAAGTTGGGTATGAAGCGACAATAGAACGATGCAGAGCCTATGAAGGATCGCAGGCTACTTATTGTTAGTGGGCAAAGGCATGCCCACGATGGCCCGGATCTTTTCTTGCTGGGGGGCTAACCGATTATTCCTGATATGAAAGCCGAGGTAATCAATAGTGCCAAAAGTGAAGTGGCACCTGCCGGGGCTAGTCAAATTGTGTTCCCGGAGTCTATACAGAAGGGCTTGAAGGGTGGTCAAGTGTTGATCACAATCTTGTGTGGCCACATAAACATTATCAAAATAGAAGATGACGTTGGGTAAGCCTTCTAAAATCCTCCTCGTCATCAAGTTATAATTGCTGCAAGCCGTTACCAGACCAGAGGGAGCCGTCGAAACTGCATAAGCCCCTTCTCAGTGGGCAAAGCAGTAGATTTCTTCACTTCCTCCCTTAGGGGGATCTAATAATAGGTCTTGCATAAATCCAACTCGAAGATGAACTTGGCTTTCTCAAAAAAGGTGGAAGTTCTGATATATGGAAGGGATTGATTCAGCATCGAATACTGTAACCGAATTAGCTTTCTAAAATAGATGCACATTCGATAAGAACCATCGGCCGTCTTTACCATGACAACCGAGGAACCATAGCTCTACTCCGAAGGTTCGATGAGCTGCAACCTTAGAACTTATCGACTTCGTTACTGAATGCTTCCCGAAGGTGTGTGGGCAGGAGGTATGGTTTAAAACGGATGGATTCCAGGGTGATTGAGAGGATATTGTGCTCAAAGTGGGTAGCAGAACCGGAGATATCGGTGATGAATGACTTCATGAAACGAATCAGGTGCGCTTGCAGTTGATCCTTTTGAAGAGATGATAGCTGTTCGCATATCTTTTTTTTCACAGGCGGGGAATTATTAAAGTCGGGCAAGACATGCAACGGGTATTTCCTGTCTTGCTCCACGCAGGCGACTTGGATTACGCATAAGGGGTCCAGGAAGTAGCCAGATTCCATCGGGGATTCCTCGTCGATTGCAACTATCTGGTTGATACTCGCGCGCCGGTGGTACCACTTGAGCATATTAACATGGAAAAGTTTTCTCCCCGAGGTGGTTTCAATATGATCGACGTGGACAGGCTTCTCTACTATGTAGTAGGGGCCCTTCCATTGGCTCAACAATTTGTTGTTGTCTGTGAGGAGAAGAAGCAAAACTTCTTATACTTGTCAAAAATTAAATTTGGCGTTCTGAGACGCAAATTCGGCGCACTTTTCCAAACTCCTTCATAAATCTAATAGATATGAGTAAGAAGTCTGGATATTTTGATACAATTTCTGATTAGAATAACGTTCCTTTGAAATACTCATGGGTTGAATCCTATTGCACGATGCGGGATTTCACGGTAGGCAAAGAGGGCTACCGGACGGAATCGGTGCCATTTAGTGGGCTGATCTGCACACAACTTCCTGAGAATGGCCTTAAGGCTTCCATTTATCTTCTCACAGATTCCATTCTCAACGTACTCTATTAATTTGGAGGTGAATTTACGACCACGATTCGAGAGGATTTCTTTGGGCACTCCCACACAGGAATAGATGGAAATAAGGGCTTCGGCGCAGGAGAAGCTATCGATTTTCTTGTGTGGCACAGCCTCGGGAAATTGGGTGGCAAAGTCGACCAGCGTTAAAACGTAACTATAGCCTTCGCTTGACGGGGGGCGCATCGGTCCGATTAGGTCTATAGCTACTCGGAAGAAGGGTGCAGAGATTAGTGGTCCCTTCTGCAAAGGCGCGGGTCTGCCTCGTCCTTTTACTGTCGTCTTTTAGCAAAAGTTGCGCGAAAGACAATATTGCAGAATTTCGTCGTTCAGGCCATTAAAAATATTTGAAGATCATCTGAGCGGACTTCGTGTGAGTAAAGTGACCATAAAATAGGCTATCGTGAGCCGTCTTCAGGATTGGAGGGACGTGAGAGCGGGGTACACATAGTATGCGGGACTCGGTGTCGTTTTCCTCGGTGCACACTCGATAAAAGAGGTCGTCCTTGATGAGGATGGAAATCACCTTATTCCCTCTAATGGTTTCGCGTGTTTTGTTCTGGGATTTGGACCACAATGGACGAAGAGACTCACATTCCCTCTGTATTTTAGCAAAGTCATGGGTAGCGGCTTTCAGTTACTTCTTCTTGCGTTAACGGCTAGAACCACGGGGGCGGAAGAAATCCGGGGGGACCGACCAATTAGAACAGAGAAAAACTCGATTGGGGCTGCAACGACTTCAGCCCAACCAGTAAAATACGCGCACCCAATGTAGCAGTGAACAATGGGGAATTTATTGGCGCACCCCAAGTAATCATACACTACGGCAAACTTTTCTTGGTCCGGGGCCACAGAGGGAGTGCTTTATCGGATACGACAATGCACGTGCACCCTGTATCATGGACGAGGGTAGATATCCAGCACCCATTCACTGCTCCAGTTTCTATTGGAGGGCCCCATGGGTACTTTTATCGAACAAAAGGTTTACCTGGTGCCCAGCAGTATTCGGTCGTTTTGAAGAAGAGGGGGCTTCATTTTGCGTCGTTGGGAGCGTAAAAGTGGCACTGAACTGATGTACCTGGTGAGAAGGAGGGGTGCTTCTAAATTGCTAGTTTGGGGGGTAGTTGGACCTCACGCGAACCGAACCTCCACATGAATAGCACACGATGGTCCTCCAGGGGAACGAGGAAGCAGGGAGGTTGAGAGCAAAGGGCTCAACATCACGGTGGTCCGACGAGAAGAGAGTTTTGGGTTTCGCGGGCCAGGTCACCTTAACGAATTTATTCCCATTATTAGGAACAAGTTTGTTGTTGCTAGTTTGGAATTTGGGAGATGGGGGTTCTGATTTCTTCCCTTCCTTCGGATACCAGTTGTGGTTATCCGCGTCCGTCTGTCTTCTCAATGCATTTCTTGAGAGTACGGCACCTCCCGTCCTTCACAAATGATCTGATTTTCGAAGGGAGCGACGCAAGCAATTGGGCCTTGAGGACGAAATCGACCAGGCGTCGTATTCATGAAGCACTTTGGACGCGTCAATCCAACAATTAAAATAATGCTGTTGGGAGTAGCCAAACTGTCGGAAGGTCTGGCTTGGTTAAATGCGACAGTGCCTAAATTTAACTTGGTAGAAATCCGGGATCATGTTTTAAGCGGCGAACAACTCGGCTTTTACCGATGAGTAATCAATTGTTGCCTTTGATGGGAAAGAGATAAAAATATCCCTCAGTTAGGAGGTCAACAGGGGCAATAATTCTGCTACGCCGTCTGTCTCTATGTCCCACTTGTTCACTTTGAAGATCTTTTCGAAGTGGCTGAGATAAACCCCGAAGTCTTCGCCATCTTTAAAGACGGGGAGTTTTATGGTCGCAGACTGCGGTGCGTCTAGTCTAGAATTTTAGGAGTTTATGGAGAGCACCTCGTTCCTCTTCTGCCCATTTCCAATTCGTGAGAGGGAATTCTCTCTCTTTCTTCTCATTCCTTTTCTCTTTCTTATCGTTCCTTTTCTTCCCTCTCTCTCTTCTTTCGGCTCTTTCTATTCTTTATTCTTCCTGGATTTAGGCTATCAGATCTTTGCCACTGAGTCCGGGTGACTTACCTTGGGCCTTGGAAATTTCGAACGGCGAAACACTACTGGTTTTAAGCGATGGGCACAAAAACAAGAATTAAATTAACGCACGACAATGAATGTGGCGGAAATATGGATTCCTTTTCGCACGAGGGGAAGTGCGAATGGCTTAGCTAAATAAAGGAAAACACGAACAAAAAAGGAGGGGGTGAAACACTCGCGAGAGAGCTTTTGCTGTCGAGATTTTATTGTGATTGAGATGAGAGTTACAGCAATCCTAGCACAGCAATACTAAGAATAATACTATTTTTACTTTACTTCAACTTATGGCAAGAGATGAGGCCTTGAAAGACAACAATTCAATTCCGTGGGGAGAATAAAATTAATAGTTAAACACAGTCACTCAACAATCAATTCACAAATAAAAATAAATGGTAACGGGAACAAATACACTTCGCGAATACGTATGCAATGGTTATTTCTCCAGAACCGGAACCTTTCTTTCTTATTTACTTTTCTTTTAATTTAAATGATTGATAATAATGGATCACCTTTGCCTGTTAAATTCGTGCCTGCTCCTGAATATTCTTGATTGTGTTTCGCCATGATTGATTAGTAAGGATGGGTGATTGGACTTCAGGGTACCTCCCTGGCCATCTCAGGACCCTTTTTGTGGACTCCTTTCCCTTTTTTCCTTTCGAGCGTTCCTTCTATTGTCATGTGAAGATGATCACTGCCAGGGTCATGTTGTTTCCGTGTTTGGGCACCTGCGGGAAGAGGGGTACCGGTCATTGAGGCGGCGTGAGGTCACGGTTATGAGGGGCGATAATTTTTATATTCTGAGCGAAAGGAGAGACTATAAAAGAATGTGAAGATAGAGGAAGTGAAAATTTGTGAAATATTTATAGCCACAGATTCTCCTGCAGTCATTAGGGCTAGAAGGGCACGAAATCTTCCAGATGTCACTTGAAGCATGGTTGCCTATCCTTCACCTGGCAGGCCTTTTGGGGGGGCGTCAAAATGAACGCATTTGCCTTGAAAGGGGTGGTGCAGGAAACGGATGTTGTAAAAGGAGTTTGGAGGGGGTCAGGAAATCCCTCCTCCCCGTCGGCAGTTAAATGATGAGAAACAGTGTGGCATCGCTTGAGGGAAGAGGAAAGATTCTGGCGCAGTTTTACCCTTGTCTTTCTCGCATACAAATTCAAGTGTCAATGCCTCGGTTGTACAACACCAATTTCACCAGCCTTCCATTTTTCACACCCATGAGAACTCCCTTTCCCGTATGCACACACCCCACACTCCCGAAGTGGGCGGTAGGGTTGGGGAGGGTGAAGGGGTGATCAAACGAACGGTGGAAGTTTGGCGAAACGAGCGCGCAACTGCCTCATAAAAATAATGGAAAATGGCTCCTTTTTGTCGCGTTGATGAGCTTCGTTCTCCTCAAACAGGGACGGAGAAAGGCACAGTTGGCTCTGAACAAAGAGACGCATCCACAGAGAAAACTCAGAAACCAAAAGAAACCGTTCCCGATAATTGATTGATAAAGAGATAAAGCGAAGGGTTAAGGCAGTCACTCGGATAAAGGTAGAAAAGTGTAAAGAGGGATACGGGGGGCTGAAGTCCCTTCACTGGTGGATATTCAAGACGCTCTAATCTCAAGAGACATATCTGACACCTCCCCGAGGCAAAAGATTTTAAGCCTTCTGGTGAGAGCCTATAAGAGCGGCTTCCTTTAATCCGACCGTCATTAGCTTCTTTTTTATTTGTTTCGATTACTCCCGTGGTGCACCTCAGGGCGGACGACAGCCAATTCATCAACGACTCTTATCTCCAGTGGAAGCAGATGAGCATCCAGTTAGGGAGCGACGCGTAATTCAGTACATTCATCTGGATGCACCAACAACTCAGAAATTACCATTCGCTCACTAAAGTTTCTACGCCTAACATTCACTCACACTTAGACCGAACGCATCAAGGAACTGCGCCAAACGGAATGGTGCTCTCCCAGATATCCAGCATTATGTTGGTTTCGTCTCAGATTTGGAGCGTACATGTTTTAAATATGTGTTAAAAGGTGGCTGGTTCTGAATATGTGATAAAAGGTGGCTGGTTCTGATTATGCCATAAAAGGTGGCTGATTTTGATCATGCCATAAAAGGTAGCTGGATTTGAATATGTTAAAATGTGGCTGGTTCTGAATATGTGCTAAAAGGTGGCTGTTTCTGAATGGGTTAAAATGTGACTTGTTCTGATTGTGTTTTGTTATGAGCCTATGTTAAATGGTGGCTGGTTCTTAAAATTCGTTAAATGATGGTTGGTTCTGAAAATATGCTAAAAAGGTGTCATTTCTAAATGTGTTAAAAAGTGGCTTGTTCTGAATGTGTTAAAATCTAGCTGGCTGTGAATATTTGTTAAAAAAAGTGGTTGTTCTGAATATGTATTCAATATTTAAGGGTTCTGTATATTTTAAAGATGGTTCTTCTGAATATCTCATAAATGGTGACTGGTTCTTAATATGTTTTAAATTGTAGCTCTTTCTGAATGTTTTAAAATGGGGATGATTTTAACCTGTTCAAAGGTAACCTGTTCAGAATATGTGTCGAAAGATGGTTGGTTCTGAATATGTGCTGAATTGTGGCTCATTCTGATTATGTGTTAAAATGTGGTTGATTTAAAAAAATTTAAATGTTGGTTGGTTCTGAATGTTCTAAAATGTTACTAGTTCTGAATACTTGTTGTCTAGTTCAGAATATGTGTTAAAAGGTAACTGGTCCTAAATATGTGCTAAAAGATGGCTGGGTCTGAATATGTGCTAAAGCTTGTCTGGATTTGTATATGTTTTAAAAAGTGGCTGGATATGAATATGTCTTAAAAGGTTGCTGGTTTCGAATATGTATTAAAAGATGTCTGGTTCGAATATGTGCAAAAGATTGTCTGGTTCTGAATATTTTGAAAAACTAGCTGCTTCCTTATCACATCTGAACCAGGTGCCATTATCAGCTAGGCATGTGTGTTATTTGTATACATTCAATTTTTAATGGCGACCTAACCGAAACCGAAGATTTGCGAAGCCGAGACGTGTGTTACGTGGAAAACGTGTAGGAGGTGATTGAGAGTGGCATTGAGAAAGGGATATGGACCAAGAATTAATGCTATGCTGTCTTATGTGTGTTTATTCTTTTATGGAATAAAAGAGCCTGGTTTAATGGATGGTCAGAGAGGATATTATGTATCTTACATGTAATGCCATGGGTGGTTTTAGTTTCGTATCACTAAGGATAAATTGCATTACGGAAACTTCAAGATAATTTTTTATGAGCATGATCTTTGTTTGCGAGTGTAGGTGGCTTTTCGTGGTGGAGCTGGTAGATCCCGTTGAGAGGAGAAGAGATTAGTTTCTTATATTCTGTAGTATTCTGTGTTGAGTGGATGTAAGATTGTGTGCTTTTGTGGTAAAGATATATGCACTGATTTTAAGTGTGGATGTTGAATGCGGAATGTGATTCCTTGAGTGCTCTGGGTATGGACACTTTTGCATTAGCTGTCTTTGTTGTAGTTCTTATGTATGGTCGTAAATTTATCCCTGTATCTAATGTGGCAGACAGCACTATATGTGTTCTATTTGGTGGGACTAATGTGTTTCATATAAAAATGCGTTGTTTGTTTTACTCTAATTTGTCAGATGTACAAAAGAAAATAGTATTCTGGAGGTAAGAAGGTCATTAAGTTCTGTTGCAGCCACCGTTCGAACTTGTGATGTAGAGTTATAGATTACGAACTGCTGAGTGTACGTTTGTAATGTCATGGAATATAATGCATTTCGAGTGTAATGGAGGGGGTGCAATTAATGGAGGGAGACATCTTTTGGAATGCCTGGGTAGATTTATTTTATTAATGAGCGTTCCATGATTTTAGAAGGGCTGCTGAGTAGAAAGGGTGATACGATGCTGGGTCAGCGGATGGTGTTTGGATTGTGGAAGGGCATAATATGAGCATTTTCCAGATATTTGGAAAAGGATTTATGAGAGATAGTGGTTAAAGATTTCTATGATGGCGTCGATGCCTCTTGGACATATATGCTTTAGGTGCATATTCGAAATATAGTAAAAGCCAGAGGATAGAGAAGATATTTCCGTTTTATCTCCTGGATGTCATTACTGTAGTGTATGCATGGGCAAGTCGTGAGTGTATGTATTTCTTTGTGTTTGATGAGAGGTCAAATGTTCTGTTACGAATTTTTCTGGGTGTGAGTAGGGAATTTTATGCTATTTCTTCCTATTTAGTGAATTGAGTCTGTTTGCATTCGATAAAATATCCCCTGCGTGCATTGTTTCCCGTTATTGGAGTTAACAAGCTTTCTGCTAGTTTCCCAAAATGTATTGCTGTCTGCTTCATTAATTAGATTGTCCAGAAACGCTTGTCAGCGTTGGTTATTTGTGGTTTAACGTAATGAATGTTGCGTGTTAATTTTTACTATTTTTGTTATTTTGTGTTTGATAGTTATACCGAACCTTCAAAGGAGTTAATTTGCCCTGAAGCCCGGAGATTTAGATCATGATTGGTGTTTCTCTTCGACAATGATACTATCATTATTGACCAAGTAAGAAATAAGAGCCTTTGGCTAAGGTATGGGACGTTAAAACCACACGTACAAGCGCATTCTGTACTGTGATCAGCTCTGCTTCGAAAAGAGTCTAAATCGGGTGAGTGGAAAGTACCAGTCGGCCACAGGACAGCAATTTGTTGTATCATGCCTAAGAAATAACAATGCAATACCCTCGATGCTGTTGTAGATATTGGAGCAGAGAGGTGATGACAAAGGTTAAAATGTGGTATCTTCCATGGTCGCATCCTTGGCAGAACCATCGGCGATACTAGTCCGATGGTCACATCGAACCCTCGAAGGTGTTCCTTTGCCCTGAAACCGAAAATTTTAGGGCACGATTAGTGTCCCTCTTCGAGAATGACCATAGCCCACGCGTCCAAGCGCAGTATTTACGATGCACGAAGTAGAGCGAATGGAATCTCTCCTACGTGGAAATGAAAACCCTCTATAGTAGGAGGTGGTCGGAATGGATCGGTCGGCAATAGATAAACAGTGGATGTAGAAGATATTCTTATAGTAAAGTAAGGAATCTCACACAAATAGCCGAGATTTAAGCAAACAAAGGTTGACATAAAAGAGGTAGGGTTGCACCTCACCTCCTGAATGCCCCAGAGTGAGGAAGTTTCATACCACGGATAAAAGAAAGCCTGTCTGCAAATACAAGATCAAACAATCGTTGCAAATCTATCATATCTAAGCGAGCTACATTTAGTGGTTGGTTTGATGCGATTGACAGTAACATTCTTTGCCAAATAGTAACTAAAAAATCGTGCTCTTCGGCATGGCAAATGATGCGTCTCAGAGCCTGTTGGTGTTGAAGCTAAAAGGTAGATATATGAACTACGCAAAAATAGAACGCCCTCCTCTTTCGGTACGTGCTCGAGAGGACTCGTTACACTCGCATTCGATATCAGAGATCGTGTAAGAACTCAGAAAAAATAATTGGATGTTCCTCGTTGGACCCATACGATGGAGTTTTTCATGGTACCGTATTGCAACCTAGTATCATAGGCCCCCTCAAAATACAAATATACCGTAGCTAAATGCCACTTGCGAAAGAATGGCAGAAAGATATAATTCTTTAGCTGGAGGAGAGGATCTGACCTATAGGGGAACTTAAATAAGGCACCGTAGATGAGATTTTAGATATCAGATAAATACCAGTCTGCGTGGCGTGATCTTTCCAGTGCTTTAAAGGCAAATTTGTTAGCCATTTGCCAGTAAACTGAGAAGATACCATCAAACAGGATTATGAAGAAGAAAGTTAACAGAAAAACCAAGCCTCATTCTCATATGTACTAAAGCTTGGCAGACCGGATAGCTTCAGACCAAGGGCAATCAATATCCACGCAAGAAGCGAGAGTGGAACAAATCATTGATGGGTTTCCTGCCTTGTGAGGCGACATTTAGTCGGTAGCTACCAATGACCAATGAGACACCAATGACTATTATACGTGATTGTAATGTTGTAGAAGCGTCTTTCATGCTACAAAATGATAGGAAAACGGTCGCGCAGGATTAGGATACATACCTCTGACCCAAGTGATGTCTCTGCCTTCCTAGAGGTCGGGAGAGTTCTCCTGTGAGAACCCCACACTATTCGAAGACACCTAAGCCCGCCAAGAAGAATGGCGAGCGTGCTTCGAAACGAGATGGAAGTTCGCGCTATCTCTCACCCCATGAAATTCAATACGGTGAAATCTCAGCGTCGGCTTTTATAATGCTTTTAAGTATATCACTTCTTATATTTTTAGATTAATAAATATTTATAATTAGGTGGAGCATTTAGAAAACATTAGAGGGGTGAATATTGTATAATTATATTATGAAGTTAGGTTTATTTTATGATTTATTGATTTGATTTTTAGTTGGATTGATTAAGTGAAGCAAACAAATCAGGTTAATGTGCAGCCCTTTTGATTTGAAAACGAGTGTAACAGGTCAGTTGCGAACAATAGATTCGACCAAAAGACTGAAAATCATAACAAAGTTTTGAAAATAAGATTACTTCAGCAAGCACTGAAACATTCACTAACCCACTAACACTGCTCTCCCTCACAACATACAACCACTCTCTCATTCCACATATCCACTCACAAATCGCTTTGATAACGGTTAACGGACTGGTTAGAACGGTTCCAGACACTCCCCCTTCTCCAAACAACACTCAAGAAAAGGGGAATTTGAAGGCGAGGTTGCACAGGTCAGTACTCTTTATCCGGTGTCAGTTGCCTTATACGTTACCCATGGTAAGGTGGTAAGAGTACTCTCTCACAACCAAGTACAGAAATTCTGGGGTTAGTGTCTACATGGTAGGCCAAAAGGAAATTGAAAACTTGGTGAACCACACTTGCATAGGAAATGTATGTTCATGTATATTTCCTATTTCTTTGACCCTTTCACTACCGAAATAGTTTTTAATAAAAATTTTAAAACTGACTAAAGTACCAATGGGATTAACAAATGCTTTAAAAAATAAAATAAAGTTCTCCCAAAAGTAATTTTTGAAATTCGTTAGGAGGTATTATCCCAATGGTAGTAAAAGGGTCAAACATAATGTCATTTACGGCCCTTCAAGTGAAAGCCCTGACCTTTCACTTATTTTTCATCCACGCTAGACCATAACATTGATATTTCTTGGCAAAAACGAATAAAAAACTACTCCATTTTCACTTCACACGTTTTCCTCCAATTTTATTTGATACTCAAAATTAATCCTAAAATAAACGGTCCTTCCCTAATATTTGTATCATGAGCTCAACTTTATCAAAGACTTATTATCAAATAATACATGTAATTAATTTCAAACGTATTATTTATATTTTCATCTTCGCCTCAGTCTTATTAAGATTTACGAAAAGCGTTAAATTCATTGCTGTTAAATCTTAGATTTTACTGGACAGATTTTTTCCCATTTGGCGATTTTTCAAGTGTAGCTCTTGGCTTCAAATTATATGGGAGGAAGAGAAGAGGTGATCTTCCCTAAAGATGCCAAAGGAAATGATGGGAAGAAAAATGAAGGACGAGATCGATCATAGAGAAATAAAGGATCACGAATGAGAAGAATTGTTAGGAAGACGGTGGAACCACTGCTAAGGAGAGGATGGAAGTAGTGATGCGGAAATTGAAAATTGTCAACCTGCTTCATCCTACGGCTACAAAAGCGACAAAAAACAGTGACCATCTCACTATTTATAAGTGCAGCTCTTAATAACCTGGAGAAATTAATTCTCAATTAATTACGAGTATTATTAACATAATTAATGCAGCAGAGATTATTTATGTTTCCTATATGTGTATATTTTATAATTATCTTTTCGCGGGTTACTCCGTCCATGTAGAGTAGATGTCACCGCCAGGAAGTTAATATTTACTAATGTCTTGGAATTCAGATATGTGCGTGTGTCAGAGCTTGTAAGTATGTGTGCGTGGCTATGTAAAGCCTATCCGTGCTATTGATGCATTTAGAAGTCTGTTTTGTGTGTATGTGTGTCACTATATGAATCCAAGGTTCAAATTTGAGTGCATATATTAACCAGTTGGCAAAATATTTATTTAAAGACCAATTCTAACATTTTAATGGTAAATAAATAGGAAAGAAAGATTTTCTTTACTTTTTGCAGAAAACTTATTTTGGGGTTTAATTTTTTTCATAACCTTTTTCGGCGGTGAAACAACGCCAATGTTCTTCTTTTCTATTTGGATAAACACTTGCAACGATGGGAAGAGTGTTTAGATTGTTTGTAGGAATTCTACTGACATAAACTACAGGGACTCATTTTCCTTTTGCAAATCATTTAGTACCCCATATATACTATATATATAGGGTCTTTCAACAAGGATGCTTGAGCTTTGTCAGGCAATAGTATCCATGTTGTTAAAGCGATATCTAGCAACCTCATTGTGAACTGTTCAGTAGTACTTGGCAAGTAACGATGGAAGGTTATAGCGTTGAACAGCGTGTGCAAATTATCAAATGTTATTATCAAAATCAGTGCTCCGTTCGACAAACGTTTCCCAAATTTCCCCCAAGAAATCATCTTCAGCGACGAGGCCCATTTTTGGATGAATGGATTTGTGAACAGGCAAAATTGTCGGTTTTGGGACGAAAACAATCCACATGAGATACACCAGCACCAATTGCATCCCAACAAAGTTACTTTTTGGTGCGGATTTTCGTCTAACAGAATCATCAGTCCGTATTTTTTTGAGAACGAAGATGGGATTGCCATAAATGTCGACGGCAAGACCTACAGATCGATGATAAGCAACTTCTTGTCTCCCTAACTGGATTATATGCCTCATATAGATACTGACGACATGTGGTTCCAACAGGACGGCGCCACGTGCCACACTGCGCACGCCACGATAGACATTTTGCACCAACAATTTCAGGGCAGGGTCATCTCGCGCGGCGGCGACGTCAACTGGCCACCAAGATCATGCGATTTAACGCCATTAGACTACTTTCTTTGCTGCTACCTTAAATCGCTGGTCTATGCGAATAATCCGCAAACAGTTGATGTCCTCAAAGTCAACATAACGAACACCAAGTAGCAAATTCAGCCAGATTTATGTGACAAAGTCATCGAAAATTGGGCCTCCCGAATACGTTCCACCAAGCGAAGTCGCGGCAGACATTTGAACGACGTCATATTCCACACTTAATGCCATAAATTTTACTTTCAAATTTAAAATAAAATGAGTGCATATATTACACACAACTTGTTTTATTTACATTTAAAAATCGAGCGACTTATTTGAAAGACCCTTTACATATAGAGTCATAGCTAAATATTTTGAGACATTTATATTTTTTATTTTTTTCATTATCTTCTTTATTTTACGTATAGGAATAATTATTCTAATATTTGAATTATTGCAGATTTAATAAAAAGTTAGAATTTCAAAAATAATAAAAAAAACAACTTTATTCGAATCCAGAATGGCGCTCTGGTTCTGTTCCTGTAGGAGGTGAGTTTCGGAAACCTCATCTCACCTTAGGATATGCTCCACTTTTGTAGGAAATATAAATAATGAACTTTGGAAACCTGGAGCAAAGTGATATTGTCGGATGAAGCTCCCTTGCGCTTGTTTGGAGCTTCTGGATTATCCCTTTTAAGGAGGCGAAAAGGGGAGGGGTTTCACGAGTTATGCGTCGTGCTCACGGAGAAGCATTCGGACACATCATATCTGGTACCAAAACGTGTTTCATCAGCACCTTTTCGCAACAGTTCAGGATCCGTTTTTAGATAACTGTATTCTTCAGTATGATATGGCCCCTTGTCAGAAAGCAAAAGCAATAACAAAATTCTTTGAATTCGCCAGATTTTAACTCAATAATGAATTTGTGGCCGATAATCATACTGAACAGTTGTGATCAATTGCGAGTACTTATTGAGCAAAAACAGAGCAATATGAGTCAAGGTATCATCGCAACTTTGTTCTCCACCATACCAAAACGAATTAGGGCAGCCCTGAAGGAACAAGGAACATTATAGTAATTATTGACTGGGCGCATCAATTAATTCTATTTATTAATAAAATAGGTTTGAGTTGTTATTTTTTATATATTTCACCTTCAGATTATAATAGAAACATACTAACACAAAGTGTAACGTTTGATTAGTTTTATTATTTTCTTATATGAAAAATATAGTAGTATCAAAACTTTTGGCTATACTTAATATTAATTACTTATAACCTGTGCAAATAATTTAATGATAATATTTCAATAGAAATTTGTTTCTTCTGTCGTTCGGATCTTTTTGGAGACATCAAGTTTTGCGAGTAAATTTCTTATCTGAAGATAACTTTCGTTTTATTTACCGAACTTTTCATTAAGGATTGCACTATTTCATTCTTAAACATCCTAATCCATAGGACTCATCAAGCGTTGAAATACCGAGTGTAAAGAAACCCTCCTCTACAAACTCTTACATACACTTTTATTCAAACCAGCACAATAGTATAAAAAGTGTTTATGCTTCGCTGTTTCTTCGTGCCCAACAGATAGTGTCCCCTGAATACTTGGATAAAGAAATTGATCATATTTATGACATAGGATTTGCTATCTATTATATGTCATAAAAATTTACAAAGATGCCGCTAAAGGATCCTTTATTCGTGTCGACGATACATTAGATTGTTTGAGGCCAAAACATGCGCTTTCTTTAACTAATAACAAAATTTTTAGTAGAATTCCTCGGTTCCTCCAAACGCTAAAAGTAAATGTCATATCTAAATATAAGTCATCGCAACATCGCATTCTTGTCAAGAACTCACCCCACCTGCTCAGGTACCGTTTAGTATATAGGGTGTAATAATTGTAATAAATGTAATTATAGACACACCGGGAAAGAACTCCAGGTACGTTTAATACAACATTTGGTCAATATACGCGACCATAGTGAACAATCGGTTGTACCTTTTACAATTGTAATCACGCAATCAAGTGTGATAGCGCCGCACCAAATCCATCATCAAATGCTATAATCATGTTTCCAGAAATATATTAATTTAAATCCAAGGTTACTTTTGTTAGATTTAATTATCACATGGTACATCAGGTCTGAAATTAAGATGCTCCTTGGTTTTGTCTAGTTTACTCAAGGCTAAATGGAAAGAGGGCGATGCAATTCTTCCCTTCTATATAAGCTCATGTATTCTTCTTCCTTGTTTATTCCTTGAAAAGGTCTTCGCAAACAAATACGAAAGCAATCGAAATCCCCTGTGATTTTTCCTTGTGTTGTTTTTTCATAATTAGGATTCACGTGTTACTTTGTGAGTTCTTAATCATATCTATATGCACTGTTGAAGTTCACAGCAGTGGCAGCATTATTGATTTTTACCTGTATTCTCTTTATTTTTCTTACAAGTTTTTTGTCTGATTCTTTTAGGCGAGCAAAAACATTTGCAGGAGACATATTTGATTATTCCGGAAGTCATTTGACCGTCGTCGCGGCCAAAAGACGTGTCGGATTAAAATATGCCTTTTGCGAATGTTTTTGCTCGACTAGAAAACCCAGACAAAAAACTTGTAAGAAAAATAAAGAGAATACAAGTTAAAATCAATAATGCTGCCACTGCTGTGAACTTCTTCAACAGTGCATGTATACCACATGGCCTCTTACCTAATTATATATATATATATATATATATATATATATATATATATATATATATATATATATATATATATATATATATATATATATATATATATATATATATATATATATATATATATATATATATATATATATATATATATATATATATATATATATATATATATATATATACATATATATACATATATATACATATATATATATATATATATATATATATATACATATATATATATATATATATATATATATATTAAATATATATATATATATATATATATACATATATATATATATATTTATTATATATATATATATATATATATATATATATATATATATATATATATATATATATATATATATATATATATAAAGACCCAGGAAATAAATTAAATTATTTCTTTTCCTCCGTTTCGATCCTCCAGAGATTATCATCATTAGCGACTAAAATAGAGAAGGAATTAGATATTATTTAAAAAATAGGAATAAATATTTTTGGCATAAATATATTCTAATAACAAGAATTCTAAGAAAACACTGCCCAAAAGGCTCCAACTTTAAATAAATGAATAACCCCTTAAAAGTGATAATAATAAAAAAAATTAAATGACGACGCAATGAAAAGTAGTAAACCTATGTTACAACAAATGATTACAAACAATAATATTAAACAGCAAGAATATAAACAATTAAAATAATAAGTAAATTTCATAGGGGCAAAGTAGCCAATTTAAAAGAAGTGCAAACATGTTTCGTTTGAGTTGTGACAACAACTGTAAAAAAAAGAAAAAGATGCTATTAAAAAAAGTTCGTTTACAGCATTAGCTGGATGGTTGGTTGCATGATGGGCAATTATTGTTCGTTGGTTACCCAACTAATAATTTAATTGAGTGGTAATCATTTAATTCCGAATTTAATTAACAAGGAATTTTAATTCTTGTATTAGGGAAGCAGGTGATACAATAGTGAAAGAGTCTAGACTGAGAGGATGATAGTGATGCTATCTGATGAAAGAAACGTCTGGGTGAGACAAATAAATCTATACAGTTTTTTATTATTATCCTTTTTAAGGGGCAATTTATCTATTTAGTTGTGGGAAGCTTTTGTGCAATATTTTCTTATAAATCTTGTTCTTCATACTATATTGATGCCAAAAATATATATTCCAATTTTTTAAATAACATTTAATTTATTTTAATAATCTCTTTATTTTAATTGTACGCCATTTTGGCACACATAACGACTATGGTAGGTCGTTCATGTAAAACTCTCAACTATAGAGCTCGCAAACAGATGGGTTGGGACTCATTATGAGGGGAAAATAAATGTTAGGAACCAGATTGGGATTAAAGAAAATTGAATTTGGGGAAATGATTTTTGAGGCAAAATAAAAGTTTATTAAATTTAAATATTAAATGATAAAGATAAGGCAAGCTTAAACCTTTTGGGGAGAACAGTAGTTACATTAATTTGAGTATAATATTTCTTAAAGAGAAATTTAGATACTACCTTATCAAAATTAAATTAAGGTAGTAATTAAAATGAAAAATCTTTTAAATAACATTTCCTCCAGAAAGGGCAATCGGACTAAGCATATATGGTAGGCTCTAAAATTCAGACTTATAATACAAGCTAACTTGAAATAACTAAGAGAACTACTGAAAAAAGGAGTACCTAATTTGCTAGTCGTGGGTTTTCTATAGAGAGAGGAGGTATTATAACCTGAACCTTCTAAAATAAAGTTAGCATCTAAAAGATATTTTGTTTTCTGTTTGCATGTAACACCTTTTGCCCGGATGTTGTTGGTTAATATAGTTTTAAAATGGGGGCATGGATCAAATGTGTGAAGACCAGGAAACAATTATCATGTATTATTTGGAAAACAATTGGTTTGACATCGCAAGGATAGTTTTCTAGCCACCGCTTTTCATAGTAGCACAAAAAGCTATTACAAAGGACGGACATAATTAGGATCTCATGGCCTTTCCCATTTCCAACCTAGAGATTCGTTCTTTCAGACATTATTTGCCAACCCACCATCATCCTCTCAGTCCAGAATTTTTCACTATCTTATCATCTTTTTATAAATCACCGAATAAATAACCTTGAGTATTTGTTCAATAAGCAATTAAATGATTATATCTCAATTAAAATACTCACTGTCTAATCAACCAACCCTAATTAAAAAACTTTCAACCAACCAAAGCACCAACCGGTCCACTGTGTAGAAGAACTTTTATTATTTATGTTTTTTTCTAATAGTTTTTCTCACAATCGATCGGTTGGTTAAGTAAACACGGTCACAATTTATCTTTATTAACAAGGTTTACGGTTAGAATTCTTCTTGGTTGTTTCAAGTCACCGGGCTCGCAGCTCGCTTGGATGGAGAGCTTCTTGGAGATTTATGCGAAGGCTGGCAATTGCGGCGGAGCGATGGTAGCAACCGGGAGAGAAAATTGTGTATATAACAATAATAAGATACTGATATATTTATTGGAGAAAACGAAGTACAAGAGTGTTTTGCACTTTCACATTTATATAAAGTCCAGTTTATATGCACAATGCAAAAAATAAAAAAAAATTATAGTTAAAAAGTGTTGAAATAATATTCGAATCTATAGTTAAGGAGGAAAAAGATTTAGTGAGAGGCAAAAATACACAAAAAGTGAAATAGGTCCTCCTGGAATAATGAATTACGCAGTAGCTCAGATATTTTGTAGTTTACAACGTTTTTGCATTTAATTTGTACACCAATGGTAGGGTTTTATATTTACACTAAAACTTTTGTTTATTATTATAATCTTTGATTGATGGTTCACCAATTTGCACCTTTGATTATACGTAACACTTGAATTTCACATGCTAACTTTAATTATATATATCTAATTATATCTCTTACTTTTCACTGCTAACTTTCTTTAGTTTTTATCTCACTATACATATTTGTTTAGCTATTAATGACTTGTTTTTTTACCATTACTATATTATTATTGAAACTAATATTGCTATATATTCTTCAGTTTAAAATTTTATTTAATGATCACTTACTTTTATATTATTGAGTTCACTGTTCGCAGTTTGCTTTGCTCAATTTATGTTTCAGCTCACTTTACTCATGAAACTTTTATTTTTATTTTATTCACTATCTGAATCTTTAATTCTATTACTTTCTAAATTCGCAATACACTAGTACTTTCATATTAACTATTATTACGCTATACATTTACTTATTTGACTTTTCATGTTTATACACTGTTAATTATTGTCCCCGTGAGTGCAAGAATAAATAAGCCACGAATGATTGATATTACCAGGTGTCGCCATCATAGGATTGGCAGCATTCATTGGCTCGCCAACAACTTCAACGCAACAGGTTAGTTTCTCTTGTTCCGATGAAATTTACTTATAATTTTAATTTGGCATTATCTATTTTCTTTTTTATGTAATATTTTCTTGGAATTCTTGTCCATCAAACTATATTTATACAACAAAAATTTATTCATATTTTCTTTACAACTATGTAAAATATTTTAAGGATATTTGTGATAAATATTTTTCCTTCCTTTATTTACTGATGATGATCTCTACAGAGGACAATAAATGCTTAACGCTATTTTACTTTTTACCAGAATGTCTATTTTATCTTGCTTTTTCACTGTTATGATGTGTTAAAAAATATCCGTTCCTTTTCTTCTTCCTTTTGACTGTTGGGCTCGATTCAGGACCGGCCTACGCCATCGGCCTATAGAGACAGGGTCCATGTCCCAGAGCGCAGCCGTCTGGTCTTACGGTCCCTAAATAAATATTTGAATCGTACTTTCGATGTAACTTTGCGCCCACCTTTTCATTGAATCTGTTTCACTTAATTTTGCGGGAGTCTTATAAAATCGTAACTATCGCCTTTAGTTAATAGTAGACGGAATAAAGTCATGTAGCAAAGTTCCCTAACTGGCGCTCATCGGCCTGAAATTTAGCCGGGTGTGCACGTACGTGGACCTTGTCTGTACGTAAATGGTTGTACCTAGGTACGTGCAAATACGTAGTTGGCTGCATGACATATACACGCAGGCCAGCAAATATATCAATTGGTGTGTTTTACGTGCATCTTGCCCTTTTTACTCATAAATTATTACATTATTATCAGGTTTCCTTTATATTTTTTAAATGCTCGATGAACTTAGTGTCTACAAAACGCTATAATTTTAAACAAATTTATAAATGAATAAAGTATTTTTTTTAATAGAATTACTCTATTGTCCGAACAATAAACTAATCCCGTTTTACTTGAGAAAATAAAAATATATTTTGTTTGTGACAAGAAAATCCATAATTTAATAGCGATAATCTATATATATATATACGAGGGGCGGTCAATAAATTATGCAATTCGGATATAAGGAAACGAGATATGACGAAAAGTCTTGTATTATTTTTCAATCTAACTACCCTCGACTTCAAGCACTTGCGCCACTTGTCCCTGAGGCTTCGAATTCCCGACAACCAGAAATCTCCCGACTGCTGTTCAATCCACTCCTGGATGGTGAGCTGGACATCTTCATCGTCCCCAAACCGGCGTCCACGCAGTGCAGCCTTGAGCTGGCGGAATAAAAAGTAGTCGCTAAGGGACAGATCTGAACTGTAGGGGGGATGGTTGAGCTCCTCGAATCCGCACTCGCGCAGCGCAGCTTGTGCAACTCTGGCCTTGTGGACAGGGGCATTGTCGTGGAGGAGCAGGACACCGCGTGTCAACTTGCCGGGCCGCTTCTACCGGATGCACTTCTTCAACCCAGCCAGTTCCTCGGTGTAATATTGGCCTGTTATGGTCTTTCCACGAGGCACATAGTCCACCATCAACACTCCCTCAGAATCCCAGAGGATGGTGGCCATGATCTTCCCGGCTGAGGGTTGGTTGCGGAACTTGATGGCGGTGGAAGAGCCCCTGTGCTTCTAGGCCATACTTTCGAGCTTGGTCTCGGGATTCCAGTGATGGACCCACGTTTCATCACCTGTCCTTATGCGTGACTCGAATCCCGCCGGATCTTGGTTGGATAGGAGCAGCAGCTCCTTGAAGCAAAGGATGGATTAAAAGGAAGTACAAGATTATTTTTGTTGTTGAAAGGCGCGCGAGGTTCAAAACGACAAAAAGATTTTTTAGCTAACTGAGGAATTTATCAAGGAAAGGAAAAGGATAGCAAAGTTTTTCGCCGATGTCAAAATTTTGGAAACTTCAGAGTCAAAGAATTCAAGACTAACCACAAGAAGCCCACGGAGAAACATTGAAATAAAAATAGATCTTTTGATTTTAATATGGTGAGAAGAGTAAAGGTGAATATAAGAAGAAAAAATACTTTGTTCCCGATAGACAGAGAATTTGAAACCAGAAGGCGTGCGGTGTATTAATAAATCAAGGAAAGGAATACTTCCATTCTGTTCTATTTCAAGGGTAAATTTGATGGAAGGTACAAGTGAATTAAGTTTGTTCAAAAAAATAAAAATATTTTCAGAATTGGGCCACAAGCAAACGATATCATCAATATAGAGAAACCAGATTATAGGAAAATCAACAATAGAGGGGAAGAAAACGTTTCCAAAAATTCCATATGTAAGTTAGATAAAACAAGGAATAAACAATTCCCCATAGCTAAACCAAATTTTTGGCGAAAGAATTTACCATTAGAATTAAATGCACAGTCTTTCGTACAGAGGGAGAGAAGTTTTAAAAATAAATTAGGGGTATAGGTAATTCAACGTTACACAATTTATATTTAAGAAACTGAAATGAATCATGAACCGAAACTTTAGTGAAAAGGGAGCAAACGTCAAAGCTAACAAGGGTGAAGTCTGAAAGGTAAGGGATGGTATTAAGTTTTTCTATTAGGTAGGAACTATTAACTATATGAGAATCCGAAATGGATCCTACATGATGTGTAAGATAAGACGTTAGCCATTTTCACAAAACATATGAGACATAGTCTACAGAACTGACAATGGGGCGTAAAGGATTATTAGGTTTGTGAGTCTTGACAAGGCCATAAAGATAAGAAGAGAGGCATTCATAGATTTAAATTTAGAAATTAAGTCTGGATAATGTTTAAGAATTGAGCTTACTTTTTATGAAAATTACTATTCACTTGTTCTAAATGGTCTTTATTTAAATGCACATAGGTAGAGACATCATTAGTTAATTCGCTATGGGTAATTTTTATTCCCCGTTTTATCTAACCTATATATGGAATTTTTGGAAACGTTTTCCTCCCCTCTATTGTAGATTTTCCTATAATCTGGTTTCGCTATATTTATGATATCTTTTGCTTGTGGCCCAATTCTGAAAATATTTTTCTTTTTTTGAGCAAACTTAATTCACTTGTACCTTCCATCAAATTTACCCTTGAAATAGAACAGAATGGAAGCATTCCTTTCCCTGATTTATTAATACACCGCACGGCTTCTGGTTTTAAATTCTCTGTCTATTGGAAACCAACTATTTCTTCTTCTTATATTCACTTTTACTCCTCTCACCATATTAAAATCAAATGATCAATTTATATTTCAGTGTTTCTCTGGGCATTTCGCGTGGTTAATTCTGAATTTTTTGACGCTGAAGTTTCCAAAATTTTTGACATCGGCCATAAACTTTGCTATCCTTTAATAAACTCGATGGTTATTTTAAAAATTATATTCACAATGCACTGTCGAAACTTTTAATTTGAGAATAAATATTCATATTAATCTTAATAAACTATTTAATTTTTGTTTGTGTGTGCGTCTATGTAGCCTTATGTTTATGTCTGTGTATTTACTTTCGTTTGAGTCAAATCTTTAAAACATTTGTACTTATTTCAATTCTGACCTCTAAAGTTAATCTCTGGCTCAGTTTTCTCCCTCCATAATTGCTTAGGCGGTATTTTAATCCTCTTGTCAACCTTTAGTTTTTTTAATTTACTTGATTTAATGATCTTAGTTTGTATTTATCTTCGCTCCTCCTAAGGTTTCCATTTCATATTAATTCATTTTGTTTATTGTTTGTTTTGCTTTTTGTGGGCGTTCCCATCTCCTCTGTATCATCCCTATATATATATATATATATATATATATATATATATTACAATTTTCAATACTTTTGTTATTCTTTGATAAAGAACTCAAAATAAAGTTCGAAAGTACTTGGAATCCTCGTATTAATTTTCCCTGTGGGCTCTGTTGCATTTATTACTTACTCGCGCGATACTTTATGAGTTTTCCATATATATATATATATATATATATATATATATATATATATATATATATATATATATATATATATATAAAAATGTACCACGGAAGGAAACTGAATAAAAGACGGATTGGAGTTAGTACAACTCCCACACAAAGGAGAGTAATCTCAACATTAGCGCAGGGCTGTTTTCACTGGATCTAATTTATCACTTTTTTTAAAATCCGACTTATTTGATAGCATTAAAATGTTGACTTCATCCCAGGAAAACGTGCTTAGTATAAATACTGTGTGTCTTATTTTTTCTTACCATTGTGTGTTTGAAAATGTCGAATAGACGAAAGTACTAAATCCAATCCGTCTTTTATTCAGTTTCCTTCCGTGGTACATATTCATATTTATAGTTATCACGCGCTAAATTTCGTGATATTTCCCATATATATATATATATATATATATATATATATATATATATATATATATATATAATATTGAGGATAAATCCCAGAGCCACGAGAAACGGATGTAGCATCTTTTAATTTTTCACTACGTTTCGAAAACTACAAGTTTTCATCTTCAGGCTAGAATAAGTTTACAAAGTTAATATGCATAAAGAAAACTTGAAAAGGCCAACAAGACATTATTTTACAGGTGACCAATTACAGAATATCAGTAGAAAGTACTACAAGTTTAATTTAATATGACTTGGCAACAGTTAAATTTGCTTTAAGACTGACTCAAAAATTAGTTCATAAATTTAAAGATTATTGCAGAAATTAATTACAAACTAAGAGAAATTGACTTGGCATTATTTAAAGATAATAAATTTAAACTTTTTTTTTTTTATTATTAAATTTTGTAAAGACTAACAGTTAAAAACATTTAATATAAAAACGGAAAATTTGGGTACTTACTAAAGCGGATCCATCCTAGAGAGTGAATGGTAGGTTTAACAAAGGGGCTAGTATATATATAGGTTACATTGACGGTTGGTTTATTAAAAGGCAAACCAACTAACAAACTGTAGTTAAAATTAGTTAATTAATAATGATATTGCACTTAAATCTTCATTGAGTGTAGGTTTGTAGTGTTTTATATATAGAGATTCGAGGGTTCTTAGGCAATGTTTGTTGTTGTTAAAGGCTAATACTTTAAAATTCTCAATAGAAATGTTAGTTTTACAGCTTATGGTGTGTTCCCTAATAGATGACTTTTCCTTTCTATATAATATTTTGCTTGTACGCCAACTAATCCCCATATGAGCAGAGAACCTAGCTCCAAGAGACCTAACAGTGCTACCAATGTAAGAGGCTCCAGTACAACTGGGACATTTAAATAAATAGACATTATCACTGCGGAACTCCAAAGAGATAGGATCTTTACTGTTAAAGAAACTTCCTATCGATAGTTTGTTTATAAAAACTATTTTGGGGTTGATTTGGGGAAAATATCTTTTATAAATAAATAAGATTTTTCTTTTAAAAGTATCGTTCAAAAAACCCATCTCTGAAATTAGTAAATATATGGGCATTTTAGGAACTTTTATGCAGGGTTGAGGGGGGTCAAATAGCTTTTTTAAAACTCTATCATATAGGTCAGAAGGAAATAAATTATTTATAAAATACTTCCTAAGAAAAATAAATTCATTATGGATTGATTGGTAAGTGGATGATAGCGAGAAACTTCTATGTATTAAAGTTTTTACTGTGGATATTTTATAACCGAAATCACAAAAACTAAAGTAGTTCAAACCTAGTCCTGTGAATGTTTTTTTTCTGTAAATGGTTGTTTGAATTTTTCGTTGGTCATTATCTCGGTTGATTAAAAGGTCAAGAAAGGGCATCTTACCATTTGACTCGACTTCCATGGTGAATTTGATGTTAGGGTGTAAAGTGTTCAAAAAATTAAAGAAAAGTTGGCTATGTGCAGGATTATTAAAAACTGCCAAGGAATCATCAACAAAACGGCGGTAGAAGGAGGGTTTGTAATCTAAATTAGTGGAAAACATTTGATCTTCGAGATGTGTCATAAAAAAGTCAGCTGCAAGTGGTCCCATTGGAGAACCCATTGCAACACCATCGATCTGGCAGTAAACTTTATTATTAAACGTGAACCAAGATTCAGAAAGACTTAATTCCAGCGCTTTTTTTAATTGGCTTCGTGAAAATCCATGAAAAGTATTTTGGGAATGGAATACCTTATTTAATATTAAACTGATTGTATAGTTTAGGGGAATGTTAGTAAATAAAGATTCAACATCATAACTCACAATATATCCATCGTTAACTTTGCTGAGTAATTCCTCTTTAAACTTATAGGAGTTTTGTATGGAGAACTGATTTTTAGATAAAGGTGAAAGTATTTTAACAAGATATTTGGCCAGTTTGTATGATGGTAAAGAATAAGAGGCAAGTATGGGTCTCAAAGGGACTCCTTCTTTGTGAATTTTAGGTAGAAAATACATGGATGCTAAATAACTGGAAGATACAAATAATTCATTATAAGTATCTTTAGGAATAATTGAAGCCTGTTTAAGTTGTGTTAAGAAACGATTAACTTTATCTTCGAATCGTAGAAGAATAGTTTTAGGTAAATCATTGATAGGTTCAAATTTTGTTCTGTCATTCAATATACTATGGGCTTTTTGTACATAGTCCTCCCTATCAAGGATCACTACACCCTTTCCCTTATCAGGTTTAGTAACTATTATATCCTTATTGCCCGCAAGTGTCCTACCTAATAGAAAAACTTAATACCATCCCTTACCTTTCAGACTTCACCCTTGTTAGCTTTGACGTTTGCTCCCTTTTCACTAAAGTTTCGGTTCATGATTCATTTCAGTTTCTTAAATATAAATTGTGTAACGTTGAATTACCTATACCCCTAATTTATTTTTAAAACTTCTCTCCCTCTGTACGAAAGACTGTGCATTTAATTCTAATGGTAAATTCTTTCGCCAAAAATTTGGTTTAGCTATGGGGAATTGTTTATTCCTTGTTTTATCTAACTTACATATGGAATTTTTGGAAACGTTTTCTTCCCCTCTATTGTTGATTTTCCTATAATCTGGTTTCTCTATATTGATGATATCGTTTGCTTGTGGCCCAATTCTGAAAATATTTTTATTTTTTTGAACAAACTTAATTCACTTGTACCTTCCATCAAATTTACCCTTGAAATAGAACAGAATGGAAGTATTCCTTTCCTTGATTTATTAATACACCGCACGCCTTCTGGTTTCAAATTCTCTGTCTATCGGGAACAAAGTATTTTTCTTCTTATATTCACCTTTACTCTTCTCACCATATTAAAATCAAAAGATCTATTTTTATTTCAATGTTTCTCCGTGGGCTTCTTGTGGTTAGTCTTGAATTCTTTGACTCTGAAGTTTCCAAAATTTTGACATCGGCGAAAAACTTTGCTATCCTTTTCCTTTCCTTGATAAATTCCTCAGTTAGCTAAAAAATCTTTTTGTCGTTTTGAACCTCGCGCGCCTTTCAACAACAAAAATAATCTTGTACTTCCTTTTAATCCATCCTTTGCTTCAAGGAGCTGCTGCTCCTATCCAACCAAGATCCGGCGGGATTCGAGTCACGCATAAGGACAGGTGATGAAACGTGGGTCCATCACTGGAATCCCGAGACCAAGCTCGAAAGTATGGCCTAATAGCACAGGGGCTCTTCCACCGCCATCAAGTTCCGCAACCAACCCTCAGCCGGGAAGATCATGGCCACCATCCTCTGGGATTCTGAGGGAGTGTTGATGGTGGACTATGTGCCTCGTGGAAAGACCATAACAGGCCAATATTACACCGAGGAACTGGCTGGGTTGAAGAAGTGCATCCGGTAGAAGCGGCCCGGCAAGTTGACACGCGGTGTCCTGCTCCTCCACGACAATAATAGTTACTAAACCTGATAAGGGAAAGGGTGTAGTGATCCTTGATAGGGAGGACTATGTACAAAAAGCCCATAGTATATTGAATGACAGAACAAAATTTGAACCTATCAATGATTTACCTAAAACTATTCTTTTACGATTCGAAGATAAAGTTAATCGTTTCTTAACACAACTTAAACAGGCTTCAATTATTCCTAAAGATACTTATAATGAATTATTTGTATCTTCCAGTTATTTAGCATCCATGTATTTTCTACCTAAAATTCACAAAGAAGGAGTCCCTTTGAGACCCATACTTGCCTCTTATTCTTTACCATCATACAAACTGGCCAAATATCTTGTTAAAATACTTTCACCTTTATCTAAAAATCAGTTCTCCATACAAAACTCCTATAAGTTTAAAGAGGAATTACTCAGCAAAGTTAACGATGGATATATTGTGAGTTATGATGTTGAATCTTTATTTACTAACATTCCCCTAAACTATACAATCAGTTTAATATTAAATAAGGTATTCCATTCCCAAAATACTTTTCATGGATTTTCACGAAGCCAATTAAAAAAGCGCTGGAATTAAGTCTTTCTGAATCTTGGTTCACGTTTAATAATAAAGTTTACTGCCAGATCGATGGTGTTGCAATGGGTTCTCCAATGGGACCACTTGCAGCTGACTTTTTTATGACACATCTCGAAGATCAAATGTTTTCCACTAATTTAGATTACAAACCCTCCTTCTACCGCCGTTTTGTTGATGATTCCTTGGCAGTTTTTAATAATCCTGCACATAGCCAACTTTTCTTTAATTTTTTGAACACTTTACACCCTAACATCAAATTCACCATGGAAGTCGAGTCAAATGGTAAGATGCCCTTTCTTGACCTTTTAATCAACCGAGATAATGACCAACGAAAAATTCAAACAACCATTTACAGAAAAAAAACATTCACAGGACTAGGTTTGAACTACTTTAGTTTTTGTGATTTCGGTTATAAAATATCCACAGTAAAAACTTTAATACATAGAAGTTTCTCGCTATCATCCACTTACCAATCAATCCATAATGAATTTATTTTTCTTAGGAAGTATTTTATAAATAATTTATTTCCTTCTGACCTATATGATAGAGTTTTAAAAAAGCTATTTGACCCCCCTCAACCCTGCATAAAAGTTCCTAAAATGCCCATATATTTACTAATTTCAGAGATGGGTTTTTTGAACGATACTTTTAAAAGAAAAATCTTATTTATTTATAAAAGATATTTTCCCCAAATCAACCCCAAAATAGTTTTTATAAACAAACTATCGATAGGAAGTTTCTTTAACAGTAAAGATCCTATCTCTTTGGAGTTCCGCAGTGATAATGTCTATTTATTTAAATGTCCCAGTTGTACTGGAGCCTCTTACATTGGTAGCACTGTTAGGTCTCTTGGAGCTAGGTTCTCTGCTCATATGGGGATTAGTTGGCGTACAAGCAAAATATTAAATAGAAAGGAAAAGTCATCTATTAGGGAACACACCATAAGCTGTAAAACTAACATTTCTATTGAGAATTTTAAAGTATTAGCCTTTAACAACAACAAACATTGCCTAAGAACCCTCGAATCTCTATATATAAAACACTACAAACCTACACTCAATGAAGATTTAAGTGCAATATCATTATTAATTAACTAATTTTAACTACAGTTTGTTAGTTGGTTTGCCTTTTAATAAACCAACCGTCAATGTAACCTATATATATACTAGCCCCTTTGTTAAACCTACCATTCACTCTCTAGGATGGATCCGCTTTAGTAAGTACCCAAATTTTCCGTTTTTATATTAAATGTTTTTAACTGTTAGTCTTTACAAAATTTAATAATAAAAAAAAAAAGTTTAAATTTATTATCTTTAAATAATGCTAAGTCAATTTCTCTTAGTTTGTAATTAATTTCTGCAATAATCTTTAAATTTATGAACTAATTTTTGAGTCAGTCTTAAAGCAAATTTAACTGTTGCCAAGTCATATTAAATTTAACTTGTAGTACTTTCTACTGATATTCTGTAATTGGTCACCTGTAAAATAATGTCTTGTTGGCCTTTTCAAGTTTTCTTTATGCATATTAACTTTGTAAACTTATTCTAGCCTGAAGATGAAAACTTGTAGTTTTCGAAACGTAGTGAAAAATTAAAAGATGCTACATCCGTTTCTCGTGGCTCTGGGATTTATCCTCAATATTAAATGCAGGCTTCACGGCCGAGCTCCATATGGATATATCTATACCAAGTATGGGCAGCAAGTTATCACAGTTATTCGCCATCTTGAGAAGGAAACTATGAAGATGATTAAGGCCAGACAGGACATCGTCTTCCTTGAAGTTTGTATTAATTCAAAAACTTATCCTAAATTTCTTTATTTTAAGCTACATCGCAAATCTCTGTATAACTCGTATTTCTATAAGGATTCCTTGGATCAACTTATCAACCTAGAAATAACTTCTAAATCAAAAAAGTTTACTCTTCATCAACATAATATAACTGAAGGATTTGCCAATTTGAAGACGCATTTGTCTCTTTTAGACATTCTCCTCATAAGGTATTTTTTGCATAAAACCAAAATATTTCACCAAAATGTATGTATACAAAGACACACTAGGAAGTTGTCGAATTTGGGATTGTCCTTTCCAACCTTTATGGATCCGGAAAAAATAGTTATCAACTTGTCACGTACTGCTTTAAGCTTTCGGGAAAAATTTCTGCTTAGCTTGGGACTTGAATTTAAACTCCCTTTTTACAAAATAGCTAAACCTAAATTCATGCTGTATTTTGAAAATATGGCACGCAAGGTTAAGGATCTACCTCTTAAAGGAAACTTTACTGACTTTTGTTCTGAGTTATCTTCTCTCTCCAGCGAATTTTATTCTAAAATACATTCATCTAGAAGTTCGAATTTCATAATTAAACCTAAAGATAGAAAGGTATTACGGACACTTGCGGGCAATAAGGATATAATAGTTACTAAACCTGATAAGGGAAAGGGTGTAGTGATCCTTGATAGGGAGGACTATGTACAAAAAGCCCATAGTATATTGAATGACAGAACAAAATTTGAACCTATCAATGATTTACCTAAAACTATTCTTCTACGATTCGAAGATAAAGTTAATCGTTTCTTAACACAACTTAAACAGGCTTCAATTATTCCTAAAGATACTTATAATGAATTATTTGTATCTTCCAGTTATTTAGCATCCATGTATTTTCTACCTAAAATTCACAAAGAAGGAGTCCCTTTGAGACCCATACTTGCCTCTTATTCTTTACCATCATACAAACTGGCCAAATATCTTGTTAAAATACTTTCACCTTTATCTAAAAATCAGTTCTCCATACAAAACTCCTATAAGTTTAAAGAGGAATTACTCAGCAAAGTTAACGATGGATATATTGTGAGTTATGATGTTGAATCTTTATTTACTAACATTCCCCTAAACTATACAATCAGTTTAATATTAAATAAGGTATTCCATTCCCAAAATACTTTTCATGGATTTTCACGAAGCCAATTAAAAAAAGCGCTGGAATTAAGTCTTTCTGAATCTTGGTTCACGTTTAATAATAAAGTTTACTGCCAGATCGATGGTGTTGCAATGGGTTCTCCAATGGGACCACTTGCAGCTGACTTTTTTATGACACATCTCGAAGATCAAATGTTTTCCACTAATTTAGATTACAAACCCTCCTTCTACCGCCGTTTTGTTGATGATTCCTTGGCAGTTTTTAATAATCCTGCACATAGCCAACTTTTCTTTAATTTTTTGAACACTTTACACCCTAACATCAAATTCACCATGGAAGTCGAGTCAAATGGTAAGATGCCCTTTCTTGACCTTTTAATCAACCGAGATAATGACCAACGAAAAATTCAAACAACCATTTACAGAAAAAAAACATTCACAGGACTAGGTTTGAACTACTTTAGTTTTTGTGATTTCGGTTATAAAATATCCACAGTAAAAACTTTAATACATAGAAGTTTCTCGCTATCATCCACTTACCAATCAATCCATAATGAATTTATTTTTCTTAGGAAGTATTTTATAAATAATTTATTTCCTTCTGACCTATATGATAGAGTTTTAAAAAAGCTATTTGACCCCCCTCAACCCTGCATAAAAGTTCCTAAAATGCCCATATATTTACTAATTTCAGAGATGGGTTTTTTGAACGATACTTTTAAAAGAAAAATCTTATTTATTTATAAAAGATATTTTCCCCAAATCAACCCCAAAATAGTTTTTATAAACAAACTATCGATAGGAAGTTTCTTTAACAGTAAAGATCCTATCTCTTTGGAGTTCCGCAGTGATAATGTCTATTTATTTAAATGTCCCAGTTGTACTGGAGCCTCTTACATTGGTAGCACTGTTAGGTCTCTTGGAGCTAGGTTCTCTGCTCATATGGGGATTAGTTGGCGTACAAGCAAAATAATAAATAGAAAGGAAAAGTCATCTATTAGGGAACACACCATAAGCTGTAAAACTAACATTTCTATTGAGAATTTTAAAGTATTAGCCTTTAACAACAACAAACATTGCCTAAGAACCCTCGAATCTCTATATATAAAACACTACAAACCTACACTCAATGAAGATTTAAGTGCAATATCATTATTAATTAACTAATTTTAACTACAGTTTGTTAGTTGGTTTGCCTTTTAATAAACCAACCGTCAATGTAACCTATATATATACTAGCCCCTTTGTTAAACCTACCATTCACTCTCTAGGATGGATCCGCTTTAGTAAGTACCCAAATTTTCCGTTTTTATATTAAATGTTTTTAACTGTTAGTCTTTACAAAATTTAATAATAAAAAAAAAAAGTTTAAATTTATTATCTTTAAATAATGCCAAGTCAATTTCTCTTAGTTTGTAATTAATTTCTGCAATAATCTTTAAATTTATGAACTAATTTTTGAGTCAGTCTTAAAGCAAATTTAACTGTTGCCAAGTCATATTAAATTTAACTTGTAGTACTTTCTACTGATATTCTGTAATTGGTCACCTGTAAAATAATGTCTTGTTGGCCTTTTCAAGTTTTCTTTATGCATATTAACTTTGTAAACTTATTCTAGCCTGAAGATGAAAACTTGTAGTTTTCGAAACGTAGTGAAAAATTAAAAGATGCTACATCCGTTTCTCGTGGCTCTGGGATTTATCCTCAATATTAAATGCAGGCTTCACGGCCGAGCTCCATATGGATATATATATATATATATATATATATATATATATATATATATATATATATATATATATATATCACGGTAATTCACTTACCTAAATTAACAACTTCAATAAAAATATGTCTACCAGAAATTGAAAGTGAAAATAAGGTACCGTGAATGAATAAAATGAAATTAATGACGTAAAGGATTATTATCAACCTGTAGAGGCAGCAAGCATTTGAACGATATGAACCTAACTTGTATGAAATATGTATATTGGAAATCAAGAAGTCTTTTAGAAGCTCAAAGAATAAAAGAAAGGGAACTCGCAAACATTGTAACTAAATAAGCACCATTTAGGAAACCTAACTTATCTTGAAAATATAATACATTCGTCGGTTTTTTGATTTAGTAGAAATCAAGAAAAGGCGTAGATTAAAAATTGAAAAAAGTTTTAAAACTTAGAGCTTAATTACTGAATCAAATGAATGTAAATGGTTAGAAAGATGTAATGAAATTAAAGTTGAAATTATTCCCCCTCCTAATGACACCAAAAAGTTAAAAGAACTCAATGTTTGTTAAATACCCGAGTAGCAACGATATAAAATTTACATCTTTACAACTAGATAACTTCGATATGAACATTGCTCTTGTCGAAATAAATTAATTCTAAAATTATTATTTAAATGTGCATACGATCCTAAAACCCAAAGAAATTTAAATTTAAATCTACCCTCAAAACTCGTAAACTAAATGGAATCAAATGAATTTAAGAATACTGATGAATTCAAAATGAGTCATGAATCAGGATCAAAATTAGGTTGAATGCCTCTAATAATAATCAATTAGGATGAAGGTTTAGCTGATCCCAAAGTAGTTCATATATACACTCATAAAAATTGGAACCCAATGGCATCAAAGCCATAATCGATGTAAACTCAATGATTAAATTAAAACTCCTGAACCACACTGATATGAGAACTAATAATTTTCAGACTTAAGTTTTTGACCTGAGCGCGTTTACTCTAAAGAAAATAAAGGTGTACAAAGCATGAAAAAGAAAAAGGAAATAGGTTACTATTTTAAATTAGCTTTTATATATATATATATATATATATATATATATATATATATATATATATATATATATATATATATATCCAAAGAAGTACAATACGTATATGTATATGCAGGAGAGAAACAACTGTTAGACCGATTTATTGCGAAACCATGTTTCCACAGAGCCATACATCGGTCATTAAATAGAGAAGATGCTCAACTTAAGAACACACTGATTTACAAGTCAGAATTTAAAGAAGAGCGGCTGGTATGAAACAACATTTGTGATCAAAGGCCAGACTAGTCTTCTGCTTATCAAGGGATTGGTGTTTAATCGCCCATAGAAAGTAATTAATTTTGGAATTTGCTTTATTAGAGTTGATTCTATTAAACGCCGATGTATATAGTTGTGGGATTTATAAATTATTTTTGCATTATTAGTGTAAATTAAATGTATTCATTTGACATGTGTAAGAATAGGCTAGAAGATACTCTTCCACGGGGGCAGTCTACTTCCATAAGATACAATTTTCAGCAAAAACAATGAATTTGACTAAATTCAGATTCAACCTCTTCACCCATTCTTTTCCTACTATCATATTATTCTGCTTTCATTCTTGTGTTAAACTTCTCTTCGACTCGTTCTATCATCCTTGTGAGGGAATTCCACGTGGAATTTCTTGTCAAGCACGGAACTTCCTTGCACTGTAGAAGGCTCTGTTAAGCTTAAATTGGTAAGCCTAACCTCCACTTCCACAAGCGGTAGCCTCGAACCGCGTCCACCACAATTCACATTTACACGGGTCAGAATACCCTCGGCAAAAAGATTCGAGGCAATTCGAAAGTAGAGTTGTTTCCCACTACCCCCCCCCCCCCTCTTCCGCGGGGAAAGCCTCAGACATATATATTGCTTGTTTACCATGAGACAGACACAGAGTTGAGAAGTCTCGCCCGGACCCAAGAAGATTTACCCTAGTTCCAAGTCAGGTGCAAACAACAAATCAAACTGACAGCTGAACTATTTGTGTATTGGAATTAGCCCCAGCTAATGAGGTAATTCCATTTAACGATCGCTACCGAGTAATTTTTCCGACTTATCTCATCAACACCTGTCGAAGCCCTCCTCGTTCGCCCCTCGTTTTCGGGTGGCCGAAATACTCTCCCCTGGACCTGACGTTACCGCCCCCCCCTTTTTTGGAGAACCGTCATCACTTTAAGTTCCCACTCAGAAATTTAAATTTTGAGCGCCCTCGCCTCACGTGCAGAAGACATCCGTGAAGCCTTACCCTGACGTCTCACCCGGAATCTTCTGTAAGCCAACCCCTCTTCCTCTTCAGTAACCCATTTGAGTTAATTCCCCCCATTTGAATAGTCTCCTCCCGTAACACCTTAAGTTTTAACTTCATAGTCTGATTCATAACTACAATTCACACCCCCCCCCTTCGTTCATCAGATGTAATTTTTGCCTATCATTTCTCTCATTATTTTTCTGTAAATAAAATTATATTTTTGTACATGCCTCTTTAAATAACGTTGAGCTTTGCCATTGCCCATATGTTACCTGACCTCGTTGCACTCTTATCTCGCATTTTCGCCCATCGAAACTTGTGGTTTTCCGTCCCTTTTGTCGGTTCGCCTTCAATTTATTAGTCCCTCCCCCATACATATAATATGGTATTGATATAATATAATGTCATACCACGACAGTCTTGTTTTCTATTTAGGAGTCATTTATATATGAAAGGAGCTTTTGTGACAACGTGGGATAGCATTATAATGTAGCAATTTTTTAAACTTATTCCCTTTAATGACATTTGACAATCACTTAAGAATGTTAAACTTTACTTTTTCTTTTATTTTTAATTAAAATATAAGGTCATTATAGGTAAATAGATAAGTTTTGAGATCAAATTTAACTCATTTCTTGTAGTTTTATTATTTATTTAAAAAAAAAAAATGCCCGAAAACTTTTCTTGATAATTTATATATTTATTATTCTGTTAGACAACCAGTACTTAATAACTATTCCTATGCCTAAAAAAAATGGCCTTATACAGTATATATGTTACGAGTACCTAAACAAATGAAACGAAACTGAGTTCAAAGGAAAAAAAAGGAATATAGCTTTTCTTTCCCTCCTTCGAATACTCTCAGAATCTCTACGCAATAGTAATGATGTATTTATTCACAATTCGGGCCCTCGGCCACACTCAAATTCTCCTCATGAGGGTAACGATGTTCTAAACCACAATTCGTCCCCTCGGGCACACTCAAAAGCTGATGATAATACCGATCTATTCAACCGTAAACCTCACCCTCTGCGACATTCAGATTCACTCCATTTGCGAATTCAGCTTAACTCAAGTCATGAGGAATCTTTTTTTTATATCACGCATAAGCTACCGACATTATGAGAAGTTAAGCATGTCCGAAGGCGCGAATTATGATTAATACATAGCTGCTATTATAGAGAGATTCTGAGAGGGTATATCTCAGGCACATACAGCAGTGGGAGAGATTAATATATCAACCAATTTGAGAAGGAATATAAATTAAGAACGAAGAGAAAATTCAATGTATTAACTATCTCGAGATGAAATGTAGCAGAGATCGAAGTGCAAGGACAGATATACAGATATCATTCGGAAGAGAAAGTACTAGGGCTAAAGATAACCTCCATAGGGTTGATAAAACAAGTAGCTGAAAGTATAGAACGAGTAGCCCTTGTGCTGAGATTCGACTCATATACTTATTAAAAGGCTTAAGGGCAGGAAACAAAAGAAAAATCTATCATGCTCCAGGAAGGCCGGCGCCAATCTACCCTCCCCTTCTTATTAAAATCCTATTTAAATCAAGGAAAAAAGAGCTCCAGAAAGTTGAAAACAAAGCCCTCTAACTAATCACAAACACCAGAAGAATCGACAAGAGGAGTTAGTGAGCCCCACATGGACACACTAAGATTAAACCGCTTAACATCGTTGTAAAAAAACAAAGCTAAAAAATCTGGAAGAAAATTTAAAACCTTCTTCCTCTCTTTTCTGAAAACATCAACAGCAGAGTCAACACTGTTTTCAACTCCAGATCTCCTATGGGCAAAACTCGACAGGGAATTATGTAAACACCATTCTACACATAGCTAAGAAAAACACCGGATTCAGAAACCAGCTCCAATGAGCTCACCCGAACGAGACAATAAAATCACTTACCTAAATCCCCAAGATAAGTGACCAAAATAGTGACTAACCAAATTGATATTGAAAGTTACAAGCGTACCTATGTAAGTGCAAAACTACAATGAAAATCAGTGAAGTGACAACTAAAGTGAAAAAATCAAATTAAATTTGCTTAACTATGGCGAATTGAGAGAAAATAAATCAATTATAGTAAAATGAGAGAAAAAGTGAACATGAAGAAAAAGAGAAGAAAGAAACAAGGTCTACTGACCAAAAGGTCAGTAATCATCGGACTAACCTTGGGAGGAACCTGACAATTCTATCATTCAAAAGAGTATGTAAAACATAATAAGGGTTTCAAATTCCGTTAGAATCGGCCGAATAGTTATGATGTTATTGACAAAACAAAATAATTCTAGGACTAACCTTGGGAGGACTTTGGTAATTATATTATTCGAAATAGAATGTAAAACAATATAAGGCTTTCAAATTTTGTTGCAATCAGCTGAATAGTTATGATGTTATTGCCAAGACAAAATAATTCCCGGGCTAATCTTGGGAGGATTTTGGCAATTATATCATTCGAAAGAGAATGAAAAACAACATAAGGGTTTCAAACTTTGTTAGAATCAGCCAATAATTATGATTAAATTGCCAAAAGAAAATAACTCCCGGGCTAACTTTGCGAGGACCTTGTCAATTATATCATTCGAAAGAGAATGCAAAACAACATAGGGGTTTCAAATTTCGTTAGAATGGGGCGAATAGTTATGATGTTATTGCCAAAAAAAATAATTCCCGGGCTAACTATGGAAGGACTTTGGGAATCATATCATTCAAAGGAGAATGTGAAAAAACATAAGGGTTTCAAATTTCGTTAGAATCGGCCGAATACTTATGATGTTATTGCCAAAACAAAATAATTCCAAGCTTACAATGGAAGAACTTTGGCAATTATACCATTCAAAAGAGAATGTAAAACAACATAAGGGTTTTCAATTTCGTTAAAATCATCCGAATATTTGCAATGTTATTACAAAATCAAAAAAAGAAAAACGCGGACAGACCGACATAGTAAGATGGAGAGTGGCCCGCGACTAGACTCGCACGCGAGTAAAAAGAAGTGCTCAAGTGTAAAACTTAAAAACAGACGTACTTACATAACAGAGTAGGAAAACAACACATACACAGAACGGTATGAGTGATATATTTTAAACTAGAATGAAAGAATGAATAAAAGATAGCAGATATTGGTCGGTTCACCCGACAACTTTACAGAAATTGCATTTGCTTATCAGTAGAAAAACAGGTAAAGGATAGAATAGAAAAAGTAAAGCAGACTGTGGTTCGGAATCCACGTTAATCATTAGGTCCAAACAATATGAAGTTATTTCATTCCATTCTATCATTCTATCCCCAGCTATCGGTAGTCGGTCACATGAGATCAACTTCTGCTCTTATACAAAAGTTTCCTTTTCACCCTTTTCCTATTCTCCTATCCTTCCTTCGTTTGCTATTTCTTCGCCCATTAGAATAGTTTGGTCAATTTATGTTGCTCAGGTCGCTATTTATACCTATGAGGAAATCATTAATATAAATCAAGATCAACAACTGAGCCAACACTGACTCCTGAGGTACTTCACTCGTAACAATTCCCCACTCATGTTTAATCGCATCTTTACTATCTCTTCGATGTTTGTCACTAAGTCACGACTGAATCCACCAAAAATATTCATCCATCGATCCCCTGCGCTTTAACTTTATTCAAAAGTCGTAAGTCTGACACCTTGTCAAAAGACATCATGTGGCGATAAATCAAAAATTTGACCTGATTCAGGAAAACCAATGTGACTTTTTTATTCAGCACATCCGAATTGTCCTAAATCAGTTAAAAAAAAACTTAAACAATATAATTGGTGTTGACCAGTGTAATTAAAAATGTTGATATCTTTGGGTAAATATAAATGTTGTTTTAATCATGTTGAGTGAGAAGTTGGTGGTAACAATTGAGGTCAGAACTGTGAAGTGAATGAGGGAGGCAGTCGAAATTGTCTGAAGCAATCCTGAAGGATATTGCTCGTGGCAAGCGGAAAGCGAGCACGTTAGTCGTGGCCTTCAAGCATCGCGTCGCTACTTTTCGACTGAAGTGACCGATGATTGAGGGCAGGAAGGGGTCTTCTCAACTAAGAAGTAGTGTCAGTAAGCACCGCCGAAAACCTCCTTCCTGGATCATGCCGACGAGCCTAGAACGCTAGTATGTTAAAGTTGGTCAACAGTATAATTGGAACTAACAGACTGCGAGGATATTTCATATGACACGCTAGGTAACAGCGATCAATCTTTTCGTGTTGATAGAATTATTTAATGTTTCTTGTTCTTATGTAAAATTAATTCACAGAGTTTCTGGAATCTTTAATCTTCTATATTTCTTAGTACAATTTTAAATTTCATATATAGAATGAGGTGGAACAAATATTTAAACCTATTTATTATTTACTACTTATTCCAGCCTTTAAAAATGGATGATAATCCTACAATTAACGTAATTTGATACTCGTATGTATTAACAAAACAATGTAATATTGTGAGACTGACGCTTATATTATATATTATTGGCAAAAGGTAATAATGAGGGTAGCAATAAGTATTTAGACATTTATGGCAAATTCCTTTAAATTAGTTAATTTTCAGGATTTGTGGGTCTGGAATGTCATACAAAGATCTATAATGATCTGATATGTTCCAAGAATAGTTTAATTAGATATAGTTTTTTGCCTAACCGCATTTAACATCTGGCCTTTAGGCTGCAATATTGTGTAATCATGGTTAAAGGTAAAACCCTCTCTACTGATATGAAAAGCAAGATAATTGAGCACGATAGAGAATGTTTAAGTTATAGAAGTATTTCTACAGTTATAACCTTTCTTCTTTAAGCATCGTAGATTGTATAAATAAAAATGAAGACCTAGAAAATGACAGCAAACCTTCCATGAAGTAGAGTTCTGGGAAAAATTTCTTAATAAGCTCGACCACAGATGTTGAGATCGATATCGAAGAAACCTATGATTTTCAGAACAGCAAATCGTATGCGACAATCCTAAGTATTTTAAACAGAAATGAATGTACATAAAAAATGGTGTTTTGAACATACGATCAGAAAAGCCCTTAAGAATATAAATATAAATATATATATATATATATATATATATATATATATTTCTTTCTAAACAATGTGAAAATGGCCCGAAGTAATATCATCTCTTTTGATACCGGCTCAAATGAAGTTATGAATAATACTTAAAAATTAGTCAATACTTAATGCATTACAAACAGTAATTTATTTAAATGCTTTTAAATTTTCCGATTTAATTTGTTTCATTTTATTTTCTAATCGTAACAAAATATATCTTATTGATTTATGCATTGTAAATACATCAACAGAACTCAAGGTACAATGATCCCTCGAGTAAACAATGCACCTTTGAGCCAATAGCACGATGGATTCGAAGGCCTTCTGGGCAGGTACAAATTTTGCCAGTTAGTAGTACTGCCTTAAATTGGTTGGGGTACGCACAATTCTTACCGACTTATTGTCTCCCACTAACCAAAATCCGCCGTTATGGATAACCATAGTGGACGGATCACAAGTGTAGCAGAGAAAATCCGCATTGATAACGAAAAAGACACGGCCAAGTCTCCACGAAAGAACGCGTAAGTGAGAAATATCCTTTTAGTGTCCTGCGAACTCCCTGGCTCAAAGTAAAAATGCCGTTCGTGAAAGAGGGTGAGTTGGTATGGGATCCTCTCGTGAGGTGCGCTGCTTGTAGAGAACTAGAATTCTAGGAAATATTTAGACATTCCATTCATCCAAGTCTAAGCGGACGAGCAGGGGGGTTCTTGAATCCCTTGTTTTCAGTTCGGCCTTGGTAGTGCTGACACTTGATGGTATTATATCGCCCTATTAAGTACCACCTTATCCGATCCAGAACTATAAGTTGCTAAAGTTTGTGCCTGGATCAATTTCTCTTCTTACATTAGACCCTTTGTACTAATAGGCACGAACCCAAGACTGGAACCCTAATATTTTTTAGCTATGGCTAACCTGTGCAGATGTGTGACAGAGGCTTCTTATATAACTGGTTCTCTCTACCTCCCTGGATTGACCAGGGAATTTACCTTCTTTGGCGATGGGTAGATTTCCTACAACCCTTTGGGATGTTCCCGTATCCTTGCCCAATAGGGTGACCGAGACTGCTCTTGGGATGACATTATAGAGTACACATGTGTATTAAAATGTCACTTCGCCCGCGCGACGGAGAACAGGAATACATGATCGTGCGATCGCCCACGCTACACGGTAGATTTGGGGCAGGATCCAAGTGACCAAACTGCGTTGCTCTCGCTGCTTTGTATGAGAAGGCGGGGGTATGAGCGTCTCCTTAAATCGATCATACGTGGTCATAATCCAGTGAGTCGGCTCGACAGTGTTAGCTTACCGCTTCCATATAAGCGTTGATGATTCATGCTCGAAAATGCTGCAATATGTGACCACTAAACTGAGAGTGTCCTAGCAATGAGCTAGAGGTAGAGGAGGTCACTCTGTAAAGCGATCAACGGCGTGTGCAGAGCCACAGTGGAAATCATTTCCTCTACCCGTATCCCTGCTCTTGTGGGAGTCGGAGAGTTTTGTGACAGGTACCCGAACGGTCCGGGCTACGAATACTCTCCAAGTGGTTTTGGAGAGAAATCGGCTCATTCCCCATTAGAATGCGATTGGCAGAAGCGCATCTCTGACTAAGCCCTCGCAATATTTCCTTGTTTTCTCTATTCTACAGTATAGGATATATGTGTGGATCCACCCTTATAGCCGTAATGGACTATGGATCCCTAGGATCCCCGTATTAAAATTAAATAATCTTTATGTCGATAACAAATGAAGTTCTAATATGGCGCCTCCCATAAGGCGGCAACTTGACCCTAAGTGTTTGATTATAATTCATTCGACGAAAGATTAGACTGAAATGGAAGCCTCGTCAATCAGAACGAATGTTTCTCTCCCTAGGCTATTTAAAGTTTTGTAATTCGATCACTTCTCAACAAAAAAACAATATATATAATTTTCTCTGTTCTCCTCAAAAAATATGTTGAGTACGGCGACTTATGCCCAAGTAGGCAGTCGCCAGATCGGCTCCTAAATTTTTTTGGAATCCTCAAAAAATAACTAAAAAGTTCAACGAATAACTAATACGTTTCTAAGAGTGGCAGTTGATTCAAAGTTTAACAGCTTCAGTTTTGGATCGCACGAACTAAAAAAATAAAAATCCATGGAAAAATCGTTTTGATTGTTTTGTTTTTAAACCAATGAATTATTCTGTCGAAGACCAATTTTAATTGATACTAAATATTCAAGTGAGACATTTATGGTCAAATATTTTTTTAAGGATTTTAGAACTTAATGTTTAATTATTTGGTGTTTAAAATCATTGAGTGAATTTTAGACATGTGAGTTTTCCTTAGTTTTCTTTAGACCGAAGAGATTGTTTGTATCGAAGGAACAAGCTACGTCTAGAAAGGGATAAGGAAGTCGATCCCAAGTAAAAATAAATAAAATGAAATCCAGAAAGTAGGAAATGAATAAAATATGATAAAAAGTAGGCAGGAAATAAATCATCTGATTATCACTGAAGACCGGAAGACTTTCAGGAATGGAAGACCAATTTGGCCTATTCGAAATCATGAATCTTAAGGCCTTATGAACTCATAAGTAATACGACGCCTTCCCCCCCAACCGCCCTCTCTCACACACACTCATACAAACACATATACATACACTCACAAGGGGTAGTCAACTCGTAATTTTAAAATACATGTTATTAATGAACTCATTATCAGTCCGCTCCTATTCATGCTTCTTCTCTCTTCAGTCCCTTATTTTATATCCCATCTTCGCATACACCCCCATCTACTCTACTCCAGATTCCTCACTAAGAGATCGTTCCAACGGTGGATTACATATGTTTCGTTTCAACTTTTTATGTCAACATAAAAACGTACATACGCACCCTCTCCATGCCTGTACGTACTTACACCCACACATAAACGCCAACACAAACTCCTTCACACTTCAAGACGTTTGCTTTAACTGTCTCCCGCACGCGGGTGATAGGTATAGCCCAGGTAACCACGCTCCAGTTAACATCTCTAAGTTACATATTTTCAATTATTTCAACCTCACCACTTTCTTTTGAATATCTCCTTACAAACTTTATGGCAGAGATGTAGTTTGCCCTACTGGCCCCAGCGCACGGAGGTAGATATGCAGCTATACATCTTTATCACATTTCCACTTTCTTTAGCTTCATCACTTTTTACAGATCTATTCAAGGGTTCTGCGTGATACGGCCTCAAAGTTATTGCGCTTTAAATTGAGAGAAAATAAATTATCGCTTTCAAACAACTAGGCCTCCTTCCAGCTGTTTCGCTGATCACTTCTACACCCTGTATATTTTTACAGAGATAAACAAGGGAAACCAAGTTTTCTTTTGTCTTAATACACTTGTATCTAAAAAAAAAAAGGTCTTAAAGTTGAAATAAATCAAAGTTGAAGTAAGAAAATTGAAAAAGTAAAACTGAAAGTTTGCTGTCTGATCATTTTGCGCGCGAAAACTTCCTAATTAGGCGGGAAGCTTTTAGCGCGCATCTACATATAAGGGGTAACTCAGGAGAACTAGGTAAGAGAGGTCGGCCAAGATGATGAATTAGTTACTGCTTCGAGATGCCTGGCATTAAAAAGCTTTTAGCTAAAATTAAGAGACAGAAAGCTTCTTATGCATCAATTAACAGACTTGGCGACACTTCCTCATTTTCCAGTCGGGCAAAAAAAAAATGATGAGAGAATTTTTGCCCTCAAGAAAAACTTGGCACTTTTTCAATTAACTTTTCCATTGCGGAAACTTATTCCTGGGCCTAAAGTTTTCTTTCTTTAAACCACTCCGTCTTCTTTTACAGCTGCTAAGAACTTATCAATAATTACCTACAAAATATATAATTTACTTTTTATTCTAAATGCACTATTAGTCCTGTTCTTAAGAAAGAAAATTATAAAGGTTTAGCGGTTTTTCTTCATCACTTACTCTTTAAATAATACAGAGTATATATATATATATATATATATATATATATATATATATATATATGTGTGTGTGTGTACAGTAGCAGCCATAATATAAGGGTAAGTAAGAACAAGTGTATTTAAATATTTACTATAGAGGTTTAACAAAAAGTTGAGACTATATATTATACACATATTTAAATATATCTAATAACTATCTTTCGTGAAAAGTTCAAGTGAATGGAATAAATATGAGGAAATAGACAAACTAACTTCCAAATTGCAGCGGCCAAAAGTTAAGGGTCGCCTTTTTGATAGGTTTTGCTTGTTCGGCTTGTTTGATTATGTTATTATTGTGTCTTCCTCACGTCGCAGACGGAGCCTACTTCTGTGGAAGATTTTACAGTCATGATTTATTTTCTCTATATCTAGAGCTCTTATGGTCTGCTGGTTATTTTCTTCTATTTTATGCTAGATTTTTGGGCTCATTTCTCCATAATTTTATTAATTGAATCTAGTCCGGCCATATTCATTATATCACTTAGTATTTTTCTTTCTTGGCGTCTTGTATTTGTTATTAAGCAGGCCGCCTTATTTTGTAGTTTTTGTAGTTTTTTCTTGTTTGTGTTTGTTGTAGCGTGGATAGGGATCGGTGGATACACCAACACTGATTCCACGAATGCTTTGTAGAGAGTTTTGTTATTTCTTTGTTCCAGGTGTCTCAGGCTGAAAATCAGTCTTAGTTCCGATTTAGCTCGGGCAATTCTTTCCTTAACGTATGCGTGGTAGTCTCTCTCACTCGCATCTGCAGGCCCAGCACTTTTTCTTCAGTTGTGTATCTCTGTCCTGTATCGTTGATGGTTATTCTGTCGTTTTTAAATCTCATTATTGGGATTATTTTAAATTTAGTCGTGTTGGTTTTTATCTTCCATTTCCTCTCGAACTCATTTATATTTTGTATTTAGCGCTCTGTTGACCTGGCCTGCCATCTGGGATTTGTAGTTCGTGTGGAGATCACCTGGCTGATGTCGTCGGCGTATTGCACGTTCACGCAGCCTGATGTCAATGGAGGCGGCATATCTGTTGTGTACACTGAGTACAAAGTGGGACTTAGGCACCCTCTTTGCGGGACCCCAGTTTCCAGCTGGAGGTTGGGTCCTTCGTGGTCTTCGATGTTGATGTACGCCTTCCTGTTTGTTATGTAGTCCACCAGGATTCTCTCCATCCGGATGCTGAGATCGAGCTAAAGAAGTTTGTATTTTAACCCCTCCACCCATACCTTATCGAAGGCTTTCTCGACATCCTGGAGTACCACGTCCACATATCCTTTTTTTGATTTGGCCTGTGCGATTTTTTCCGTTATAATCGCGAGCGCCATAGTTGAATCCCTTTTCTTCCTGAAACCATCCTGGTGTTCTTTGTATTTTCCCGTTTCTTCTAGGTATTTCACCAGTCTCGTATTCAGTATATTTTCTAGTACCTTTCCTAGGAAGTTAGGCAGCGAAATTCGTCTGTAACTTGACACCAATGTTGGTGGCTTTCCTGGTTTTGGGAGGAAAACCATCTTCGCCACTTTCTCCAAAGTTCTCTAAACTTCTTTTCTATTTCTGTCTTGCTTCTCAGTTATTCATTTTGTTCACTCCTAATTTTTATTTTTTCTCTATGTGGTTTTCCTTCAATTATTTTTATCAGTCTCGAGGCCTCGCTTGCTGCTTTTTCTGAGGACTCTATTTTGTTTGTAAACTCTTTCCATTTTTCTTGTTCATTTATCATTCGCTTGAACCTTTGACGAAAGATTGTTATTATATATTTAAATACACTTGTTTTTACTGGCCCTCATATTATTGCAGCTACTGTATATATATATATATATATATATATATATATATACGAAGGGCGGTCAATAAGTTTTGCGAATCAGTAGGGCAAAACAAAGGAAGGGGAATGGCTGTTTGGGGAGGTGTTAAGAAAAGTTATGACAAGTCAGGACCTGCACTTGCACGCAACTGCCTCGTCTATTTAAGAACCAGTAGCTGATCGCAGATCAGATCGTCAGTCACGGATTTTTCAACAATGGAGAAGGTTTAGCACTACGCAGTGATCAAACTTTTGACCAAGGAAGGCAAGAATGCAAAAGAAGAGATCGATGAATGCATGGTTGCAGTGTACACCGACACCGCCCCTTCCTATGCAACCATTGCTCGCTGGAATAGGGAGTTCCGCCATGGTCGTGAGCCCCTTGAAAATGACCCCCATCCAGGAAGTTGGTCAGACGTGACCAACGAAGACAATGTGGCCCGTGTGGAGATAATGATCCTCGAAAATCGACGGGTGAAGGTCGAGGAAATCGAGTGAGAACTTGGAATATCATATGGAAGTGTTATCAACATCATCCACGACAATTTGGCCATGACCAAGGTATCTGCCCGTTGGATCCCTAGAAACCTCACGCCCCATGATTGACTTAAACGTCATCAAAGTCCACAAGGCCAGAGTTGCACAAGCTGCCCTGCGCGAGTGCGGATTTGAGGAGCTCAAACATCCCCCCCTACAGTCCAGATCTGGCCCCTAGCGACTACTTTTTATTTCGCCAGCTCAAGGTTGCACTGCGTGGACGCCGGTTTGGGGACGATGAAGATGTCCAGCTCGCCGTCCAGGAGTAGATTGAACAGCAGTCAGGAAATTTCTGGTTGTTGCGAATTCGAAGCCTCAGGGACAAGTGGCGCAAGTGCATTGATGTCGAGGGAAGTTATATTGAAAAAAAATAAAACACTTTTCCTCATATCTCGTTTCCTTATATCCGAATTGTAAAACTTATTGACCGCCCCTTGTATATATATATATATATATATATATATATATATATATATATATATATATATATATATATATATATATATATATATATATATATATATATATATATATATATATATATATATATATATAAGTACTATTGAAATCCACAGCTGTGGCAGCGTTATTAATTTTAACTTGTATTTTCTTAATACTTACAAGTTTTTTAACGTGGTTTTCGAGGCGAGAAAAAACATCGGCGAATGACATTCTTTATTCCTAGGCGTCTTTCGACCATTTAAGGTCATCTCCCCGAAAGGAACACAAATGGAATTTTTGTGAAATGAAATGAATGGGAAAGTGTGAGAAAAAATTTAGATCCTCCTGCCCCTACCCCACCCCCACGACCAGTCCCTACCGGAGGAGGGACTCGGTCGGGGTGGGACCGCGAGGCCCATTTCTCCCGAGTTTCCTTGGCGTATTCCTCTCTTTGGGCCTGAAGGCACCGAGGGAAAAGAGCTCTGGAGAGGGGAAGAGAGGGAGGGGAAGAAGAAAGAAGTAAGGATAGGACAGACTGAAATAAAGTCAAAGGCTTGAAAGTTGATCAGGTTGGCCTGTGAACCTGCTTAACGTGGGACCCAGACCACGGTGTTTCTATGTTTTCCTAGCTTTTAATTGTTACTATTTGCTGTACCTGTCCCTGGTGTTAGTGTTTTGCCCATCTTTGGACAGCGGTAAAGGGGGAAGATGATTGAAGTGGAAGGAAGTTGGAGGTTTGCAGAGAGGTGCAAGTTGCGTGGACTTCACGCTAATCTCTGCACTATAAACTAATTTTAAAATTAAGTTCGAAATATGTTAGAGAGAAAGTGTGTCTGTTTGTTTATTTTTGTGGTTGTCTTGTTATTATGTTATGTGTTTTTAAGATAGGCGTTTGAACCGTTGTTAGCTTTATGTGTTTTCCTGTTTTGTTAATAACTCGAGTTTCGATGATTTTTGTAGTATAATTCTCGTATCTGTATCGTTGTGTGGGCTCATTTTCTTTGGTTATTTATTTGTTTAATTCTATTCTTTATTCATGTTGTTTTTCCTTTTTCATTCATTTGCACTTTTTGGTTAGTTTTGTCATTCCTTGTGGGTATCAAGTCCAATCCAGTGAGTTTGTCATTATTCGGGAAATTTTTGTCGCAATCCGGTTTCTTTATTTGGTTGACACATAAATCTCCTCCTCTTCTCTTTGGTCCGATTTGTTTTTAGGACTAGGAAATAGCATATGTTGTCTCCATCCTGTCCATCGTGCTATTTAAATATTTAGTTCCTCTCCTATTTCTTCTTGTGTTTTTTTCTATGATTTCTTCGATGTGTAAATCTCTTTGTTTTTCCTCTCTAGTCTTCGCATGTTCTTAATTATGTATACTGCCTTATTATTTATACGTTGCATTCTTATTAGATTGCTTCTTGAAACCATATACATGGCAATTGTTGGATATATCAAAGTAAGCTCTATCATGGCCTGGTAGATCTTTTTCTTATTTTTCATGTTTAGATTTCTTAATCTGTAGAGTAAAGTTAGCATGCCCCATGCTTTGTTTATTCTTTCGGTCACATGTTTCTTGTAACCATATTTCGTAATAGTTAGGCCTAAAATTTTGCCTTCACCGTTATACCTGTATCGCTCTCCATCTACGTAAACGTCAGATAGTTTTCTGCGATACATAGGTATAATTTGAAATTGATCTTTATTCGTTTTAATTTTCCATTTGCGTTCATACTCGTTTAAATTTTCCATTGCTGTTGCCGTTGCTCTGGCCTGCTTATGGGGGTTCCGATAAATACAGTGAATTAATTGAGTGAAATCATCCGCGTATTGTATGTTCACACAGCCCTCGTTCCTGAGTGGGGAATGTTCGAGGTATACACTGAGTATAGAGAATGACTTATACACCCTCATTGAGCGAGGCCTGCATTAAGCTTGAATCTTTCACCTTGGCAATTCCCCGTGTCTATGTATGCATATCTTTCCATGACGTAGTCGCATAAAATTCTTTCCAGATAGTTGTTCATTTCAAGATTTAGAATTTTATGTTGTATGCCTCTTTGCCAAACTTTATCGACTGCCTCCGATACGTCCCGGCACACAATGTTCATACTGCATTTCTCTCCTTCCACTTTGCTTATATTTTCTATAATCACGCTGAGGGCCATCTCCATGTTTATTTTCTCTTTATCTTTAGTATTTCCCATTCTTTTTATCTTTTTCCCAAATTCTCGTGGCAATAGCTCGTTGTCAATATTTTGAACGGCATGTCCCAATATTCTCTTTGTTTGTCCGTTATGGCGCTTAGTAGTTCCTTCTTCTTCGTTCTCAGATTGCGGTATTTTTCCCTTGACGTTCCGTTTATATTATGTCCTCGTTTATCGCTTTTATTTCTGTATTCTTATTTTCATTTTGTCTTTCCTTAAAAAGTATTTAACTGCTTTATATGTATTCCTGAGTATTACTTTCTCATCAGCTGTTTGTATTTGCGTTCTTATATTTTACAGCTCACCGTCGATTTCTTCTAAAGTAGCTTTATTTAGTCTGTTTGGTGCGTAGTCATTCAATTCTTGTTTGTAGTTTTACCAGTCTGCTCTATGGTATGCCTTAAATTTTTACCGGGTATTTTTATTGGTTGCTGATTCACGGTGAGTAGTGTTGCTGTGTAGTCGCTGCAGATAGCATCTACAGGTTCCATGTGGTAGGTAAAAGGAATGTTATTGTTTGCTAGTCAGATGTCTGGAGTTGTCGCTGTTCTGTCTTTAATTAGCGTTGGGTACTCTGGTCCTATTCTTCCTATTATCCGTCTGTCTATTAGAGCTTGTAGGTCTTGTCCTGTTTGGTTTCTGTTCATATATCCTGTGTACGTGCATCTTGCTTTCTTATCTCCTAAAAACAAAGTTGGATGTTTATTTTTAAATGTTCTCACAAAGTTATTTATTGGTAGTCCCTGCCGTCGCAGCGGTTGGTATCCTGTAGCGATTATTATATTGCTTAATTCCATTTTGACCTCAATTGCGAGGTAAGATTCTACTAGTCCTTGTTTTTTTGTACTCTATTCCTTTCTTTATTGCTATTGCTGCTCCGTCGTGTGGCTCGTTTTGTGATTAGTCGCTATTAAGTTGTAGTTCTATATTTTTAGTTTGTGAGTCTCAAGGTTAATCCTGTGATCTGAAATTAAAATGATGTCAGGATCTATCTCTCTAAAAATATTTCCCTATGTGTATTCTTTATTTTTCCAGCCATTCGTATTTATCTGTAGAATTCTTAATTTTCTATTATCCATCTTGTTTGTATGTTCTTAAGCGGTTTAGGGGGCTCCTTCTCTAGCTCCCTAATAGGGTCTCCTTTGAGAGCTCACTACATCCTACTACTGACTGCTTGTGAGGCCTTGCTGGTGGTCAGGTTATACTTCGCTAGATGGAAATAAAGTAGGACTCTCAGATATAAAAAGGTATAGTATGAGATGGGAAAACTTAAGGAGATCACCACTTTGTGGTGATTTCCCGCGAAAGAGAAAAAAAAGGTCTCTCCAATTAGTCAGATTCGCGCATATATTTCTTATTTCTTCTCTTTGGTATATACTTAAACGTATATAGAAAATGCTCTCTTCGCAAAGTTATTTCAAGTCAAAAGATTGATGTAACTTAGCAGTGCATAGATCGCTGTGAGTTGTTAGATGAACTGAGCTGTCTCAATCATGGAATTATTCACAAATTGCCACATTATATATAGCATTTCTACGCGAACATAAGTATTATAAAAATTGGCCAATTATTGTGCGGGAAATTTTTAAAGGGAAACTAAGCGCTACGAGAAACATAATATTGGAAGGCTCAGATTGTCTGACTATTTGTCGCTCCGATCTAGTTCTCTGGCAAACGAGGCAAAGGAAAATAAAAGTTTGAAAACGTGCTTCCTTTAACGGCGGTCAACTTGGAGATGCCAAAATGTCGGGAGTATGGTTTACGGCTGAAGTTGCAAGTTAATTATCGGTTTGTTCATTTGAATAATGACGGCTTCAAATGAAGAAACCGGCAGTTAACGTGCAACTTCAGCAGGAAACAATACTCCCGACATCTCGGCGTCTCCAAGTTGACCGCCGTTAAAGGGAGCACGTTTTCAAACTTCCATTTTCCTGGGCCTTCTTTGCCAGAGAACTAGATCGGAGTGACAAATAGTCAGAAATGAAATGCAAAGAGAAGTGGAAGACAAACATCACCTCTTCCGATCCGCCCTCCTTGGGCCTCATGGAGCGGCTAAGGAGGGAAGGGGGGAGGCCCTGACACATTGTCTAGAGCCAAAGTAGGCTCCAAGCACTGTGGGTACTGCGGATAGGAATGAGAGGGAGAGGAAGGAAAAAGTTTTAGGATAGGACAGCGAAGAAAATAGTACGAGACAAAAGTGGACTTAGTTAGTCATGGGACCTACAGCTTAACGTGGAATCTGAATCACGATGGGTCGCTTGTCTCTAACTATAACTTTGCAGTTTACTGTGATCCCTGTCCCGTGCATCTACTGTGAGTCCCGTGTGCGAATGTGATACTAAAAAAGAATAGATGTTGAAGGCTGAAGGAAGTAAGAGGTCTGCAAAGAAATGCTAGTTGCCTGGAGGTTAGGCTTATCGCTGTCCATTATAGGTAGTTATAGCTAGCATGATAAAGTTAGAAAATTTGTATTTGCGTGAGGGTCCCGCATTGCTCTGTTATATTTTTATTTATCTATTTATTTATTTTTTTTGTATATGTATCTATTTTTAACATGTCTAAGTAGTGTTGGTATTTATGAGGCATTCAAACCGTTATTTGTAATTATTCTTACTAAAAACTGGTGTAGGTTTCTATCTCTCTATCTATTGTTTCGCATTCCTACCCTAGTTATAATTGGCAATATGTTATTCTCTGGTGATGCTTCGGTTATTTAATTACTCTTAGTCGTCGTCGAGTAAAATTCTCTTTCTCTAGGTGTAGATTTCTTCTTCGTCCTCTTCTCCTCCTTCTACTATCCTTGGGAAACTTGGGAATAATCTGTGTGATCTCCATCCTTCTCTTTGGGCAATTTGGTTGGTTACTTCAACTCTTACCTTATTCTGTGTCTTTTCTATGACTCTTCTTGCTCTTTTTGCAATTATCTTTGCCTCCCTGTGCAGGTCGCGTAGTCTTCTTCCTTCTCCTCTTATAGTGTTTGTTATTAAGTATATGGCTTTGTTTTGGACTTTTTAGAGTCTAAATAGGTTACTTCTTGACATCGTGTACATCGCAATGATTGGATAAATAATCAGGGACTATACTAAGCTTAGTAAATTTTCCTCTTGGTTATTTTAACTAAGTTGTAAAGTAATGCCAGGCCGCTCTTCCCTCGATTTACCGTCGTAGTTATGTGCTTTTTATAACCTGATGTCGTAATGGTTAGTCCAAGCACCTTACATTCTTTGTCGTATCTGTAGCGCTGTCATTCAACATATACAAGTGAGATGCTCCTCCTGTACACGGGTACCATTTTAAATTTATCCCTGTTGGTTTTAATTTTCCATTTTTCTTCGTATTTATTAATGCTTACTATTTTTACAATTTGATGTAACAGTGTATGTGTGGGTAAGTGATAAAGAAAGGGTGTGGGGACAGATAGCGGAAAATAGACAAATGAGGAAAAAAGAAACAAGTGTGGTAGGGCGCAAAGAGATGCTAAGAATCTAGTGATCAGGTCTATCGCTTTTAAATATTTTTTGTTTTGTGGTTCTTTTGTTGTCTTTGAGGTAGTTTATATGATATGGCGTTCAAGCCATCTGTCTTCAAAAAAATTAATGATCTTGGGTATGATATGCGCATTTACTGTTGTGGTAATAAATGACTTTAATCACTTCAGTGTTGAGCTTAGTGTCTTTGTTTTTTTTGTATATTATGTAGTGAGTGTAAATCGTGTCTTTTGTTTTTCTTATATGTCTTCTTCGGTATTTTGGGGTCTTCATCGGTGAATTCTTGTAGAAATCGGTAAGGTTTCATAATTGAGTAATCTTTTTCTTGGTCGGTTTCTTTGGTCTGGGTAAAAACATTCTTATTTTCATGCGTAAAACAGCAATTCTACTCCAGCAGAGCTCGGAAATCTGTCACGACTTATGCCTCTTCTGTTCTGGTTAATAACTTGGACGATATCATCGTCCAATTCTCGATTAACCATTTCCTGCATATTCATTGTCCGTTCTTCTATGACAACGTTAATGGGACTTATCCCTGCCTCCTGATGCAGCTCTTCCTGGCGTCTTCTCTCTCGTCTGTATGTACCTATAATTAGGTAGATACATTTATTCTGCACCATTTGTAATTTCCTCTTTTTTGTCTTCGAAACACATGAAAGGGCGTAAGCGGGATATAACAGCGCCGATCTTTTTCCTATTGCTTTCACGAAGATTTCTTAACATGTATAGAGTTTTGACTACAGCAGTGATTTGTTGATTGTCTCTTGGACGTGCTTCTTGTACACGGTTGAAGTAATCTTCATTCCTACTACATTGCACTTCGTGGTGTAGGGATAACTGCTGTCCCCCACATTAGCGTCGTAAAGTAGTCTCGTGCCTATGGGGACTACTTTGAACATTTCTTGGTTGGTACGGATCTTCCACCGGACCTTTTAGGTGTTAAGGTTTTCAATTTCTGATGGTGTCATACGAGCTTGCCAAGGCGCATTCCTCCACGTATAAGTGATTATCTGGGTGAAATCATCGGCGAATTGAATGTTGAGGCAAGTGGGGCTTACAGGGGCTGGGACATCAGCTGTGTAAATCAAGTAGAGAGTGGGGGACAGGCACCCCCCCCCTCCTGTGGGAGGCCCGCATCTCCGTACTTCGCATTCTTTTAAACCCGAATTGATATGGGTTGAAGAGGAAGTTCTCCTCCATGTGAGACACACCAGTCTTCGGTTGAGGATCTTCTCGAAGAGCTTCCCGCTAAATTCTAGAAGGTAAATTGGCTAGTAGCTCTCTCTCAACATTGGTTCCTTGTCGTGCTTAGACAAGAAAATCATCTTTGCCGATTATAAGCATCTGGATGTATCTCGTGTTCTGAAACGCGTTAAATATCCTACTCATCCCCTTGATGACATAAGCTGGAGCCTTTTCAAAGTTTAACTTTGTAAGCCCCGATTGTCCTGGGGCTTTTTGATGGAATGAGCGAAGCGCGCCGAGTAGTTCTTCTTCGGCGTCTCCGTCGCGCTGTCTATCCTCTTGGTGGTGAAGGTGTGTATGGAGGAATGAATATAACGAGGACAAGCTGACGCTAGTTTATTTATACAGCATCAACCATTACGTTCCACATGGGCCAAAACTCCCCTCCCCCTCTCCTTTTCGCCACATAAAGATAACGAAGACCTGTGCTTGTACTTGACACACTTCTATAAAATCTTTGAGGTGAATCATTGGGACATAGAAACAGAGGGAATCGCCAGATTACTGCCTCTACTTAACACCCGTCTCCGTGTTATATTCATCTCGCTACCATCAGAGGCATCTGTGGATTATTCTACCCTTAAGTACGAGGAGTATAGGATGAAATTCAGACATGCTAGAATTCAACCTGGTCAAACATACCGTCAATTTGGCCTCATCTTTTGGAGACATCTCCAATTCTGGTTGGATTCAACACAAGTGGGAAATGAGTTCGACCCTCTCGTCGACTTCATTCTCAAGGACCAATTATTTTGTACCCTTCTCCCAGAGATATGAGCATTCGTTAAGGGCAGGCGAGCCGCTATGGTCAATGAGTGCGTGGAAAAAGCGGATCTACATGCTTCCAATCACAAACTATATCCTCGAGAGGTTAAAAAGAATCAGCCCTTGTCTCCAAAGAAAGGTGGGTATCCCCAGAAACCCCATCAAAAGAACCTCCCTAAATTTTTCGAGATCTCCGGACCCTCAAAACCAAAATTATTTTCATCTAAGGATCATAAATAAATTAAGCCCCAAAGTAATCTAACCCCTTCGCCCTCGTCATACCCCAAAAACCCTGTTACCTGTTTTAATTGTGGCACCCTAGGTCACATTAGCTTCCATTGCCCTCAAAATTTGAGCTTTAGTCGTCCTCGAGTCAACAAGTGCACAACATCACCGCCTCTCTCCCCCAAGAACACCTCCTGCTTCAACGCCTCCTTGGTCCACATCGAATTCCAGTGACCAACAGGTGAACTTTTTATTTAACAAGAGTTGTCACGGAGGAATTAAGTTCGGGACTGGATCAGTAAATGGTTGCTGAGTCTCAACATTGGTACGCGATACGGGGTGCACCTGTATCGTCGTATCAGATAAATTGCTTCCCCCTCCCCCAGTCAACCCCCAGCACAAGAGGTGCCTGGTCGTCCAGGACTTCCTGGGTAGATCAAGCAAGTTTCTCGTAGTCAGATGCCACATCCAGTGTCAGTCCTTCACTGGCTAGACAGAGGTAGTGGCAGCGCCTATAAAATTCTGTTCTGTTTTAATAGGCTAGAGCACGCAGCTCTCCCCAAATTGGGTGGCTCAGTCAGTAGTCAACAAATTTAAGCAACTAAGAGGGCAGCAGCCCCGACCCCTTCATCTTCTCTTGAGAACCCGGAATACGAAGAGCTTAACTGACAAGCCTTCGCTACTGCCCAGAAAGACTGTTCGGCTCTCTAACCCCTGTGGAAGAAGGGAGTGAAAAGCGAAATAGAATCTGTTCGCTGGAACAAACGAATAAGATATGTGGTAGAGAATTCACTACTATTCCGGACGACGGCTGAAGTAACGTCCCCGTCGCATGGCTTATTGGCTGGACATTTCAGTCACAACAAATCTCTCTACGGATTTTCAAATACTTCTGTTTGCCCGGCGCCGCTAAAGAGACTGCCGTATACTGCCAGACATGCGAACTCTCCTAGAATACCACCACTAAAGGTCTGGTACCGCCGGCTCCCCTGCAAAAAAACCCGCCATTTCTGAACCATTCTTCAGAGTGGCTATAGACTTGGTTGGGCCCATCCATCCTCCGTCTAGTGAAGGGCCCTCTTATATCCTTACTTTGGTAGACTGCGCCACCTGTTTTCCCGACGCAGTTGCCCTCATAAAAATTGAAAGTATTTCCTGTGCAAAGGCCCACCTCTCCATTTTTTCCCGAGTCGATTCCCTAAAGAAATCCTCTCAGATCGAGGCCGTCAGTTCACGTCGGAACTGATGGAATACGTGGGCAAGTTACTCCTCATCAAACCCCTTTTTACGACCCCTTTTTACCCTTCTACAAACGGGATGTGTGAGAAATTGAATGGTACCATAAGGCAGTATTAAGAAAGATCTATCAGTCTCAGCCTCAAAAATGGCATTGGTACCTAGCAGTCACCCTCTTCGCGTGCCGAGAGATTCCTCATAGAACTCTGAGTTTTGCCCTCTTCGAATTGGTGTACGGACGTAAGGTCCGAGGACCTATGAGTATCCTTAAGGAGCTCTTCACTAATCCACACTGTCGTGGTATGACATTATATTACATCAATAACATATTATATCTATGGGGGAGGGACCGATAACTTTCAGGTGAACCGACGAAGGGGCGGAACACCGCTAGTTTAGACAGGCTGAAATGCGAGAGGAGAGTGCAACGAGGTCAGGTAACAAATAGGCAATGGCAAAGCTCAAGGTTATTTAAAGAGGCATGTACAAAAATATGATTTTATTTACATAAAAATAATGAGAGAATTGATGGATAAAATTACCTCAGAGAATTAACGGACAAAATCACATCAGTAACGAAGGGGAGGATTGTAGTTATAAATCAGACTATGAAGTTAGAACTTAAGGTATTACAGGAGGAGACTATTCAATGGGGGGAAGGGATTAACTCAATTGGGTTACTGAAGGGGGGAGGGGGGTTGGCTTACGGATGTCTTCTGCACGATGGGTAAGACCGCTCAGAACTTCTGAGCGGGAACTTGAAGTGATGACGGTTCTCCAAAAACAGGGGGCGGGGGCGGTAACTTTCGGACCAGGGGAGAGTATTTCGGCCACCCGAAATAAGGGGCAAACGAAGGAGGGCTTCGACAGGAGCTGACGAGAGAAGCCAGAAAAATCACTCGCTTGCGATCGTTAAGTGAAATTACCTCACTAGCTGGGGCTAATTCCAAATACACAAAATAGTTCAGCTGTCACTTTGCTTTGTGGTTAGCACTTGACCTGGAACTATGGGGAATCTTCTGTAGTCCGGATGAGACTTCTCAACTCTGTATCTCTTTATGGGAGTCGAGCACTATTTATGTCCGAGGCTCTTCCCGGGGTTGGGGAGCGGTAAGCGGGAAAAAGCTCTACTCTCGAATGGCCTCGAATCTTCTTGCAGATGCTATTCTGCCCGTGTAAAAGTGAATCGTGCTGGACACGGTTTAAGGCTACCGCTTTTGGAAGGGGGGGGGGGGGTAGGCTTACCAATTTAGGTCTAATCGGGCCTTCTGCAGCGCATGGAAGTTCCGTCTGTTCAAGAGATTCCACGTGGGGTTCCCTCACACACACTTAGATGAAGAAGTTAAATCCTCCTACGCATATGTGATTGGACTGCGCGAACGCTTAGAGAAATGTACGGAGTTGGCCTGCTCAAACGCGAAGTGCAACCTAGAAAAATACAGAACCTCTTTCAACTTAAAAGCAAGAGCTCGAAAATTATAGCCTGGCGACGAAGTGTTGTTATTACTTACTGCCTACAGAGACAAATAAGTTGCTCTTCCAATGGAAGGGTCCCCTCCCGGTCATAGAAGCTCGTGACCACGTTGATTACTTGATTGAAACTCCATCAGGCCATAGAATGTATCACATAAACATGTTCAAGAAGTATCACCGCCGAACGTATATTAATAATATTGCGACATGGATGAAGAAGGATTCATGGAAGCTTTATATCTATGTGAACCTCTTTAGGTGGTAAACACGGTATGCGTAGAATCTGATCGTGAATACCCTTTACCCTCATTATCCTTACCCCAGGACGTCCCGTCTAGGAGTTAGATTTGTACCCTCACCTTTGCCCGCTCAGAAATTCACAATTATCCGCCCTATTGAAGGAATTCCTCGATGTAATTTGCGAGAAACCAGGGTGCTCCAAACAGTTTGTTCATAAGATCAAATTGAAGACACAAGAAACCATTACATGTAAATGCTACTCCGCCTATGAGTCAATCTCTTATCTGGGATTTAAAATAGGTAAAGATCGTTTAACCACTCAACAAGAAAAGGTTGAGGCCATTGCTAAGAGGCCTCTACCACGGAGAAAGAAGCAGTTGCGTTCTATCTTGGGTGCTTCGTCGTTCTACAGGAGATTTTTCCTCTAATTTGCCGCGATAGCCACGCCCACTAATGATCTCTTAAAGAAAAAAAATCCCCCGACCCCGTTAGGTGGAATCCTAACGCGATCTCCCAGTTTAACTTCTAGAAAGAAAAATTAATTTCAGCACCTATACTTCGACTACTTAATCCCCAAAAGAAGTTTTGGATCCGCATCGATGCCTGTGGTGAGGGAAACTGCTGTTTCCTGGTGCAATATGAAGACGATGGTACCCATTTTCCCATAGTTTATGCGAGCCGAAAACTACCCAGGCAAGAAAGAGCTTATGCAACTATAGAACAGGAAGCGCTAGCCATAATCTGGGGCAAACAGAAATTCAGGTTCTATTTAATAGGTCGTGAGTTTAACATCGAATCCGATCACCGGCCTCTGTCATATTTTCGTAACATCAAAACCAGAATGGCAGACTCATGCGATGAAGTCTATTGTTAATGGAGTACCAATTTACCATAACCTATATAAAAGGCTCCGATAATTGTATAGCTGATAACTTGAGTCGAAACCTCACAGAGGGCTAATTAAACTCCCGTTAGTCTTAAGACCATTTTTGGGGGGGTATATATTAATGAGCTAAGTGTTTAGTTGGTGTAAGGATTACCCACCTAAGTGCAGATTAATAGTCTTTTTCTTTTTCTTCTTTGTAATTGATGAATTTTTTAAGGAGTTGGAATTGGGTTGTGTGTTCCGGACTTCTTGGACTCACAAGGCAAGGTTAAAGGCTGCCTTTTACATCTCTATGTACGTGCGCGCGTGTGCGTACAATTTTATTGAGTCTTATTTTAGTATGATGGTTGACCATTGTATTTTCACTGTAACAGTTGGCCGAGGAAGTGCGTTCAAGACATGTCTTTTTTTGTGTTGTCGGTTATTTTTGCTGCACTTGAGTTTCCCCCCCCTCCCCCCATTACCTTTGTAGGAGAGACGAAATGTGGAAGAATGAATATAACGAGGACGAGCTGATGCTATTTTGTTTATACAGCGTCAACCGTTACGTTCTGCATGGGCCAAGACTTCCCTTCCCCCTTTCTCCGCTACCACAAGACCCTTCGAAGACGCTCGCAAAGAAGGATTTCGGTTAGCAGATTTCGTAATTTTCGAGACTGGTGGTGTGGTCTGTTAATATAAATATTGGAAGGTGTGAGAGACTTTAAAATGAAAATCTTGCTGCCAAAGCCCTTCTCGGCAGAAAATCTAGGTACAGTCTAACTGTCTCCTCCGATTGTTTAAGTCTATTTTTCGCCAAATAGACGAAATCTTACCTTCCCCGTGCATAAACCTGAAGGGGCGAAGTGTCACATTGTTGAAAATTTATACCATAAGAGAGTGGCTTAACTGTGGGCTAGTGAGGGTTCGCCCCTCTTAAACTCCCTCATTTCCCCTCCCCCTAGGAGATAATCGACGTATATATAGTTCAATCTTGAGATATTTGGAGAAAATCCGTGTAGTCATCAAGAGAAAAAGACAAGTCCCTGAGTCAAACAGGGTTTAAAGAAGATAGTTGGAACCAAGCGAGACTTACCCTCCTGAAGCTGTTCCTTTGGTCGCTTAGAAGAGCAGACCAGTGGTATCGAAACCAACTCTACTACCATTCTTGTCCAGAGAAAATCACGTATCTCAGTTTGATGAAAAAGCAGAGATATCCCTTACCATTGAGGGAGACCAAAGTGAATCCCCATTCGAGAAAAGATTCACATCTTGCTGAAGACTCATCATCGAAAAGCCAGAATTGGTAACAGCGAGATCGGGATAACTTCCATTCATCCAAGATCCCCTCACTTACATCGTCAAGTCGAGAGAAGCATCAGCTGTTTTCCCGAATCACCTCACCACGCTCGCCTCACATCAACGAGGAGGTCTCCAGTCAAACTCGCCCAAACCAACTCAGCGAAGAGGCTCACTTTCAAGGTCACCCAACTGTCGACACACCCCGAGTTAAAGGTAAAATGAATACCAAAATAATATTAATTTTGTTATTTCCCATTCCGTGCGGAAGTGTATTGGTAACAAACCATTTCAACCCGGTAATCATAACCAAACTATTTCAAGTTCAAATGACTTAAAAACTAGCATTAATTGAGCTTAAAGCTCGTGTATTAGAAAGGATTTTTGCCTCAACCATCACGTAGTACTCATTTGTAGTGTTAATTTTAATTAGACCCTCTTACTATAGAATTAGCGCATTTAAAGATTTAATATTTCGTTCTTTGATGTGATTAAAAGTATATTTTGTCTGAGTTGTTTAATTAGATCTTCGAACGCAGCACTGGCATTAGATATATCATAATACGAAACCTTCCTGGTTAAAGAATTAAATTAGAGCAATCTTAGAGAAAAATGGAACGGAGTAATTCATGTACGAATCAAACGTACATCTGTACTCGGCCGTAAACCACGACAGTGCGTCTTGTGTATTTGGTCGTTAAGCTCGTCTATGATGTTGCTTTCAAACTCCATGTCATAGTCTTCGTTTTCCTCCTCAGTTATACTAGAGAATTTTTCGCAGTAACTTCGGAATATCTCTTCAATTCTTTCTTCTTCTGTTTCAATGTTTCCGTCATCTTTTAGTAGTTCGATCTTCTTCTGCTTCTCAATCGATCCTTTGAGACGTCTGATCTTATTGTAAAACTCTTTGGGAGTTGCTTCATGATTGAGGCTATCGGTCGCATCATCCCATCGTATTCATTGTTGTTCGAGGATCAACTGGTTGAGTTCTTCTTTGATTTCTTTACTTCGTGTAATGGTTCAACTGATGCATTCCTGATGTTGATCTCATACAATAATTTCAGCTCACAGTATAAATCATTCATGCATTCGGTCCATCTGTAGGTAGAGATGGTCCTATACTCGGATAAGCCCTATCTGTCTTGATGAAATGGTTATTGGGGTCGTAGAGTGCCTCGTCAATCTCCTCAAGAATTGCCTCGTTCAAGTTGGGCGGATCGTAGGCCTCGAGAGAAGGCGAGTGTACCGTGCCCAGTCTGCTCTTATCTAGTTCTTTCTGACTACAGCTTGGACTTGTATAGGGTTCCTGTTAATAGGATCCCTATATGGTCACTAAATAGTACCTGGACTGGTTCCATGTAGTAATTAAACGGTAGCTGGCTATTTGCCAGACAGATGTCTGGTTTTGTGACACTTCCTTCCCTGGCAAAGGTGGGAAGGTCGGGGTTTATTCGCTAGGCAATGTTCCTGTACAGCAATAGGTCCAGTCTTCTTTCTATACTGTTGAAGGTGCTGTAGCCTGATTTTCTGTATCTGGCTTTCAGATCCCCATTAATATAGTGGGGGCTCTTCTTCCAATTAGGCCAGTAAGAGTGTGAATTGGTAGCACGTCTCTCCTTGGCGGTTAATATCCAGTAGCAATGATCACCTTTCCTATGTCGAGTTCGACCTCAATCGCGTAATAGGATTCTTCTAGATTTCTTATTTGCTTATATTTAATCCATTTCTTTATTGCAATAGCGGCACCGTCGTACCACTCCTGCGAATAATTCGTGATCAACAGATCGTAGTTCCAGATTTTCATTTCTGTATTACGCATGTCGATCCCGTGTTCCGAAATTAAGATGATGTCTGCAACAATCTCTCTGGATACATTTCCGTATAGAGTCCTTTTCATCGTCCAGCTGTTGGTATTTATTTCCATTATCTTCAGTGTGTTCCGTAAAATGGTGAATTGTTTTTACCTATGTTGTTTCTTATTCTTTGGGGGGCCGGCGGAGTGGTGTTACTGTGTCCCGGCCTCTCATTCTTCGGTGGAGGGCTTGGGGATTTTGATTTGCTCATCGTGGCATGAGTGCGAGTGCGCGGACCCTCATCACTGTCCGAAGAGGCTAACTCATCTGCTTCGTCTTCTTGTTCTTATTCTTTCTCCTTCTCATCTTTAGATTCCTCCGATAAAGAGGTTTCTTCGATTGCCTTCCCAAGACCAGATTTCACCTGGCTGTTGCTGCTGGCCACCGTCTCTTTGAAAATCCTTGAGCATTCTGGATTGTCGGGCATTTTCACTGAAGGTAATCCGTTCTCCTTCAGTAAGGAAATCAAGACCTCGTTGTAGCAGCCTGGCTTGACTGCATTAGTGATGTTTGCGTGTGTGATACAGATCAGTATCTTAGCGCTTATGTCGCTCGAGAGGTTTACTGGAGTTGCAGATGTTTTTAAAGCCTCACATCTTTTCGCGGTGGCATTAGCGTAAGTGATTTATTTGGCCTACCTCTGTTCTTCTTCTTTCCTCTTTATGATATCGCTTCATTTAGGGCAGTTTAAGTCCATGGTTCGGTGCTCTCCTTTCAAATTGGGGCACTTCTTTTTAGTGATTTTTCACTTGTCGAAACGTTGGCCTTCTGTGTCGCATTCACTACACCACAGTTTTTCTTTATGTGGCCACTATGATGTAGTATGGTCTTCTAGTTTGTAGCATGCAAAACACGTCTGAATTCTATTCAACTTTTCTTGCTAGATTTTTTTCACCTGGCATTCTCATGTGGAATACTAGTATTCCGTTATGTGTCGATTTCGTAACCATCTCCGTGGTATAAAAAGTTATCTTAAATACGTGGGTATTTTCGCGAAATTTGATTATTTCACGAACTTGTACCCAGGGATTGCTCTTGGCGATCTTCTCTTTGAGCTCCTCGAGCGTATGCTCACCCACCCAGCTTTCTACTTTGCGGCAGATCACGCTTCGGTTCGCTGCCATTTGTAGAGGAGTCTTTTCTTCAAGTCGGAGTTCTTAAGGATCCTCGCCCCCTCTTCCGATAGGAGCTGGTCCACGTCCTTTGTCTCGGGACATAAGGCGATGAACCTAGATGAGACTTCAATCAGTTTCACCAGTGCTACCTTTAATTCGAGGTAGACGGTTTCGCAAAGTTTCCTTTTTTCGGGGTTCTTAGTTACGTGGATGGTCCTTAGGGGGACCCTCTTAGTGAGGGACTCCATAGTATTCCACGTTCTTCTACTATGTCCTCTTGCATTGTCTTCTTTTCTGAAACCAAACTGTAAATTATGGTGTTATGGGTGAAAAATGAAGTTATGAGGTGGTAAAGGAGGTAACGGTTATTGTAGGTAGGTTTTTAAATGAGTCCATTTTCCAGTTTGTCCCCTTCTCATTTGCTGCCAGTATGATGGTGATGGATGGATGGGATGGATCTCGAATAAGAACCTCAAAAGGGATGACTTATGGTGGACTTGATGGCAGTAGCGGTCGAAACAACGGCTGCTAAAGTTATGCCACTCCCTCTTGGGTTCTTGCGACATAACCGTAGTCCAACTACATAGAGACGGGTGTTACTTTCCTCTTTGATGCTGGCCAGGTACTCCGGGCGATGAAGATCTCTCCTCCGTCCGGGACTCGCAGCTATGCCCCAGTTTCGAGAAAATTTCTGACTTATGCTTCCGCTATGGGCTAGTCCTCAAACAAGTTTTCACATAGGCCCTTAATTATGTCAGTCCAAGTGGCCGGCATAGTTAAGACGAAATCAACAAATGGTAGACATCTGAGCAGGTTCCCACGCAGGACGATGGACGGGAGCAGTAAGGTTCTTAAGCCCTCATTGAATTATGAATCCTCGGTGAAGTAAATGGTATTATCTCTTCCTGAAGGGTGAAGCAAAATTCACCCCAAAACTTCCGGAATAGGCTCTTTTCTATGTGGGCGGTGCTCAAAGTCCGTTAGTAAGTAAGTAAAAATGCTTTATTCATAGGGTACTCAACAGTGCATAGTAATGGAATATACGGCCGTCAAAATATTTGATGTTACGTCTTACGTCTTCAAAAAGTCAGAAGTCAAAGTATATAGTAAGAGTAGAGTGGACATCGTGTGTTAGAAAAAAGTGGTGAAAGCGGATAAGTAAGAATAAGAGTTGTGTGCTGGGTGACCAGCTATCTTCTTTTTTTCTTATCAATGATTCTTTTGCTTCGTTCTTCTATCTTCCTAAGTTTGGGGCTCTTGCGCCTCTTTAGCACTTCTTTTCTTCTCAAGGTTATATTATTGTTCTGTTGCAGATGTTGTTTTTTATGTAGCTTAATTAAAATACGATTACAAACACATCCATGTTACGTGTAAATAGGAGCTGGTTCCCCAGCGCCGGGTTTCCCGCTCCTGAAGTCGCCTTTGTTGTTGTATCTGTAGTCTAGTGGTATTTCTAGGGGTCTTCTATCCTCTTGTCTAATATGTTATTCAGTTTGTCTCGCACTTGGCTTTCCCTATTGTATAGGAACATGTTAGTAGCTGCGAGGTTGATCTCCTGGTGTAGGTTCCTAATTCTTTTACCTTCGCTTCTTTTTGTGTCGGTGATGATGTATACGGCGGAGTTTTGCACTCCCTAGATTTTCACAGCGTTTAACTTAAGAAGTCTGTTTAGAGGAACAGCTGGATATAGTAAGATGGCTCTACATGTACATAGCATTGTAAATTTTGATTTTATTTTTTTATATTCAGCCCCCTGATTTGGAACAACTTAGTAGGATGCCCTTTTGTCATGCTTATTCTATCCTTAATATGCTTACCATAACTATTTCTAGTGATTTTTAGGCCGAGAACATTTCCCTCGTACTTATCATATATGAGTATGTATCTCTCTCCCTCCACGTGGACTCTGGATGTCTTTCATCTACCTATAAGAACGATTGAGAACATGTCAGTGTTCGTTCTGATCTTCCACTTCCGTTCACTCATTAATATTGGCTGTTTCCGTAGCTATTATTCTGGCATGTGTCGAGCATGTATGTAAGGGTTATTGCCCGCGTAATGGATATACCTCGTTGTTTTGTATATCGGGCTGGGTAGGTCCATCTTATAGATGCTACACAGGGTGGAAGTTATGCAGCTCGCCTGTGGGAGCCCCTAAGACTCTTCAAACATCGGGCCGGTCGTTGTTCGGTCAGTAATGTAATCGCATAGGCATTTCGTTAGGTTATGTGGCAGCTCTAACCTTCTTATTTCGAATTTGAGGGCCTATCCTCGAAACTTTATCAAGGCTTTACGGACGTCCTTCACCACTAAGTCAGTGTAGTTTTTCTTGTATTTTGCCTTTGCTATAGTTTCAACTAAGGCTACTAAAGCTGTTTCAGTACTTCTTCCGTTTCAAAAACCATGCTGGTGCTGGGGTATTAATGATTATTCGAGATTATTCATCAGTCTTTTGTTAATAATCCTTTACAATAGCTTGGCCAGTGTATCTAGTAACGTTATGGGCCTGAAATTTCCAGGTTGATTTGTCGGTTTACCAAGTTTTGGCAGGAATATATTTTTTCCTTTTTTTAATCAGTCAAGGAGGTAACCCGCGCTAATTGTAGTATTGAATATGGATACTTTTTTCTTTAAAGGAATCTGATGCATGGACCAGATTCTCTCTGCTAGTACTCGACTCTCCCGGTGCCCTCTGTTTGGTGATTTTAAACTCTGAGAGAGTCACTGGTTCCATACCTTGCTCCTCTAGTGTTCCGATAGAGGCACAATGGTTAGATATTGTCTCGAGGTGATGGCGTTCGAGTTCATCTATGACCATTTCCTCGTGTTCTCCATCGAAATCTTCATTTTTGTTCGGTTATACAAGGTGTCCCAGAAAAAAGTTAACCGTACTTTGAATTAGTATAACTCAAACCCTATTAGAGATTTTTAGAGATTTTTGAGTCCTGCAAAACAAAACAAATTTAAAAACTATTTATCTTTCGATTCTGAAAACTTCATTAAATTCCCTTTTACGATATTGATAAATTGATACACTAATGGGTTTAGTGGAGGCTATCGAAATTATGTTTGCGCAAGAAAGTAAAATAATAAAACTTCGAAATTTAAAAACAACAAATATATTTAAATCCATTTTTAACAAAAACACCTCTTCATATGGGTAATAAAATTCATTTTTTAATTTTCTAAGCGCCGTTACCTTCCACATGTCCTCCATTTCTTTCCAAGCACAGTTGCGCCTTTGATCGCATAGATTAAACAACTCTTTCGATTAACTTGTGATTTTCCTTAAATCTATTGACTTCACGTGTGATACTATCTCTTAACTGGTTGATGTTTTGTGGTGGAGTAGAATACATTTTATTCTTTAGATATTCCCATAAGAAATAATCACACGGTGTTGATCAGACCGAATTTCGATCAAATTTACGTATTTCTGATTTTATTCCATAATGTTTCATCTATGTTTCATAAACTATCATACAAATTATCAGGCTTATATCTACTTTAGTTATTGAATTATGACCCTATTTATAGCAGCCAGTCCGTTCGAGAAAGTGAATTTTGATTCAGAATAAAGCACCTTATTTACTATTTATACTTCCGATAATTTTTATAAATACTTGAAATTCATTTTAATATCTGAGCAAAAATTTCTCTTAGTTTAGTCTTAGTGAATCAAAGTTATGCTAAATGTTATCATGTAATTAATATTTAGACAATTTAGATATATATTTATAATTATATATATATATATATATATATATATATATATATATATATATATATATATATAACTATTTCGGTAATACTTCAGTTTAGGGGCGCACGATAGGGGGTGCTGTTCTGGGCTACAATTTACGGTAGCTTCAAAGGGGGCCAATCACGGCGTTGTATTTGTTTTGTTATTTTGTTTTTTGCCTACTTCTTTATTATTTAGTAAATGCCTGCACTTCTATTTTATTATATTATTTAGTAATGCATTAATTTTTTTATAATTACTAATGTATTAAACTTTGTATGTTTCTTTTAACTATTTTTGTGAAACTAAACCATTAATTTCACATACTGGTACACTTTAATTCAACCTTATTTCAAACATTGGCAATCCTGAAACCGAGCAGTTAAAAGAACGCATACCTGTGAATACGGTTTGTTCGACTTCAATACGACTTGTGTCAATTCCGCAGTCAATTTAATAGACTTTTCTATATATCGTGATCTCATTTAAAAAAAGCGCAGCTCAATTATAATAGTAAAAGCTGAAGATATGGTAAACCTAAACATCTGCGTCACGCGCTCGCCTCCGTTGTTCCAGGGTCCTGGCCGCATAATATTTCGTCCATGTTCCAATATGTTTCACCTTTTTTGTCTAATTTCTAGTTACAGCTCGTGAAGGACATCGCCCTGCGATGACCCTGAGATTTCAATCAATTTGGGGTGTCTGGGGGGCGCAGCCCCCCAGTATATAGTCGTAATTGTTTATAGAATAATGTTCTCCCGTTTTTGTTTTTTTTAACAAATCGTTTCTGCGCGTCTGAACGAAACATAAAAGCAACTTGGTCCCGATAGATTTCGGCTGAAATCTCTTTCCAAAGTAACTAAAAAAAATATTAATTTTTGGCGGCAATAGCCTAAATTAGGCGGCGTTATCGTCTTTGTTATTTTGATAAACGTGCCATCGGCTCTGCACGTTTATCAAAATAATAAGGACGATTGTGTCGCCTACTTTAGGCTATTTTCGCCATTTTTAGTTACTTTCGAAATGAGGGCTTCGCCTTTTGACGTCTGACGTCATAAGGCCCAAATTTGTAGCCTAGAAACAGTGCCCCCTATCGTGCGCCCCTAAACTGAAGTATTACCAGTATTTCTTCAAAAAATTCCACTTTTGTATTTATCAGAGGGATAATTATGAATTTAATTTAGTATTTTAGTTAATAATATGAAATAAAAAATCTGGCAACTATCATGCCCCTAATGATACCAGAATGTTCATGAAATCTTAAAAACGCGTCTTCATCTCAAAAATATATCTGTAAAAGGTAGTGTAAAAGTAAAAGCAAATAAGAGTGTAGACCCACAACCAGGGCCTAGTCAAGAAAGTAGCAGATTGCATGATGTAAGTGTTCATTTTCTTTTTACTTTTTTTTTACTTGCATTTTTCTCTGATGATAAATATTAATGAATCAAGGAACTGGTGAGACCAGATTTATTGGTCGATTTTAATAAAATAAAAACTAGCGTGTAGAGAAAGAGTGTGGCAACAATTCCATGGTTAAACATTTTTTAATTCATTCATAGGTTTTTAGTTATGGCTATATCACTTTACAAAAATTTACTTGAGGTTTATATATATATAAATCATAAAAATTTAACCATAGTTTAAGTGCATAGGGGCTATATTACATATAACCAAAAAATTATTTGATTTTCTTCAATAGTTTAATTTTTTTTTTTTAAAGGTCAAAATATCAATATTAAAATGGGATCCCAGCCCCCCTCCCATTTGAGGGGTGACATAAATTTTGCATTATATAAATATAGTTTTAGGATATTAATAAACTATAAAAGAATTAAGAAAAATGGAGATATTTTTTTTTGTACCGCCCTTATAATAGGATATATAATATAGGTTTAAATTTGTGTTACCCTTTCTACGTACTTAAAAATTGTTATAATTATGCTAAGCGTTCATTTTATCAATCTAATCGTAACATCCTTAAATTTCTGGCCAAAAATGTATTAGTTTTACCTTTTAACCAAATTCTAATTAAATTACCTCGTTTACTAAAACCTTTGGACATAAATGTTATTTTTAAATATGAAAACACTATCCATCGCCTACTCGTAAAAAATTCACCCCCTAAACCAGGCATTGTATATTCTATTGGTTGCAATAATTGTGAAAAATGCTATTATGGACAGACAGGTAAAGAATTGAATGTTAGAGTTAAACAGCACCAAACTAATGTTCGTAATCTTTGTCAACAATCTGCATTATTTTGACATATCTATAGTTAAGATCATACTATTAATTGGAATAGTGCTAAATCTCTTATTAAATGTACAAACTATATTTCAAGAAATATTTTGGAGTGTATCTCTATTAATACTTTCCCAAATTTTAATATTAGCCCTGCATTGTTTAACCTAGATCCTATCATATGTAATTATAATAAATCACAAATTAAAGTGTTTAAAGAATTTGTACCCCCTAGTTAGGGTTTTGATGCAGGTAGCCGTTTTAACTCACCACTTTTTACTATTTAAGACATTGTCTGTCCTGACCTACATTATTCCATGAAGAGGTCTTTTAGAATAAAGACGGAAGCGCTCGAAATAGTTTTTCCATTTTTCTTGTGGGTGTTATTTATCGTAATTTTGACTCACGTGCAAGTTGTGAGTTTCTTGTCATATATATATATATATATATATATATATATATATATATATATATATATATATGGTGCGTATGTAATTTGAAAAGCTGTATTTACATAAAAATCGTTACAATAATCTTGAGAATCCTTATAACGACTCCCAGAACCATCAAAGTTGATTGAAACATGGTATTCATTACATCTGTCGTCCTTGGGTTTACCTTGTGGTACTGGTCGAAGTTTATATATCATCATAGAAAACCCCAAACATTCCAGCATCTTGATGGACAAAGTCTTCTGATTGTTTATTCTAAAAACCTGAGTTCCTTTGCAAGAGCTCTTAAATTTTTCTTCTACTTTGTGCACAAATTCTTTAGTTACGATATTATTAAGACTCTTAGCTGTGTTTTAAGTTTTGCTACTAATGTAGGATCCCTGTCAGCAGCAACTAGGTCTTTTCTAGCTTTGGCAACGAAGGATTTGGCAACTTTCAGAAAGCGACCGATTGCTTTCTCATTATGCTGATCTTTTATAGCTTAAATTAGAGCCCTCCTTTTCATTTTCTCTATCACTTTAATCTTATTTTTTATTAATCCTATTTTTTGTCGAGAAAATTTAGTTTAAGAAAGTTAAGAGCTCTTCAAAGTGATGTCCTCAAAATGATGACGCCACCTGTGTAAAAATAAATATATATATATATATATATATATATATATATATATATATATATATATATATATATATATATGTATATATATATATATATATATATATATATATATATATAAATTAAAAATTATATGAGACGTGATTTATAGATGTATTAAAGGTCCAAGGAAATGAAAATTGTTAACACAACCCCGAAAAACACTTAGGAGAATATCACATGAACCAATAAAAGCTTAAGAAGGAAAATTGGAGATGTAGAGATCGGAAAGATAGGACAAACTATTTTAACCGTTATATGAAAATAAATAAAGAAGTTGGATTTGAACCTGTGTCTTTAAGCGCTCATCGCTTATATAACTAAGACTCTGATCGCCAGAGCTACCATCCTCAACCCCCAAAAAGGTTGATTCAAGAAGCCTTTTGAACAACGAAGTGTAGGTTTTTATCCAGTGAAAGACAAGACAAGTGTTTTAGTAGGAGGGGGCACAGGCTTATTTTGTAATAAATTGAAAATCACATGACACGTGATTTATAGATGTATTTAAAGGCCCAAGGAAATGAAAATTGGTAACACAACCCGGAAAAACACTTAGGAGAATATCACATGAACCAATAAAAGCTTAAGAAGGAAAATGGGAGATGTAGAGAACGGAAAGATAAGACAAACTATTTTAACCGTTATATGAAACTAAATAAAGAAGTTGGATTTGAACCTGTGTCATTTAGCGTCATCGCTTATATGACTAAGACGCTGATCCTCAACCCCAAAAAAGGTTGATTCAAGAAGCCTTTTGAACAACGAAGTGTAGGTTTTTTTCTACATCTAATGGAACGCAAAAAAACAACAAAACAAAGCAAAACAAAACTAAATTATTAAAGTATAATGTTGCTTACCGATGAATTTCAGGTGAAATCACGAAGTGAAGAAATTCTAAAAGTATAGGATTGAAGAAGGATAAGTTTTTGATTCGTTGGTTGGTGAATAAGAGAAAGTTTGTTGGTTGTTGACTGAGTAATTATAATTAAGTAATGAGAAGGAAAACAGTATTATTATCAATGTTAAATGTAGGAGATTTGGTCTTTATGAGTAGAGATTCCAAAATTCTTAGACTATATTCATTATTATTGCGGCCAATTATTTTAAAATTATCGATAGAACATTTTGTCTTACAATGCATTATATGATTTCTAATTAGAGAAGTCTCCTGCCGAGATAAATTTCTTCCTGTGGAATGGCTTATTCGCATATGAGGACAAAACATCTCTTTTAATGAGCGAACTGTACTCCCAATAGAGGTTCCTTGCAGACAACAAGGACTAGTAAAAGCATAAACAATACTGTTGCTCATCTCAAGAAACTGCCTATGGAAAGTGGGTTGACAAAAGTGATTTTGAAGTTAGTATGAAATAAGTATTTTTTTTACTTGCGTACGCTTAGTCGTGGGCGACTGTATATCTCACTATGTTGGTCGGTTGGTCACTGTTTTGCTTTTTTTTTGTTTTGGTAATAACATCGTAACTATTAGGCCGATTCTAACGAAATTTGAAACTCTTATGTTGTTTTACATTATTTTTCGAATTATATAATTGCCAAAGTCCTCCCAAGGTTAGCTAAGGAATTATTTGGCAATAAAATCATAACTATTCTGTCGATTCTAACGAAATTTGAAACCTTTATTTTGTTTTATATTCTGTTTCTAATGATTTAATTACCAAGGTCCGCGCAATCTTAGTCTGGGAATTATTGAAAGTTTTGAAGGTCGTAAGTTCATAAGTAAGAGCACGCGACTTTTTGGTCAGCAGACCTTGTTTAGTAATTTGTTACATTTTCTAGTGAATAATTTATTGAAGGGTTCCCTTTCATGTAATACGAAATATATATTCTTTTATTTTTAGGAACATCATATGAGAGAAAAGATGGAGAGTAAACTTTGTTCAGAAAATTATTGATGATTTGGTCAACCAAAGATAAGGGGTAACAATTATTTTTAAAATAACACTTTGGATTTTTTTATGTATTAAATATATATATATATATATATATATATATATATATATATATATATATATATATATATATATATATATATATATATATACATATATATATATATATATATATATATATATATATATATATACGGAATAAATAGAGAAGAGATGGAAAACTCTCTATATTAGAGATTTTATTGTCGTAAGTTTATATGCCAAGTCACAATGGACGAAAAATTTATTCCAAAGCCACTAAAGGTAGGCTTTCTGTATATTGAGATAGTTAATGTGTCGCTTTTTAGTCGCAGGCGACTCTACATCTCACTATGTTGATCGGTCGAGCGGTCAGGCGGTCCCCGTTTTGTTTTTTTGTCGTTTTAGTAATAACATTTTTAGTATTCGGCTGATTCTAACGATATTTGAAACCCTTATGTTGTTTTACATTATCTTTCGAATTCTATAATTGCCAAAGTCCTTTCAAAGTTAGCCGGTGAATTATTTGGCAATAAATTCATAACTATTCAGCCGATTCTAACGAAATTTGAAACCTTTATGTTGATTTACATTCATTTTCGAATGTTATAATTGTCAAGGTTCTTCCAACGTTAGTCCGGTAATTATTAAAATTTTTGAAGGTCATAAGGTCATAAATAAGAATAAGTGGCGGCACGCGACTTTTGCTCAGCAGTCTTTGTTTCTATAATGACGTCTAGGAAATGAAGTTGATTGTTACTCTCTAATTCATTAATATATGTAATATTGGGATGAAACGAGTTTATTAAATTGAAAAATTGGTTGGCATTATCTAAATTATTAAAAATAACAAATGAATCATCCGCATACCTACAGTAAAATATGGGTTTAAAATCTAAAGGGGGTTGTTTGCTAAAGTTGATTTCAAGATGAATCATGAAAATATTAGCTGCTAATGGTGCTATTGGCGATATCATTCCTACTCTGTCTATTTGTTGGTAAGTTCTGTTATTAAATAAAAAATAATCCTCATTAAAAATCATTTATAAAATAGTCTTGAAATTTTGACGAGAGAAATTGTGAAAGGTTTCAGTTTTGTTAAAATTTAGGTTGAGAATAATATCAATTGTTCCATTGACCGAAACATTTGTAAAAAGTGAAGATGCATCATAACTGACTAAGACTTTTGATGGGGAAAAGTTATGTCACAATAATTCATTAACAAAGAAATGGCTGTTTTTATAGTGTATTGCCGATACACTATAAAAACAGCTATTTAATTTTTAATGATTATTGTCACACAACTTTGCTCCCTCAAAGGTCGTTTTACCTCTACGTTTTTCGCCTCTTGTTCTTATTTGACATTCGTATTTGTTCTTTTTGGACACTTTATTGCCAATGCTATCTATGATACACCTCTTAATTACTTCAGTGCACTCACGGAAGAAGTGACTTTCCAGCCCACTCTCTTGTAACATACTCTTCGATTGTGTACCACTGAAAGTAGTTCGCACCATAATTCATTTTTCTTTTCTATTTTTCTCTGCTGGGTTTCTCATCCCGAACGTTCTTATTCAGAGCTTTGTTCAACATTTTTACGGGACGGGAGGTGCCCATTACTTTAAACACGTGGGTGTAATGCACGAATTTTATTATTTCCGTTACCTTTATATTTTTATTCTGTTTACCATTCATCGTTTAGTTCGTCTTTGTCTGTAGATTCCACGGACAGATCAATTTTTCAGGCAGATAATCAATCTATTTGCTAATAGATGGCTTTTGCGAGTAAGATCAAATTTGCCGGAGTTCGACCTCCATCCGGTGAGACAAGCTTTTCCACATCCCTTAGCTTGTGGCATAGGGCAATGTAACTAATTGGTACATCTATTAGCCTGGTTTATACGACCTTGAGATCTGCGCACCGGGTTTTTATCATCAAACCTCTATCCAGTTTCATCTTCGCTTGATCCATTCGTAGTGGTCATTTTCGGCATTCTATTTCGTCGGTCATTATTTAGAAGTAATTTTTTTCTGATTGTATGGTTCCCTCCCCTCCCCACAGCCCCTTCTCCCGCGAAGTGCGAATGCTAAAAGATGTATATGGTGTCAGTGGTAATGAATCTGAAGAGAACGACCATGAATATGAAAATGAGAGTACTGCTACCAACCAGAAAATGCAACAAAAGTGAAGGTGGGACCAATCTGGTCACATTTACAGGAGCATTAATAAACACAGTTGAAAAATTTTGTTACCTAATGGTATTGACATACCACACAAATTCAAGCATCAATTTACAAGTCAGCATACCAAGGGGCTGTTAAATTGAAGGAGAAATTGGTTGAACAATTACAGATGTTAGAATGGTCTTTACATTTCGATAGAAGAAGCATTGAGTAAAATGAGTATCAAATAGTCGTAATTAAAATGATACAACCGAAGAAAATTGGATGTATTGCGTTTGAAAGATGGCAAAATTGAAACTATTGCTGAAGAATTTCAAAAGTTATTAATGAATACAACTTATGGGATACAATAAAGATCAGCATTGCTGATACCCCAAGCGTTAACACTGTGAAAAAAGTGGAATTGTAAATTTGCAACGAATCTTCTTAGAAAAGAATAAGTTCAATCCACTATTTATCAGTTGTCAGGCTCACGTTCTGGTTAGGATTCTCCTTTTGGTACTGGACGAAGATCTTGGTGCTTACACCAGTTCTCCAAATATTAAATATCTACTTGTATCTCATCTGGTAAAGAATTATGAGCTTTTAGATATAATTAATTAATGGAACAGAAGTGGTCCTTGAAAAAATCAGGAGGGAGAGATGATATGAAGTTTGTGTACACCAAACTCCATATGCCACCTCACATTATCAATGCGAGGTGGTATTCAAGGGCCATTCTAGCTATTCTTGTATTCATTTTTATGCTTAGCACCAGTCGAATTTGGTCAGATTATTGGTTTCTTAATTAGATGTAGAATTAAAGTGACTTCAAGAAGCATTGAAATCATTGGAAAACCACTAGAAGCAAGAGCCATCTCCACTCAGATAATATGAAGTACCCAATGTGCCGAGAGTGGAATTAAAGTTATGCAGTAACGGTGTGCTACCTACAGAAACAATGAAAGTACACCTTTGGTTTATTTAAGCAGTAATATATATATATATATATATATATATATATATATATATATATATATATATATATATCAATCGATCAATCAATCTCCTATGGCATCCACGATATATATATATATATATATATATATATATATATATATATATATATATATATATATATATGTGTGTGTGTGTGTGTGTGTGTGTATATAAAGTATAGAAAGATTAGGTTGAGTTCTTTTATCTTTTATTATATTTCACAGAATATGAAATGAAATTACGCATGCAATAATCGATTTTTTTTCATTTCGGAGTGACATTTTCTTAAAACGTATTGAAATGAAAGCTTATTTTTTTCTTTTTAAGCAAAAGTTCATCGATTTAAACTACAGGAATATTAATTTGTAAAAAGGTTATAACCCTAATATATATATATATATATATATACTTGCCGTTTTTACTTTATACACCAAGCTCATCTTAAAAAGTGCTAGGCTATAGAAAAGGTTGGTAAGTAGCATAGATTCATTAGTCAAGATGTCCTTCAACCCTATCATGGGTCATCCTCAATGCCAAGTGAATAGAAAGTGAGAAAAAAATCGCTTTTTTAACGAAATTTCAATTACAGAGTTCCAACGAGCCTCTCAAAAAGTGTTGCGGATAATGACAAGTTTGACAAGTGTTATTTCTGTTTGAACTCCGTTTAGTTTCTCGATTTGTTTTCGACGAAGTTGTTCGCTATCAGGCGTCTAACAACTAAAATCACCTTTAAAAGTCATAACACAGACTAACTTAATCGCTTGAATGCAATCCAGCAATGGAAGTACCTACGAAAGTATCTCTAGTGAATGTGATCATTTTTTGGCTGCTCAAAAATAATTGCAGAGAACAAATGAATTTGTAGTACCTCTCTACATGATATTCTTTGACTATTAAAATGTCTGACTCAACGATTCAGTTCTAAGAGCACAACAGAAACAAGGAAAAAGAAAAACATTCGCCCAATAGTTTAGCCCATACAAACTGTTTAGAGCTCTCGATATCTTACCAGCTTACAGCAGCTGTGTAGTTGCAGGTACTTATAAACCATCGTTTAGAAATTCTAACGCCTCAAGGATACTTAACGCGCGCTTTGGGAGTGGCTAAATATCACAATAGCTCTCTGCTCCGATCAACGCGCGTAATCTCGAGTAGGAGTGGCGTATTTAAACCAGCTCGGCCGTGAATACAGGTTCAGCTTTCAGAAGAGCAATGTGTCAGCATAAAAGGAGGAAGTGTATAGCATAGAAGTAGACATCATCTTCGGTTTTAGGGCCATCCCTGTACACGGTAACGGTTCAAGTGGGACACTACGCGCTTTTTAAGAAATACAAACGCAATACTCCAGTTGCTTTAGAACCTATGGGAGTAGAGGCGAAGCGGAAAATGTTCAAAAGTGGTACCTTCCACGGGGTATCTTAGGCAGAACCAGGAGCCCAGGCTGCTCGATAGATACTTTAAACTCTCGAAGGAGTTTCCTTGCAATGCGTCCCAAGACTTAGGGTATGATTTGCATCTCACATCTGCATAGGCACCGTTAGGATCGGTGGCGGACGAAATAAGAGCCATGGACGAACGAGTTAAACGATGAGTGTGCACGTACAAATGCATAATGCATTGTGTACGCCGTAAAGCAAACGGCATCTCCCGAGCATCGATAAGGGAGCTCTCCATAGAAGACCGGCGCGGAGAGCACCGGTCGCCAAAAGAAATCAGTGGGTTGGATTAATGCCACTTTCCACAATTCGTGCTTCGTTTCGGATAAATAGAACTAGCATCCGTACTCCAAATTAGAAGGAGCAAACATCGGTGAAGCATAATATTAGCCCAACCAGCACCGTAAGTTTTGCATTACATGAAACGAAGTGTGTCCATTACGCTGGTACAAGAGACTCTAAGACTGCGAATATACACCTACCATGTACGGTTTCAGCTACAAACGAGTCCAAGGAAAAGGTGTGATTCTATCACATCTAGGCGAATTCCATGTCTGGTAAAATGAAGTCTAGGTTGCGGAAAAATGCACCACCTTAGTCCTAGCTAAATAAAACTATAACCGGTGCGCTTCCGCATAGCGAAAGATATGGTTCAGAACTTGTTGGAGTTGCACTATAGGTAAAGCATCTGGGCATCATCAAGAGAGGTCAAAAATTTGTCCATGTAGAGTGTAGCGATAAAATCTACCGGCAGCTTTGAAGTGATACTGTTGTTGCTCAGAGCAAAAATAGTGACACTGAAGACGCTTTTCTGAGGGACACCCTCTTTCTAGCTTATTAAACAGAAGAGAGATCACCCTCACATACACGCAATTGACGATCGCACGATCAAGGAGAAGAAAATTGGTACGCGTTCATCACCTCAATAGTATGGAGAATCTCTATAATACCGTATAACGCTGCGGTGTCCTAGGTTTTCTTCATTTCAAAGAACACAGTTGTGAAGTGTTTGCCACGATGGTAGGACTCTCAAATATCATTTTTGAACCAAAACAGAGGATTCATCTTGAAGTAGAACTTTCTAAAGCCTCATTATGCAGGAGGAATGGGGCATCCGCTGTCCAGAAAATAAGACACGTTAACCAATTTCTGCATCAACTTGCGCATGCAAGAAGTTAGAGAAATAAGGGAAACATCCTGGGGTACAGCAATCTCCCCATCAGATTGTGAAAAGCAGCACCGTAACCATTTGCCAGAAAAAGAGATCCCGATGAAAAAGACGAACAAAAAGGAAGTGCGTTACTAACTCAGATGTCTAAGCATAGGTGACGGAATATTGTTTGGATCAAAGGGGGTGTCCCTGCACAAAGTGAGTGGATTAGCTACTCTATTCCAAGAGCATGAAAGATTTTTCTTTTATTCCTTGCGCTTATGTTTTTTAATGAATATAGGTGACTCAGAACAGGGGCTAATGTTTCTGTAGCCTCTTAGGGTTATATTTATACCTAGTAATTTCCCTTCCGATCGATATCTGTAAAGCTGGCCTTGTACGTCGTATCTGCTATCTTTCGTCTCTAGATAGGTAATACGGTGAATTTTACTCTATTTGTTCTCTTTTTTCAGTACCACTCGAACTGGCTGATGTTTTCAATCTCTACTGTTGTTGTTCTTTGTTTCTGAGTCCTCATATTACTGAAATGGTATACGAATAGTTGGCTGAAGTTGTCTGCGGAATTGATATTGAGGCGTTCTAGTATTATAGGTGTTTGCCTAGCTATAGGATAAATATAATTTTTGGCTAGTTTGAAGTATTTTGGAAAGTATCCGGTATTGAGGTACACATTTATTATGTTTCTTAATCGATTCAATGATGTTTTCCGGTGCCTTGGTTTGTATAAATCTTGAATTTGAAAGACGATTTCTTTCTTTCCAAATGCTTCCCATCCTAGAGTAATTTTGCGTTGGATTTCCTGATATTTTCTCGATGACATTGTAGTCTGTTGACCCAGATATTATTTCAATTTGCTCGTTTTCAATTTTGATGTATATTGTAGCACTGCATTAGATTCCTATTAGTCTGCAGTACTCCCAATTTAAACAATTATAACTATTACTATCAAATGAACTCGAGCGGAGTGATGAGAAGCCAACCATTATATATGTATATATATATATATATATATATATATATATATATATATATATATATATATATATATATATGTTAAGAATAAATCCCAAAATGAGACATGTAAAATTTCTCGTTTAATTAAATACAACGTCTCGGGTACCTTACCCATCTTCTGGTCTATAAGATAGATTTAGAACACGCATAAAATTAATAAAATTATAATGCACACAAGGAAACTAGCACGGACTCATCCAATAACAGCGAATACAATTCTTGGGAGGATGAGAATGCAGCATCAACGAGGAAAAGGAAGCATAACCCAACAGACTTAGCAAGACTCCTTGCTACAAGCTTAAAGCTGTCGTCCCACAGAGCAGTAAAGGTATGTCGCCAGTTTTCTGGTGAGGGCATTGAAATTCCAACCCCATGTCAGTTAGCAATCCACAAGGCTCTCTACACGAGAGCTGCTCAGGTTAAGAAGCACTTGGTGAGCACGCTTTATCTGGAAAAGTGGAGCTTAGACTTTGATGTCAAATGCATTGAGGACTTTGAATATCAGGTCGTGGTCCTCAAGAATGAAGCAAAAGAAATAAAGTTGGCTGCGCTCAAATTGAAGGATGAGAAAGCTTTAAAAATTGCAAAAGGGCTCCAGGGTGTGTTAGAGGAGTTCAACCTCTTGTTGAGATCAATTTTTATGCTTGTCACCGACGCAACAAGCGTAAATACCGACAAAAAGACAGGCGTTGTTGTTCGACTGCAGCAAATGTTCGAAGATAAAGGTCACCAAAAACCCAAATTCATCAGTTGCCAGCACCATGTCCTGGATCGGATTCTTCGCGTTGTCATGAACGATAAGCTCCATGGGTCGACTTAATCAACAAACATAAAGTACTTCTTTGTGCAGGATTTGATGAGCAATTATGATTGTATAAGTCTAAATACCGCGTACATAAGTGTACGCAGAAACACACCGACACAAAGCTGCGCGCCTTCTCGTATCCCCAAACGTACCTCTCGCTGGCCTCGAATTCTCTGTCGCCTTTTTCGCCCTGCCGTAAAATCCTAGATAGCTCGAAGCCGTGAATGACATATCGTCAGCCTAAAGAGGAAAAAGGGTCTTTCGCGCGACAATACGGACTTTACGAGAATTCGATTCTCTCTCTTTATTTTGCTCATGGGAGAAATAAAAGAAAGACTTCTCCTTGGAATCAGGCAGAAGCCCTTGGACCTACGTCGAGTTTGTGTGAAACTCAATCCACAAAAGAAACCGTTCACCCTCTGCAAGGAAGGAACTTCTCGAGGAATTGGCTGTTGCCGTCACGGCACTTGTAGGTGCCAAACTTCTTGCAGCCCAGCCCCCTTCAGAGTCTGAGGTTACACAGGACCTCCCTCTGCGGATTACCCTAGACGCAGCTAGGTAATTGGTTTTGGCTACCCACTCCAGGAGCCGAATAATCGGAGAGAGACTTCGAGGAAGAAGTCCGATTGAGTCACCACTTGGCTCACCTTCGTGATCCAGCAAAGGATCAGTATATCACCGGTCTAGGATTACCCTCTCATTCGGTAATTTACTCGTACGACCCGACTAGGTGCGATCATCGTCACCAGAAGAAGATCTTCACCTTCCCCCCTTCAAAAATACTTACGAACTCAAAGGTATCGTTAATTGAATTATCCCCTCCCCTAACTTCACCAGTTTATTTATGTACTAGAATTCTCATCCCGAGCCCATACCCTCGAATATTAGAAGTGCTTAATTCAGTGTTTAACTCAATAATAATATTCCCTCCGTTCTGTCTGGTGTCATTAAGACGCCAACATCCCAATGAGTAATCTGCAAGTAATCCCCACGACATTATTGTAGACTTATTTATTCAGTGCAAGATTAATCCTATTTATATTTATATACGCTGTGCTTATTTCAAATTCATGTACATTAAAGATTATTTTTGTATATGTGTGCTTAACTAATTTGGACGATCCCTTGGCAATTTTTAAGCAATCCACTCGGCTTAAAACTCATTATTCCACCGACCCGCCCATGGTTGGCTTATACTGAGTGGAGAACACACTCAGGTGATCATAATCTTAGATTTGATCAAAAGGGTACGCACCTGGGTTATTCTTATTCACCGGAAGCGTATTTGATACGCTTCACCTCCGCTTCACCTTGGTGCGGTAATAAAATATATGTCCAGGAAGTGGGACTGGAATTCCTCCCTCACTAAACGTCGTCAATGATAAATTGAAAGCAACCTTCAGCAATGGTAAAACTGAGACGACATGAAGTTTCTCTATCACCTCACGCGTGTCTTCCGTCACTTCACTGAGATGAATGAGGTCCCCTTTGTAAAGTTTCAAAAGATCCCAAACATCCGCAATGCACGTTGAAACTCTCGTGTCATTCTAGCCCTTCTTGCGTTCATTCTGATGCCTGACACCCGGAGCAGGTTGCGTAAAATCTGTTCATTCATTTCTTATTCATTGGCTGACCATTGGTTCAGCACCCACTTGTTACGCGCTGAATAATTTTATAAACTATCTGCAGCTCTGAATGAATGCCCAACAGGTCTGAAATGCTTGAAAACCCACTGGAAAACAGATGAATCTCCAATCAATATTGCCCGAATCAACCAATGCTGTGAGCGTGCGGTCAAAGTTATGCAAGATTTGCACGGGTCCTGCCGCAACAAGGACAACCTATCACTGAGATTCATCCTGTCCAATGACATTATTGTAACTAATTTACTTCCTTGTGTGTTTGATGACCCTATATAATGTTATATATATATATATATATATATATATATATATATATATATATATATATATATATATATATATATATATATATATATATATATGTGACTCATAAGCTTGTGTTCAATGTTGTATATGCTGCCAGTGACTTCAAAAATTGGACAAAAAAGCTAACAAATAAAATTTTTAAAATCATTTTGTGCGTGAGGTTTTTTTATCAAAAACCTTGAAAGTAAGATTTTATATAATCTTTAATTAAAGTTCATCAAATTATGACACATGGATATGAGGTTGTAAAAAATTCATTATCCTAATGTTCACCTTAGAAATACATTCAATGCTTTATTTTCCATATGGCTTTTTTCAAATGATTAAGTAAAATGGTACGAAGCAGAATTCTTAGTAAGCATCCCTAACGTATTTGCTGGAAAATATGTTTTGCTCTACCATATGAAAAAGAGAACATAATTAAAGAAGAAATCTGCAAAGGGCTAATCAATCACCTATACGAGGCAGGTCCTGATCCCATCACCACATTCAATCCCATCTAGCATCCTTATCCATAAATCTATCCAGTCTATTCTTAAAACTCCACAGGGAAGACGCTTCTATCACATACAATCTCTTTCCTAAACCTAAATTGTCCAATTTAAATTAATTTCTACCTATCCTTAGCCTGTTCACTAAAACAAGAGCCCTACCAATATCTCTCTCTTTATAACCTTTTACCCACTTGAAGACTTCAATCAAGTCCTCACGAACTCTTTTCTTTCTAACGTATGAAGATTTAGTCTCATAAGCCTTTCACTAAAAGGTAAGCTCCTCAACCCATGAATGAACTTAGTCATCGTTGTTCGCACAGATTCAAGCAAACCAATATCATATATATTCTATAATTTGGTGACCAAATTTGTAACGCATAATCAAGATGAGACCTAACTAATACCAGGTGCAATTTCAGAATATCATCGACACTCCTATTTCTCACGTTCCTCTCAAAACGTTCTCCTCAGATTTGCGTCCCATTATTACACTCTAGGTATATTTTTTCAACTGCGTCCATTTATACTACCAACATAGAGTAGATGGATCTTTTAAGTAACTTTCTTGTTTCATTTTTTTTTGTATCATTAAAAAATATGGTGAGATGCCTCAAACCTGCTCCTGAACAAAAAAATAAACTTCAGTTAGGTTCTGCTATTGCTTTATTCATTCATTTGCTAACTCTTAAAGTTATGAAACAGGAAATTTTAACAGGTTTTAAATTGCTGAGGCGCCCCGACCACACCTGAAGGTTTCACATATAATATTTGTAAATGAAGGCCAGCGCAGTTATGATGTATGTATGCCTCGATTTACTCTATCATCTTTTACGACCTCATACCCTTGAAAATCACTATTATAGATCTGAATTATTATCCTTAAATCTCTAAACAATGAATCATCTAATTTCCAAGACAACAAAATACCTCTAACCTGATCTAACGTAATCAGGCTTTTTGGAATTTGCTATTTTTCTGTATTTAGGTTTTTATTGATTTCGGCCTTTAGAAATTCCCGCTTACGGGATTTTATCTAGCACGCTAATAATATAAATATGTACATTTATTAGAAGCAATGAGCTAGCTGACCCTTCTTGGTAGAAAGATTCATTGTCCCTCTAGCACTTGTAGGCACAAGTCCTGAACAAAGGTTTTGGCAGAGAAACAAATTATGTGGTTCATAAACCTCATTGCTTCAGGTAACTTCCCTAATAGAAAATATGTCATTACATAGTAGAATAGATGACAACCAAAATGATATGTAATGAAGTGCAAAGTTTATTACACCCAAAAACGTATTTATTTCCTAAAGTTAGTAATTACTGTGTTGGATCTTTCTCTTTAGGTCGTTTGCAACTCTCTTTGGCATAATAAAAATCAACGTGTCAAGAATATTCTGATCGAAAGCTTTCCATTCCTGTTTACCCAATGATAGGTGTCATGGTGTGTGGGCTTCTGCTTGTCCACCCGTTTTTTCTAGAATCGCCCAAAGGTTCTCAATCGGATTAAGATTAGAAGAGTTTTCAGGCCAAGGACTCAATATTCCAATGCGCTGTTGCTCAAGCCACTTTGATACTACTCCAGCTCTATGACAGAGAGCTCTATCATGCTGAAATACGCATATATCTTCAGCAAAAATGGTCTCGGATCGTTATTAAGAGGGCTTCTTGGAGGAAATTTCGGTACCATTTTTTTTGTTTATTAAGGTATTTTGGAAAGGAAATATGAAGTGGTCAGTTCCCTTGGAGAAGAAGCATCCCATACATGAATTGACTGAGAATTGATTCACTGTTGGCGCGATGAAGGACTTATGGTAGTGATCTCCTTTTCGTCCTCCGACCGTCAATCTTCCAGTTGTCTCAAACGGCTTAAACGGGGGTGTATCACAGAAAATAACATTTGCCAATTTTTTCCTCCTACAATTATTGTACCTTCTGTTGAACGACAACCTACCCTTGATGTTTTGCTTATTGAACAGTGGCTTCTTTGCTGCCTTCTGCCACGAGACCGTTGTCCAGAATTCTTCGTCTAACCCTACGTGCAGATGCAGACACACTCGACCTCACCCCTCTTGATCAAAGTTTACACAAGCAGCCATATGATTCCGAAGCTGCTTCCGTACGAGTAGACGCTCGCGTCGCATATTAGATACGAGTATCATTAGACGTCCAGAGGACTTCTTTGGAGCACTTGCACCTGTCTCTTTGAACATATTTGTGGTACGGAAGATAGTTCTTATAAACATAATACTCAGAGTAGTAAATTATGAGCACGAGACGCCACTTTGGTTCAAAGCAAAGAAGACTGAACGAGTTTCCTTGGGACTAAACATTGTTACCAAAAAAAAGATAATCATATCAAAATTTTGGTTCAACGTTTATAGTTCTCCGGGCAATGGTTTTTGTGAGAATTTTGTGTGCCTTTCACTCTGCTTTTGCCGGGGTACACAATTTAAAAATCAGGATCTAAGATAACTTCAATTTTTAGTCGCGGGCGACTCGTATATCTCACTATCTCGGTTGGTCGGTCCGTCGGTCCGTCGGTCCCAGTTTTTCTTTTTATTGATTTATTAATAACATTGTAACTATTCTGCCGATTCTAACAAAATTTTAAACCGTTATGTTGTTTTACATTTCCTTTTGAATTATATAATTTTCAGTAATTATTTTGTTTCGGCAATAACATAATGACTATTTGGCCGATTCTAACAAAATTTGAAACTCTTGTGTTGTTTTACATTCTCTTTTGAATGATATAAATTCCAAAGTACTCCTAAGGTTAACCGACGAATTATTTAGCAATAACATCATAACTATTCGGCCGATTCTACCGAAATATGAAACCTTTATGTTGTTGTTGTTTTACATTCTCTTTCGAATGATATAATTGTCAAGGTCCTCCCAAGGTTAGTCCTAAAATTATCTAAAGTTTTGAAGGTCGTAAAGTCATAAACTAGAATGATTGAGAGCCCGCAACTTTGGTCAACAGATCTTGTTCGTATTTTATTCAACTATACAAACACCATAAGGGGACAAATAAGAGATTATGTGACAAATAGTGTATATTTATATAAATATATATTTTAGATATGTAATTATGATGTATCGAACAATATGTCTCTTCTAAAACCTCTGACCAGGAATGTACATTTATATCTATTATGTTTATAGCTTAGACATACCACCCATTCACATAGTGACATATACATACATGTATTCTTCTCCAAGCTTTATTCACAACCGGAATATTTCCGAGCAACACCCAATGATAATGTGACACGAGGCTGGAACCATTCTGCTCCTAAGCCTCGGTAAACTCACCTGAAAGCAGGAGTCCTATTTCATGCTTACTTCTGTAATGAGTTCATTCTCACGCAGGTGCGGGTAAGTGCTTACGTTTACCTATGTAAGAGGACAAAATAGCGTCAACAACCATATTCGGAGCCTTCACTCGTGCCTTGGTCTAAAATAGTGGAAACATCGATGCTAAAAGGGCCAGTGTGTTGTGCCACTCTCTCTTGACACCCTAGTTAATAATGCATTCGATACGTGCTGAGGAAAGTGGCCCTATGTTTTATAAACGGAGCCAGTAAACGAATGTCCTATGAAGAAGTCTTTTTTTTCGCTAATGTTAGTATGTGTAACATTTTTAGCCATTTTATATAGCACTTGAAAGGTGCTTTGGAATGAGGTTTTGCATCCGCCAAAAGGACCTCGGTTTCCTCATAAGTAAAATGCCAAGAACCAAAAGTGCGCGGGCGAGTTTTTTGTATATGTATGTGTCGGGAAAGGTGATAGAAGCAGGAGCGTGCATTTATGTTTGATAGGGGGAATGATAAAGCGTAAGTATGTGTGTATTGATTGGTAAAACTGATGAGGGTGAATGTGCGAATGCACCTGAGAAGATATACTTCTTGGAATAGGGGAGTGCGGGAATGAATATTTTAAAAGGAAGAAAAGGAAAAATGCAAATCTAATGATTAAAGGCAAATGATGTGGATTAAAAGAGAGATTGATTAGATAAAATGCGAATATCAAAGGTTAATATGGGGTGAAAATGCGATAACCTACCTCACCAAAGACAAACCCATGATCAAAAGTCACATTAAATTCCTTGAGGAACAAGAGTGTCTAGAAAGCACAAAAAATACCAAACAAATACCCTCCGGAAAGGTAAAGTATGAGGCATATGTGAGGATATGATGTTGCTAAAAAAACAACTAAAATTAAAGCCTCTTATGGATAGATTGGAGGTGAGGAGGAGTCATTCATGTGGCTGATGTATTCATTTGAGTGATATAAAAATTTGGTTTCATCGCAGTATATTTGATATTTTCCTGATTAAATGTGACTAAAAAGGGCATCGGGAGTGTTTCGGAAACGTATGTCGTATTTGTACTCGTATTTGGGCTTATCTAAAGTTCTGCTGGTTTATCCATGATAGTTGCAATTTTTTGCAAGGTATTTGAGAGACGCATTTAATTGTTTCCGAGTTTTTTATTAGTTCATTTTTTTAGTGTCAGGAAAACTAAATGTCACTTTAGTGTTGGAATTTTGTTTACTAGTAAATTCAAAACTTTTAATTTGAGATTATAAGACAAGGTGATATAGCGGCAGTTGGACATATTGGAATTTGTGTTTGTTTTCTTCGGGGAGCGGAGGTACATATTTCTTCAAAGTGGAGTTGAGGAAATGTGGAGAGTATGACAGCAGGCGCGGATGCAGGGAGCTGAGGGGGCTGAAGCCACCAAAACTTCTGAACCGTTGATGTTTTTATTTCTTTTTTCAGCCACACTTGTATTCTGCTATTCATAAAGAGTTATGTAATAATATAGAATATATATAAACAGTTTTTTAAACCGTTGCGATCAAATGTACTTTATACACTACAAGTCTAAAATACGGGCTAAATCTCAAAAATAATTATAAAATTCAGTATTATACCTCAGCTGTCGTCCCAAAACTAAAATTCATAATTTTCTGATGTATGGAAAAGAAATCGGATCCGAGTGAGTTAGTGCTCACTCCCGTGTGATATCCTGTTATTTATTATCAATTTTGTGTAAGATAACCATTATTAATATTCAATGCCCCTTTCTCAGAATGCTAAGGGATCCGCCACTGTATGACAGCAGTATAAAAATCTGTGCCATGTTACCAATTTCTTCATCGAGGAAGTTTGGATCATATATTCTATATCCTCCCTACGAATATAGAAAAGATTACTTAGTGATTTTTTTTCACATTAAGAGGAATAGAAATGAATATAAGTTGCACTAAATCTGAATATTTGAAAACCTGAATTTGTAAAAAAGAAATTGAGATTGTTTCGTTTGCGCTCACCCTACACTCCATGGAGCTGCAATTCACCCATAGTATAGGGTCTCCTGAAAGTCTCGGTATAGGAACTATCACCATGATCTCCTCGTTGATCAGGCCTAACCCCACCCTTGAGTTCTTTTTCGGTGGTATGATAAAGGAGGAAGTGGACTCAATGAAAATTAAAGATACGAGACACCTGAGGTAACAATAGCATATATAAAATATAACAACTAATAAAGTATATCCAGTATAACAAGCAGAAATAAATGACCAATATTATCATTTTTAAAGAATAATAGGTATATATATGGTATAATAATATTCTACTGCGCATATAAATGACCCTGAATGACGCCTGATTAATAAAAGCGAAAGTGCTCAGGAAATCTTTTCCTTTTCATTGCTGGTAATCTTCATTTTTTGCCAAACGCGATTAATTGAGCTTCTTAAGATTTTGCTTTACATAATTAGGTATTAATAAAACTAAAATAGAATTTGAAATTAACATCAACTAAAGTTTGAAAGCTCTATCAATTCATAAAATTGGAAAAACAGTATATCTTTAATATCTACCAAAATAAAAGCCATCTGTGCTAGGATCGAGGGGTTCTCTTTAATCCATTTGGTGCCCCGAACCCCCGTAAGGGGCGCGGCGATTTGCCATCCTGGCTGCCTTGCTGACGGGATCCAGCGCTCCGTCCGGCCCCAGCTTAGCCTCTCTTCCTTCCTTCAAAATACTTGTTTCCTCTCTTTTCACACAACCTCTCCCACAACTTTCTCTGGTCAGCCTCTAATTTCACAGGGTAGATGCTGACCTTCCTTTCAGCCAACTGTCCCACATCGGGGCTGAGGGGGTGGGGGACAATATTCCCTAACCCCTGAGCTCCGGTCTGGGGTGGCTGGTTTTTAACAACCTGCTTCATCCCCACCCATACCTTCCTCACATCCCTTTTCCTCTCCTCTTCACAATCTATTATTTTTTACGCCGTGTCCAAGGTGGAGCCGCCATGCCGATGGACTGCCAGGCCACCAGGCGGGAGGGGTGGTCTTAAATGGCAGCGCCTGGCTCTGCCGGGCTTGTAAGCACCTCTCGCAGTGCGGGCTACTGCGAGAGGTGATGCGCGATTGCGTCCCGTGTCAAAAAGAGGGTCACCATGCCCAATGATGAGTTTAAAAAAAAAACCCAACCCCCAACTTCCCCTATAACATCGACGGAGCCGCCCTTGGGCAGCTCCAGCAAAAAAATGGAGGTCACCCCCCCTGTGCTTGCTCAGGGGACCCTCCATATATCTCTAACCGGAGAGGAGGCTTACTCCTCTCCTTTGCTTACGGGTGTAGGGGACTCCCCCTCACCCCCTTCTCTGGAGGTGCTTTCGGGCGCCTCCCTTTTACCAGCGGCAGTCCCCTCTGTTCTTTCCAAGGGGACTGCCAAGAAAGCCAGCAGGCAGCCCTTAGCCAGCCGCTCCACATCGAAGCGGCTCGGTAGGGCAAACCCCATTAGGGGGAAGAGGAAAGCCAGGTCCCTTCGGTCGCTTCCTTCAAAAGACCTGCTGGCAAGAATACTGAACCTTGCCGGGGTCAAGGCCCATGCCTCCCCAAAGAAGACTAGTGACGATACTGCCAACGGGACCTGCGATGTCTTGGGGGGGGGATGACCAACTGGAGGCCCCCCCTAAGATAGACATGGTCCTTGAGGAGACCCAGCCTCAGACGGTAGGGCCTTCCATGGGGGGCATCTGGGCTCGGCGCCAAGCACCGAACCCGAATCCGCCCCGATGCAAGGTCCTCCTCAAACGGCTGTGGTTTCCGAAGCAGTACAAGGAGGGGAGGGATCTCCGCCGACCGGTGCTTCCACGACTACCAGAACCTTCTCCATTTCAGAGAATGACCTGGCTGAGGCCGGTCCATCTGGCCTGGGGGCTTCTTCCGGCGGAGGTGAGAAGCGGGTTCATTCCCCGCCCTCCTCTCCGAAAAAGAAAAAGAAAAAGACTAAAAAGACAAAAAAGACTCGGGGCTCCTCTCCATCCGCGGGGGCTGCGGGGACGGATGGGTCTGCTGCCACTCTGGCAAGCGAACAAGCCAAGATCGGCACATCCGCCCCCTCTGCCCCCCCGGTTGCGGAGCCCCTGACAAAGAAGACTAATACCAAGAGTGCACAGGGCGGAGCCTCGATGACATCGGGGCCCCTCATTCAGAGGTTACCTGGCGTTTTCGAGCCCCCTGGCTTCAAACGCTTCCCTGTTATTTGCTCCCCTGATGGCACCATGTTGTCCAAGGGCAACATGATCCATCAGAGGAGAGGATTAGCTAGTGCAATTGGTAGAGAGCCGAAGGTGACCCGTTTCTCGGACGGCAGCCTTCTGGTGAATGCGGCGAATCCCGCCAAGGCGGCCAAGATAAGTGCTCTTCGGACACTTCATGGCACCCCGGTGAGTGTGACGCCGCACTCTACCATGAACTTTGTGAAAGGAGTAGTTTATGCGAGGGAACTCGTTGACTACTCCATTGAGGACATCACCCTTCAGCTGGCCGACCATGGGGCGGTCAAGGTCAAACGTGTGATGAGAAAACAGGGAGGAGCTTCGAGACCCACCCCTACACTCTTCGTCACGTTCGACTGTGACAAGCTCCCTGAGTCGGTGCGTGCCGGTTGGTACCGCTACCGCGTGAAGGCATTCGTGCCACTGCCGCGGCGGTGCTATTACTGTCACCGCTTCGGCCATAGGAATCGCTCATGTAGACGTGCAAAGTCGGGGTCACCCGAAGTCTGTGTAAATTGCTCCAAGGTCGCACACGATAAGTCCAAATCGTGTGTGGCTAAGTGTGTCAATTGCGGAGAGCTGCACCCTGCTTCTTCGAAGCAATGTGGTGCATATCTGCTGGATAAAGAAATCCTGGCCGTTCAGGCCCAGGATAGACTCTCATTCCGCGAGGCTAAGGACTTGGTCATGGCGCGCCCAGCTCTGCCTGGGACGTCATATGCCTCAGTATTTCGAAAAGCACCCTCTGCTCCTGGCCCATCCAGGCCAACGAGCACGGTTGTTTCCGCGCCCATTCGGAGCCCTTCTGCGGGCTCTACCCAACCCGGGCGCTCCCCTGGTAAAGCTGGCGGCAAAAAGGGTTCATACCCAGCCCCGGCTAAAACCAGGGCTCCCCCCTCTTCCCCCAGCGTGACCGTTTCCCGCAAGGCGAAACGGCCACGCGCCTCCACAGAGTCGTTAGACTCACAGGAGGCAACACCCCTGAAGATGATCGCTAGGCCATCTTCGGGGGTTCCTAAAGCTGTCCCCCGAAAGGAGGACAGCAACAAAGGAGCTTCAGCTCCTTCGCCCACGCCCCGAGGTGGAGCGAGTGGCTCGGAGACGGTGGTTCCTCGAAAAGAGGGCCCCCCGCCTCCGAAGCCGCAGCACCCGCCTAAGGTTTCGAGGCGGAGGGAGGAAAAGACTCGCATGGCGAGCCCAACCCCCCCCCCCCCCCCCAATAAGTCCTCGAAGGCGACAGCGCCTTCAGCGCTTTGTCCGGCCAACAGCGCCCGGGGTTCTGCCCCCGGGAAGCGTACGGCCATTCCCGTGAGGGTCTTCAATTCGAGGAGGGCCCCCGCGTCTCCTCCGAGCTAGGCCTGGAGGGCATATTCCTTCAATGGAATTGCCGTGGACTCCGGGCCAACTGGGAGGAGCTGCGGAGGCTCGCCTCGTCCCGTTCCCCGTTAGCTATTTTTTTGCAGGAGACCATGCTAGGCGCGTGCCCCCTGCCTGCCCTCCCGGGGTCTAAGGGTCTTGCGACCCCACCACCGCAGGATGGCCAGGCTGGGGGATGCGCGGTTTACACCCGGCATGATGTCTCCGTTCTTCCTTTCTCTTTAGATACCTCCTTTCAGGCAGTGGCTGTGCAGCTGCACCTAGATAGGAGGTATACTATCATTTCTGCGTACATTTTACCGTCAGCTGACTTCGACGCGGGGGACTTCCGCCGCGTCGTGGCACGGTTGCCGAGACCCTATCTCTTGCTTGGAGATCTGAACGGCAGGCAACCTCTCTGGGGAGATTACTCCATAAATCCCAGGGGACAAGTCCTTGCCGATCTGATCGAAGAGCTTGAGATGGGTGTCCTAAACGTGGATGAGTTTACGCATCACTGTCCGAGAACCGCTTCATTTTCTTGCCTTGACCTATCTTTGTGCTCTTTGGATGCACAGCCTAATTTTGATTGGGGGGTGGTCGATGACATCCATGGTAGTGATCACTTTCCCATTCAAATATCATTTTCAGGGCAACTACCGCCTCATAGACCACCTCGGTGGTGCTTGGCGCGGGCGCGGTGGCCTGCATTTCAGGAAATAACTGAATTCTCTATCTCAGTCGAGGAGTTTAGGTCGGTAGATGAGGCCGTTGAGTTCTTCTTCGGCAACCTCATCGCCGTGGGCCTGACTACTATTCCTAGGACGTCTGGCCGTTTTGCAAGCCGACCGCTCCCGTGGTGGTCGGCTGAGTGTGAGACGGCCCTGAAACAGAAGCGTTATGCCTACATGCGCTATAAGCGCCGCCCGAACGATTTCACTGTCGCTGAATTTCGTCGGGCTAGGGCTAGGTTCCGGTATATTTCGAAGCACGCCCGCCGCTCTTCTTGGCGGGCATACGTGTCTTCACTTAACGGGAAGACCCCTTTAGCTGAGGTGTGGAAGCGAGTCAAAAGGATTCGGGGCAAGTTCTCGCAGGACCCCCCTCCCGTTCTCCAGGAGAATGGGACCGCAATCTCGGACCCCGCGTCCGTGGCGGAATCCTTCGCGACCGCTTTTTCTGCATTCTCTAGCCGTGATGCTGCTCCGCCAGCATTCAATGCACGTCGTGATGTCGCGGAAGGCCGCCGGCTGGACTTTACTTCCAGAGGCGGAGAACCCTTCAACGACAAGTTTACTGTAAGCGAGTTGCGTTCCGCTCTCGCTTCGTGCGCGGACACCGCCCATGGTCCGGACGATGTCCCGTACGCCATGCTTCGACACCTAGGTGAGCGAGGCATGGCCTTTCTGTTAGATTTGTTCAACAGGATCTGGGTGGAAGGTCTTCTCCCAGACTCCTGGCGAATCGCTACTGTGCTTGCCTTTCGCAAACCGGGGAGAGATCACTCTACTCCGACCGGTTTTCGCCCAATCTCTCTAACCTCTTGCATGTGCAAGTTGATGGAGAAATTGGTAAATGTTAGATTAGCCTTTTTCCTGGAAAGCGGAGGCCATCTGTCTTCCGCACAGTGCGGCTTCCGCAAGTTCCACTCCACGTCGGATGCTCTGCTCCGACTGGAAAATTCCGTCTGCGAGGCTTTCCTTCGTAGACAGCACTACGCCACGGTGTTTTTCGATCTGGAGAAGGCCTATGATACCGCATGGCGATACGGTATCATGGAGACTCTCCACACGATGGGGGTGAGGAAACACCTCCCAATTTTTCATATCTGAATTTTTGCGAGATCGTCGATTCCACGTACGGGTGGGGGGAGCCCTCTCCGGCCCAAAGGAGCAGGAAGAGGGTGTCCCGCAGGGAAGTGTCCTCAGTGTCACACTCTTTGCCCTGAGCATCAACGGCATCACCTCGGTGCTGCCGGAAGATGTTCTCGCTACGCTCTACGTGTACGAACTTTCGATCTCTTTTGGCGCGGCCCAGATGCCAACTCTGGAGCGTCGACTCCAACAGGCATTGAACCGCGTCTCTCGCTATGCCGAAGCGCACAGGTTTCGGTTTTCTTTGGCCAAGACTAAGGTGGTGCACTTCTGCCGCCATCCACGGCTTCACCCCGACCCAGATTTGTTTCTTAATGGGGTGCGCCTGGATGTGGTTGAGTCGCACCGTTTCCTTGGTCTTGTATTCGACCGACACCTCACCTGGGAGACTCATATTTGCAGCCTTAGGGTCTCTTGTACCCGCGCCATGGACATTCTCCGCTCGGTGACGTTCAGCGCTTGGGGCGCTGATAGGGCTACTGCCTTACTTTTTTATCGATCCTTTGTTCGCTCGAAGCTCGACTACGGATGCGAGTTTTATGCATCCGCAGCCGAGCGTTTATTGCGGAAGGTGGATTCGATCCACCACACCGGCCTTCGCCTTGCGACCGGTGCCTTCCGCACTTCCCCCATTGAGAGCCTGTTGGTCGATGCTGGGGAGATGCCACTCGCTCTGCGCCGCGTGCAGTGTATCACTCGACTGTACGCGCGAGCCCGGCGCCTCCCTCAGTCGCCAACAGCTCTCACTGCATCCGCAGCTGATCTCGATGGTGCCTATGCCGTCAAGAGACGCCAGTCATACCCTAAGCCTTTTGGGTTTAGGGCCAGGAAACTCCTTCGAGAGGTAGATATCGCTCTCGGGCCAGTGGCGCCCCTGGTTTTGCCCAGGACGCCACCCTGGAGGGTACCACATTTGGCTATTTGTCGCCACGCCTCTGCTCACAAAGCTTGTACTGCGCCGGGAGTATAGCGTTCGACCTTTTTGGAGCACACATCGTGTCACGCTGGAACCGTGCCAGTGTATACGGATGGCTCCAAGTCCCAAGAGGGGGTCGGCTTCCACGCCGTATCCCCTCTGTTTGAAGTCAGCAGGGCTCTACCAGGCGCTGCGTCTGTCTTCACGGCCGAGCTGGTGGCAATACACCACTCGGTACGGGAAATTACGCGACGTGCCCGGTTCGGAGACCGGATTGTGATCTATAGCGACTCACAAAGCGCCCTGAGTGCTCTCGGGGCATTGGAATCTCCGCATCCCCTGGTTCGCGATATCCGTGACGCCACGGTTTTGGCGAGCCGGGCAGATGTCGAGATTATCTTCTGCTGGGTTCCTGGACATGTAGGAATTGCGGGGAATGAGCGCGCCGATGAGGGCGCCAAAGAGTCCGCGAGGACTCTGCGACCGGACCAGCGTTTCGCTCTTCCTCACACCGACTACATGGCAGGAATACGGGCAGCTCTTCGGACTGCTTGGCAAAGAAGATGGGAGACGGTCGAAGGGAACTTAAAGTTGCGTGCCATTGCGCCGCGACTGTTCCCATGGACCTATCCCCCAATGCCGCGGCGGCTTCAGGTTGCTTTCTGTCGTCTTCGAATCGGACACACTCGTGTGACGCATCGCTACTTGATGGAGCGCTCGCATGCGCCCTATTGCAACGACTGCGTCGTCCCCCAGACTGTTCGGCATATTCTTGTCGAATGTCCCAGTCTGGGTGATCTTCGCGCACGATACCTGTCTCGGTACCGGGATGGGCGGGGTCGCTACCGCCTGTCCCTTGTACTCGGGACAAGTGCGTGCACCATGACTGGTGGACTTATTGACTTTTTGGGGGAGGCCGGCCTTCTCCCCTTTATTTAAGGTTCATTTTTTTTGTTATTGTTTTGTTTGTAGGTTGCACTCTCCTGCACCGGGGTGAGGGGGACCTCCCCCAGCTGCCGGAGATTGCTTCGATTGTTAAGTTTTTCCAATTTATATCATTGTTAAGTTTTTATATTTTTACTTTAAAGTAGCTTAGTTCTAGGCTGTCGTGTTTTTCGGCGACTTATGCCCAAGTGGGTAGTTGCCAGATGGGCTCCATAAAATTAAAAAAAAAAAAAAATGGTGCCCCGAAATTTATCCCATTTACCCATCTTAAAATTAGGCCTTGATTGCGAAATAGGTAATCAAGCAGCCAAAGTTGAAGCCAAAATACAGTTGGTAAAGTTTCTTGACACGGCGACTCGGGTTAAGGGCTCGCTTGAATGTTAACTCCCCACATTTAACAGCACAAAAGCAATATGAAGAAAATATTAAGGACTTCTTCGCATAGTTATCTACCTAAATTCAAGTCTGATTATAGTTAGCTGCAAATCGTTCAACTAAAAAAAGTTAAATGTTCAAATCACTTAAAATAGGAAGAAATTTAGTGAGAATTCATTAATTAGTAAACCATGAATTATAGACAAAAATAAGTCATTTACAAAATCTAGCATAAAATTACCCTATAAATATAATACTGTGGCGTCTGATATTTTTGGCCATTTTGGTATGTACAGGGTGACCCCCAACGGGCCCCAAATTTCGATAGGCCTCATTTCTTAATTTTCTGCAAGGATTGAATGAAACTTTGGTGATAACTAGTTTATTGAGTTTAAAAACATCATATCAAAACATGAGAGTCTTTGGACTTTTCTTTTTTATTCTAGAGCATGTGTTCGAGATGATCTCCATTTAGCTCTGTGCATTTTTTGAGGTGCAGCACAAAGTTACCATGACGTCCTTACAAACCGACAGACTAATGGCTCTGATCTCCTCTCTGATGGCTTCTTTGAGTTCTGTGATGGTCTTCGATCTCCCTGTGTAAACTTTGTTTCCAAGGTAGACCCAGAGAAAGAAATCTGGGGGGCTAAGGTCTGGGCTGTGAGGTGCCTACTCAAATTCAGTCTTAAGACTGATCACACGGCCACCAAAGTTCTCTTTCAGCCAATCTCGGGGCAGGTTTGAGGTATGAGAGCTTGCTCCATCTTGCTGGAACAAGAACTTCTCCATAAGTGACAGGAACAGAGTAGGGGAATCGACCCTCTCCTTTCTCTCCCAGTTGAGACACGGGACTTTGACCGCAAAAACATCCGAGCCAGGCACCTTGGGTCAATCTCGTAACCACAGCCCCTCGCCTCTCGTCCCCATGAAAAGCCGAACGGTTTAAACTGCAAGAGCTCCGCTACAAGTATATATTCAATTTCACCTCAAGTACGAAATTTGAGACGCGTTTCTCTCACGCTCGAAGGCCAGCTGGACCAGAGGTAAGACTGGCTGATAAAAACCTTAGGAGTAGGAATACTCCTGTGGCCCGTCCACAAGCCCCCCCCTCCTACCCCTACCCCAGTAGGGTGACGAGGTATAAATACCAAACACTTGAGAAAAACGGGGTAGAATCCGTGAGTCAACGAGGCTACGAAGTCCCCGGTAAGAGAGGCTGGGCTACCAAGGGGACTAAGAAGCAGCTCATCCTTGAGCTAGTACCTGGTTATCAAACCGAACTTTAAGTTAACTTGTTCGAGTTCAACTTACTCTCGTCAGAAAGACTCCTCCTATTCTTGTGTAGCACAAGGCACCGTGATAGTCCTCGCCCTTGAGAAATTCCGAAACGAGAAAGAAAAAGCTCCTCCTCGAGCCAGTTACCCGGTGGTCACACCGAACTCTAAGTTAACTTGGTTTAAGAACCAAGTTTAACTTACTCTCGTCAGAGAGACTCCTCCTATCCTGGTGTATCCTAAAGCCCTGGGATAGTCCTCGCCCTTGAGGAATTATGAAATGAAGAAGAAAAAGCTCCCCCTCGAGCCCGTTACCCGGTGGTCACACCAAACTCAAAGTTAACTTGATTTAGGAACCAAGTTCAGCTGATTCTCGTCAGAGAACCCCCCCCCCCCTACTATCCTGGTGTAGCACAAAGCACTGTGATAGTCCTCGACCTAGTAGGCTTCCGAAACGAAGAAGAAAAAGCTCATCCTCGAGCCCGTTGAACCAAGTTCAACTTACTCTCGTCAAAGAGACCCCGCCTATCCTGGTTCATCCTAAAGCATCGTGATAGTTCTCGCACTTGAAGAAGACCCCCCCCCCCCTGAATACCGTGTGGACCCCATCTGCTACACTCGCGAAAGTCCCTTGTGACTACTAAGTCATCCCGTACACCGCCAACAATCTGGTGGAGGCACGCGTCAAAGAACCCACCCGATTTCTGAGGTGGCTGGGCTCATTGAGCTCAAACTTTCTGAAGATGTCCTCGTTAATTTTCGCCTTAAATAATTATACTCAAACCCGCCGCCAGAGCAACCAAGGTATTTAAATTCCAGTAGAGACAATTAGCCTATTTCTTTTATATTGAAGTGAGTGGCGAGTTAACCAACATTATATGGTCAAGTTAAAAAGCCTTACTTAAAAACTCATTGAAGTCATTATTGTGTATTTAAATTCGTAGTATTTCGGTGGTTCATGTTTTTTTGTAGTAAATTGTTAAATTTAAAATATATGTTTATTTTGGGAAAATTCCTGTGCGTTTCACTAAATCCTTACGTGTTTGAGACGAATTTTCATTAAAACAACAAAAGTATTCTTCGACAAACACGGTCTGTAGCTCCCTCTTGAAGGTTTTGGGGACCTCAACATACAGCTCCTTGGTGACTGTCACTGTCCCGCCAGATTCCTCGAACAAAAATGGTCCGATGTTCCCTCTGGCTGATATTGCAGTCCATACCGTGCACTTATGGGAGTGTAGGAGCTTGGTGGCTACCTCTTTTGGTCTGGAGGTCCCCCAGAAGACATTTTTCTTCGAGTTTACCTTTCTTTCAAGATGGAAATGAGCTTCATCTGAGGTCCAAAGAAGGCTAAGGAAAGTCAGGCTCTCCTGAATCTTCTCCAGTATCTTGACTGCCATAGCCTTTCTCTGTTCCTTGTCTGAGGGTTTAAGGGTTTGCTTCGTCTGTATTCAGTATGAGTAGGCCTTTACATCCATTACTAGCAGTCTCCTGCATGACTCACGGGATATACCGAGGGACTGACTTTGCTTGCGCACTGACTCTCTCACGCTCTCGACCAGCTCAGCTGTACGCTTCCTGGGGCATCCTGAATGACTCGGACAGTTGTCACTGGCTGCCTTGAGGTTCTCCACTGTCCCATAGCTCTCGAAGTGGACAATCCAGTCCTTAATTCTGCTCTTAGTGGGGTCTTTTTCACATTCGAGCTAATGCACGAAAATGCCCTGCACTTTCTTGAATGAGCGTGTCTTGTAGTAAGGTTTGACGCAGTATATTCTTTGCTGGAGCTCCCATGGGTGATTAACGAATGAATGACGGATATATCACAAAAGTGTGTGCAAGCCCGTTTTTCTTCTTTTTTTGGGGGGGGGGAGTGTTACCCTGTAATAAGTGGAAGCGGATACGTGTGCTGGGAGAGCCAAGAGTATGCAATAGTCACCCATTGCATACTCTCGGCTCTCTCAGCACACGAATCCGCTTTCACTTATTACATACCAAAATGGCCCAAAAATATCAGACGCCACAGTGTTATATTTTATATAGTAATTTTTGGTCCATGTGTTCAGGGGGCCGAGATTGTCCAATAGGTGAAGCCTTAGTTGTGCAATAGGGGAAAGTGTGGTGTTATGCTGAGATAGCCGAGGGTATGCAATTGGTTAAAGCGTGGTCGGCTGGTGAAGAAACGATCCGATTGTGTGGCTAAAGTGAAGGCGTACTCGTGTGCTGAGATAAGATTCGAGAGTTTGAAATAGGTGAAAGTGTGGTCCTGTGGTGGGAGAAACAAAAGTATGCAATAGGTGAGAGTATTGTCATTTGCTGAGTGAAGAGCTGAGAGTATGGAATAGATGAAGGCTTGGTTGCGTGCTGAAAGAAGAGCCGAGACTAATTTGTTTATGTTTCCTTTTAAGGCTATAGAGATAACCCCAGCGAATTAACCATGATTCCGACACGTAAAATATCTTGACTTTGTTCTGGTATGGAATTTCACGCACTTCTTTTCATAAAAGAAGCTCTCACTCCATCCTTCTCGTATCAGAAAGTTGCGAGATCCTCCTATTAGACAAACTAATTAACATAACGATCAGAATGACAATCTCCGAAATCTCACGAGCACCATTCGCCGTTTTTTTGTGAAGGAAACTTACATATAGAACTGCACCGTTGATAGCCATTGGAGAACCTCCCGTTCTGCGTTAGCGAAGTGGAGTTACTGAAACCCCCTCAAGTAGGTTCTTGGAACAGCTCATGCTAGCCGAGTGAATACGACGTTGGCCTCCTAACGTCGCGGTACCAGGTTCGACTCCGAATCCCAGCATGGCGGACAGAAAAGTCAGCGCACGGAGAGATCTGGCTACCGATTGGTGGACGCGCTGTGCTCACCCAGTTTTCGGGTGGGTAGATCTTACACCTCTCACCTCACACATAGCCAATCACAACACTGCTTTCTTTCCTCTCCCAACTTCACAGCACAACACACGCACACACACTCTGTTCCAAGGAATCCTGGCGATGGGTATCTATATCCACGTACCTCTGACGCTGAACAGGTCCCTCTCCCCCGAGGTGACGAAGTCTTCCACCTGAGCGCTGTTTGGTGTCAAATCATAATACTTCCTGGCACCTCTCCCCAAAAGAGGACCGGCCCGAGGGGTCCTCTGACTTTATATAGATTTCATTATCCGGTCGGGGATCCTCCCAGTATCATGGAAGGATTGGCGCTGACTAACTAACTAACTAGGTTGTGGGACGGAAGAGTAATGTGCGGGTGAAGAAACAGCGCTGTAGTGATTAATTATATGTGTAATGGCGTTTGTGGCTGGATTTGTCTGCCCACACACATCAGACTCGACGTCCAGACTGATTAGCATCACCTCCCTGCTTGGGAGGGGTGGGTGGCTCACTAATGAATTCGAACCAATATATTAGACCCTCTGACAACCAAGTACCGGCGCCAATTGTCTCACAGTATCATATCTACTAATAAGAAAGCCATTAATAGGCCAAAGCCCATAAGATTATCTCTAAGACACTTCACTTGACTCCACATTCCAAATGAACTGAATAAATAAATAGTAGGCCACAGGGGAAAAGCTGCCATGGCATTGCTGTGAATACGAAACTGCCTTATACGGAGCACTTTGCAAGACATAAAAAGAGCAACGTTAGTATATTGAGGCGGTAGGTCTCAAATTCTAAAGGCCTATTTATAATTTACTCTCGCATTCGCCATATTTTTGGCCGGAAGAATATAAAATTCAACCTCCAGGACACAGCCTTGTTAGGAACGACTTCATTGAAACACATGAGCAAACGCACAAACAACTCCGTCCACACATAACACAAAATATACTCACCAAGAAACGTTTGCACAAAAAAAATTAATGAAGCTACACAAACGTATTTTTGTGGAATTAAACCTTTGGATAATCCTCTATAGCGTATTTTTTGTAATGATTTTATTAAATATTTTGAAAGGTTCTCATTCCTTTTTAGGAGCGTGCGACTCTATAAGTTACTATGCCGGTCCATAGGTAGGATGGTAACAATTTTTCCTTTTCAAAGACTTCTTTGGCAATAACATCGTAACTATTCAGCCCATTCTAACTAAATTTGAAACCCTTCTGTTGTTTTACCTTCGCTTTCGCTTTTGCCAAGAGCCTACCAAAGTTAGTCCGGGAAGTATTAAAAGAAAACTACGTATGGTTCGGATTGCCCCACTTGTTGAAAGTTTTGAAGGTCATCAGGTCATAAGTCACAATAATTGAGAGCACGTGACTTATGTATGTTGACCTTTTGTTATTGTACTAAAACCGAATTTTGTAAGGTAAAGTTATGTTGATGACGTCATCTCACTTGGGCAAGTAAACCGTTTAGACTCCTTTGATATCTTCCTGAACAGTCGCACTAACCCCCTCATCTCTTCCTGAACAGTCGCACTAACCTCCTTATATCTTCCCTAACAGTCGTACTAACCTCCTTATATCTTCCTGAACAGTCACACTAAGCTGCTTATATCTTCCCTAATAGTCGCACTTACCTCCTTATATCTTCCCTAACAGTCTTACTAACCTCCTTATATCTTCCTGAACAGTCGCACTAACCTCATTTTTTCACAAATTTCAAAGTTGAATGGGAAAATGAAAATTGTTGATCCTTTCTCGATGTCAAAATCATTAGTCTTAATGATCAAACTGCATTTTTTTTCACTAAAACAAATATATTCTATAATCTACTATATACATTCATTTTTTCGCATAATATGATATAGGCATAAAAAATTCGTATTAGTATCGGTTTTTAGGATCATTTCGAATATATGACCCTTGTTTCTTACAAAATGAAACTACATATACCACCTGTAGTTTTATTAGATTAAAATATCCTCTCCGCCTCATTAATGAGAGTTCATCTCAAACCAGGTCAATATTTTCCTATCGCAAAATAAAAATCAAGATACTTAAGGGCTTATCACACATTGAAGTAACTCACGGTGCTTCACAGATCATGCATGATACATGCTCCGAAAAAGCACAACGTGCATGTCCCTGAGACTCCGCCCCTAACCGTGAGTCACGCCCTGCCCCGCCAATGGCGCGAACTAGTTAAGGTCAGAAATTTGGGGGCCTATCATAAATTTTAAAGTTCGCCATGTCGGTCGAAAATACCGGGCATCACCTTAGCATCATCGTGTGAATCGCGTAGGACACCGTACAATCACATTTCACTGTGATACTTGTATAGCTATTGCACCGTGGTACAATCAAGTAGTGACGGTATGGCAAGGTATCGCCACGGGACATGCCGGAGGATTTACAGTCACCTTGACATACGGTAGTAATGTCGTGGTTTGTCGTGATGTAATATCATAACAAACCACGAAGGCAACACGTGAACTGCATGGAGCCCTACGTGGAAAGGAAGGTGGCGTGTCGGAGATGCGACAAAGAGTCAAGGCGGCAACGCGATAACTGCGAGACGTGAGAACTGCTATTCACATCGCTGTCAGGTGGAATCAGGGCAAAGCAAATTAAAATGAGAGCCGTCATAAATAGCGTGGTTGAGTTGCCACCACCTTCGCATTTAACAACCTCTTCCCAAGCAATACATGTAATGTCCTTTCCGGTAAGGATGTCAAAAGAAGGGCGTCCTGTTCTTATATTTAAGTCATTTCCACCATTCAATGTTTAGTAAGAGTTTGTATGAATAAGTTTTGTTTATTTTTGCGACATTTTACTAGGCCCAATTTCATTATTTTCTAAGAAGCTACAGAGAACGAGAGCATAATTTGCCAGGAGTAGTGAGGTTGCGGTAAATGGTGAAGTTAGTGGAAGTCAAAAGGACGCTCTCGTAATTTCCAGTTGTATTATATTTCAAACTAAACATAACTACTTTACTTTCATAACAATTATTTTAAACAAGAGGAAGTGTTTGTTATAGGTTCCTCCCTCTCTCTCTCTTTCTCTGGCAATTATCTTTATGCACTCTTTGAAAAAGAATTTCCTCCGTATTCTCTCGTTCAGGGTATTAACTAGTTTCTGTATGTCAACGACATCTAAGTCTTGGTAAATTTTTCTATTGATATTAACATTTTAATTCATTCTTTCAATTCATTTCTTCCTTCACTTTCTTTTTTCCGTGGAAATTGAGCTGAAAGTAAAATTTCCCTTTATTGACGTCTTAAAGGTAAAATAATTAGGAAAACCTACCTTCAGAAACGGTGTATTGAACTGTATGTATCTCCGTCCCCTTAGATAATGTGACCTTAATTTGTCGCCGCTAAATTTCGTATATTATTGAGGTTTTTCTTAAATTAGGCTACAATGATTATTTGATTAAGGACGCACTAATTAAAGCAAGAAAATTATATTATAGGTAAGAACAGTAACAACAAAACTCTTGGCAAATTCCTTAAATTTCCAGTCTGAAGCTGCCCGGTAACACATACCTGAATAAATTCACATTATACCAACTTGTTCTAACAAAGTCTCAAATTTTCTTAGGCACAAAATTACCAAAGTAGAATGGAACAATGCTTCAGTCAAAAATTCTTGGAACTTATCAATATTAAAGATGTCCAATTGAGGCAAATGGTGAAGACGTATTATATCATAAAAGAAAATCGTACCTGGACCCTGCCTACCTGTAATGGAATGTTTGTAATTAGATTTTTAATATCGAAGCTTGCCATGTTTTTTTCACACCACCTGTATAACTCCCTTAAGCTATCTCTAGAGTCACCACCTTCATATTCGACGAGGGCATGAAAATAGTGGTGAAATGTTTAATCCAGAGTGACAAACCAACCAGACCCAGAAGAAAAGACGATGAGAAAAAACGTGCCAGTGTCTATTGCTGAGGTAGAGAGAAAACTAGGGCTTAGTTACGAGGGTAAAATGTTTGTAATTATTTATTTTTCCATTGATTTTTTTTATATTTGTTTAACCTATTTCAATTGTTCCTGGCCGAAGCTAACTGACCTATATATCATTTTAATGGAAGCTAAACACTTTTATTTGATGATCAATTTAGGTTTGTACTGCCATTATTCATTTGTAGAGCAATTTCAGGCAGGACGAAAGTGTGATAAATTTAATGTTATTATGCACGTCTGCAACGTATGTATCCATTATATTTTATGTAAACATATCCTACGTAGAATTGTATTTAGACGCTATAAATTATCGAAATTTTCGATATGTTCATGTGTTTTTTTTCTTAGCAAGTGAAGGTGCGGTTCCTGGAAGAACACATCATACAGTACCCCACCAGACATAGCCAAATATTCAAACAAATATATATATATATATATATATATATATATATATATATATATATATATATATATATATATATATATATACTAGCGGTCATAATATAAGGATCAGTAAGAGCAAGTGTATTCAAATATTTATTATAGAAGTTTAACAAAACTTTGAGACTATATATTATACACATATTTAGATATATCTAATATATATTTTTCGTTAAAGTTTCAAGAGAATGGAATAAATATTTCGTAGCTTATGATGAAATAAACAAACTATCTTCCAAATTGCAGTGGCGTAGGGTTAAGGGTCACTTTGAAAAATGAGCTACCAACCGAGGTATTTTTGTTTAGGAGACTGTGGATGGGCTAATAGTTGCTTCTTATGATCATACATTATTGGAACATTCAACTTTCAATATGGCGGCTTATGAGAGACGACCAGTGCCTAGTGAGGAAAAACAAACGATTGTGTGCCTTCACCAAGAGGGCAAGTCAAATTCCTTGATAGCAACTACTGTAGGAAGGTCTAGAAGTGTTGTGCAACGAATTGTAGCTCTTTTAAGTCATTGTAAAACGACACCAAAACAGGATCGTATTATAGTTAGAATGTCACTGAAGGATAGGTTAAGAGTACTGCTGAGATATTCAGCGAGTTCATCTCCACCTCCGATGTCAATGTATCGCGCAAATAAGTTTCCTAGATGTTACGAAGTTCTGAGTTGCTTGCTCTGGCACCAGCAAAGAAACCTCAAATCTCCAAGAATAATCAAAGAACCTTTCTTGTTTACGCTCATGAACATATCAATTGCACGGAAAAACAGTGGGCGCAGGTTTATTTTAGCAATGAATCGAAGTTCAATGTGATTGGTTCCGATGGCGAGATGTACGTCCGACGAAGATGTAGTGAAAGGTTATCTCATGCATGTGTGAAGAATACAGTGCATTATTGAGGAGGCAGTATAATGGTATGGGGAGTGATCTCTGCTGCTGGTCCTGGTCCACTTATTCGCCTACAATGTACTGTCAATACTGTAGTTACAAGCAGATTCCTAGACAGCATGCCCTTCCACATCTCCGATCCTTGTCAGTTCAACCTCCTATCTTCGTGCAGAAGAACACTCCCTGCCACGCTGCGAAGAGAGTCAAAGATTTTTTGAGTAATAAAGAAGTTGATCTCAACCCTATAGAAAATGTTTGAAAGATTATTGGAGATGGGGCACAAAGGAGAAATCCAAAGAACCAAGATGAACTCTACGAATTATTGAAAAACGAATGGAACAATATTACCCTATTATTTTGCAAGAAATTAATTCAGTCCTGTGATAACAGATGTCGGGAAGTCATTGCTAGTAAAGGGAAGCTCACAAAATATTAATAGTAAGGGTTTCTTTTTTGTTCTTGTTCTATTTTACACTGTTTTTCTAAGTGACCTTTAACTTTTGGCCGCTGCAATTTGGAAGATAGTTTGTTTATTTTCTCATAACTTACGAAATATTTATTCCATTCACTTGAAATTTTCATGAAAGATAGGTATTAGTTATATCTAAATATATCTATAATATATAGTCTCAACGTTTTGGTAAACTTTTATAATTAATATTTAAATACACTTTTTCTTACTGACCCTTATATTATATCCGCTAGTATATATATGCTTATTAATGGTAAAAGTCTTACCACTGCTCTTTACTTGTTTAAGTTGCCTTTTTATTTCAGTGGCGAACTACTGATTAACGTATAATACGAACCATGGCTATTTAAAGTGAGTGGCAGACGCCGCAAGCCGACACTTAGTGGAAATCCAGCCGATGATTAACCACACGCAATGTGGCTTAACTTCTCTAACATCGGAAGCATTGTTTCCACTACAACTGTTGTTGAAGATACCATCAAATAAGGAAAGGGGTATAAAATGGCAAAAAAGAGACTTTAAAAATGAATACAATGAAAGGGTGTAGTCAAGCAACAACAACATTCACAATTACAACTAACCAACAACACCTAATAATGTACCAGGAGTTTTTAAATCATAAATCGAAATTTCAACCAATCAAATGAAAAGCCGCACAACACCAGGACTAGACAGCATCACTTCGAACTTGCTGAAAAAAAAGCTAAAAGATGTTGAAGATGTTAAAAATACGGAGAGATTCTTGAGAAATTGCATAATACAATAATAATCCTTTTATAAAAAAGGGGATCAAACAGACCTTATAAATTACAAACCATTCAGCCTTCTCTCGTTTGTCTATAAAATCTTCAGAAGAATACTTACTAAGAAACTGCAAAACCAAGAACGATTGTCCACATAAACACTACCAACCAGCTCAATGAGAAAGTTCAGAGTACAATATACGAGTACCTCTAAATTTGGTATTTATGAGTACCATAAAACATTTTATTCAATAGGAACACTAGCAGTCATAACGGCCTTGAAGAATCAAGATATGGATATAAATATCATAGAACACATAACAAAATTGCAGATGCTGCATTAGATTACATAAAGATTCAGACATCTTTCAATTACAGAAATGTGGAGGGCAAAAAAATCCTCTCCGAAATTATTCACATCTTTCTGCAAGAAATCTTCCGGAGGCTAAACTGGCAAAGCAAAGGCATTAAGAACGATGGCGATTTCCTCAATCTTAGCTGATAACCTATAGTCATGGCCCAAAGTTTTGCTACATATATTCTTTTCAAAAAAATAAGTGATAAGAATAAAATAATTATTATCATATCAAAATTATTTCAGGTTAATTAAAAAGTTAGCATTTAAGAAATGGTGCTCTGGCCATGTTCTTGTGGAAGTGAGTTTAAGTCCCTGGAGCTTGCTATTCAATTAAAATGGTAAAATGTTGACAAATATTGGTTAAATGAATTATTCTGTATAAATTTAATCTATTTCGTAATATTTAGGGTAAAAATAACTGATCGAATCTTTTTAATTCAAGAAATGGTTCTTTTTGAAGAATAGTGTGCAACCACTATAGATCTGGACCAAAGTGGCCTGAAATGCAATGAGATAATTTCTAATGGAATTGCAGCCAGAACCACCATCTTTAGGGTTATTACTTCCTGGAAATATGTCTTCTGGACACTCAAGAGCTTTATATGATCGCTAAGATCGCTTCCTGCTATAGTGCCAGCTCAAGGATCGGGTTGTCTCAAGCTTGCTCACGATTGGAAAGAAGCAGGTGTGAACGCTTGAACGGGCACAATGAGGCAGACCTTTCGACAAAAGTTTTAAGTTGAGAAAGCCTGTGAAGAAGCCTCATCTCACCCAGAAGAACCATATGGATAGGCTCCACTTTTGTAGGAAATATAAAGAATGTAGGGTTGAAGACCGGGGAAAGTGATATTCTCTGATGAAGATCCCTTCCAATTGTTTGGAGCTTCTGGAGGTTCCCTCGTTAGGAAGAGAATAGAGAAGTGATTTCCCGATTCCTGTGACGTGCCTAGAGTGAGGCATCCGGACACTCTCCAAGTCTGAATCTGCTTCTCATTTAAGGGAACTGGGGCACTTACAACTTTGCCCAAGCACACCACCATGAACTCAAAATGGTAACTAAATGTGTTTCATAAGCTCCTTTTCCCAAGTGTGCAGAGGCAGTTTTGGAATGACAACTGGATTTTTCAGTATGATGGCGTACCTTGTCACATTGCAATGGAAAATTTGTTGGCGATAATCAAACTGGTATTTGATAAACAGAAGCCATCCAAATTTGACCAATTGCGGTTGTGTAATAAACAAAATAGAGTAATATCAGTCAAGATATCATCATAAATTTGGTCTCCAGCATGACAAAATGAATTGAAGCACACTTGAAAAACAAGAGACACCTTTGTAAATATTCACTCAGCATCAATTGCCTGTATTTATCAAAATATGTGTTTTTAGCTGTTATTTTTTTATTGTTCATCAAGTTGTGATACAACATACTAAAGCAAAATTCACTCTTTGATTAGTTCTATTAATTTTCTTATATGAAAAATCTAGTAGTTTCAAAACCTTTAGCCGTGACTGTACAATAGATTCATTCAAACAATCCTTCAATAACTTAAACATGAAAGCATAAAAAGTCGGACTAAAATAAATCTTGGAAAAACAAATGTCATGACAAATCTCTCAGAGATCGACATGATAAATCTCACTATTGACAAGGATAAAATTTAAATGGTACACAAACATATGTAGTTGGGTCAACATATTACACTGTCACCATGAAAAGATAAAGAAATTTAACTTAGAATCAGTCTATCCTGGAAAGCATTTGAAAGGCAATCATTATCTCCAAAAGCAAAATGCCCATGTGCCGGAAAAGAAAATTATACAACCAACATAACATAACATAATTTCACAGATGACAAAAGCTACAAGGGCCTATCAAAGTCATTCGCATCTGTCAAAACCCACCCACAAAATGCATCCATAGGATTGTGTCAGATTATGGATCTACAATACACAATTCGAACCATCCACAGGAATGTGTTAAAAACAAAAAGCATCATCATCAAGACTCGTCAAAATCCAAATCAATCATAATATACAATAATAAAAAACTGCATCCACCGAAATGGGTCCAGAATAACTTCAAGTTTGGACTGTCTACCATCTCAGATGGCAAACTATTCCAGTAATCTACCACTCTATTGATGAAAAAGTATTTTCTAACATCCAACCTGTACCTCTTTTTTTATTTTTCAAATGGTGACGCCTAGTCCAATTACTACCTTCCAACTCAAATAACTTGCTAAAATACAACTTATCCATCCCAGAACAGAGTTTAAATAGCTCAATCATATCTCCCCCCACACATCATCTTTTAAATGAGAACATATTAAATACCCTCAGTCTATCTTCATATTCAAGGTGCTTCAGGAAAGGTATTACTTTCGTTGCCCTCCTTTGTACTGATTCTAGCAGGTTGATGTCATTCATCGGTAAAATGTGGTGACCATGCTTGTATACAGTGCTCTAAATGTATATCTCTCATGAGCGCGAGAGAATGATGAAATAAATCCAACACACCGCAAGAAAGAGCAAACGGAATAATTGTTTTCTTCGGAAATAGTTATTTCCTATTTCGAAAAAATCCTAGCAGGGATGGGATTCGGACCGTGCACACTGAGGCAGCAAGCACCTGTTTTTATCTCAATTAAACCGCCCCTTAGACCACTACGGATTTTTTAGAAGTAGGAAATAACTATTTCCGAAAAGAATTATTCTGTTTCTACACCTTCTTTGAGTAACCTAGAAAGAATGTTGTCTGGGCAAGATGACTTACTAGTATTTAACTCCAATATAAGCCCTTAAATTATGACCTATGGAAGCGAAACTTGAAACCTAACAAAAAATTTAGATTAAAACTTAGAAAAACACAAAGAGCCATTGATTGCATTATAAATTTGATAACTTGTTGTGACAGAATATTTGCTACTAGGATAGATGGACAAACCAAAATTCAGGATATAGTTTAAGTTAAAATAAACCTAAAATCGAGTTGTGTAGGGCATGTAGCAAATTTCCAAGACAATAGATAGAGCAGTAAAATTACCGATCTACCTAACCCTTGACAAAAGACTATCAAAAAGCGACCAAAAACAAAATGGATAGATAAACTTCCTAAATATCTAAGCTAAAAATTGGAAAAAAATTGCACAAGGCCGACAAAAATTTAGAATCATGAGAAACGGTCTTTCTCAACAGTGTAAGGCAAATGCCTTCTCTTATTTTGGTCGGTAGTGCACTTGTAGGTTTTATTCATTTGTAATCTAGTTTAGATTTGAAGTTTTGTTCGTTCTCACTCATTTCATATCATTCACAATCAACAATATAGTTTAGTTCAAAGAAACGTTCAAATGCAAGTTCATATTTTTTTTTATTTTAATAGAAAGACCAGATTAATTTTACACATCATGATATGTTACTTTCACGTATCAGACAGAGCCTGTTCCATCGCTAGCAGTCCACCTGCATGCCACACACCTGATGTTCAATGTCGTCACCCCACACAGACTACCCTGTGACATCTGACCATCATGGAAGTATCTAGAGATTTTTTAATCGTGATTTTTCATTTACAGCTCATTGATACCAACACCAGCGCCAGCACCACCACCACCATGGTGCTGTCATCAGGTGTTGAGAGGGAGGAAACATCGTCACTTAACTTCCGTGACCCCTCTAGCAGTAGTGGGAAGAATGACAAGGATATCTTAATGGCTAGGGTAAGATTTTCGTTGAAATATACGTTGATATACCACATATATTTTTGTTTTATTGATGTGTCGTTATATTTTGTGAGTTTCCAGATTCTAATAATGTTTATATTTTGAAGCTCCCTGGTTGGACTCAGGTGTACGTAGCGCTGCGGCTAATAAGGATCAAACCAGCCCCAGTTCAATGAGGAGTTGAAAAGCCAGAAGCTGTTCAGCTAGGTATATGGCTATCAAGCCACGTAAAGTCAACTCAACCCTTCCTTTTGGGATGATTATGTGAATGACGTCATGATCCTGTTACACAGCTATAAGGCCAGGAGCAGAGAATTAGGAAGTACAAAGAGAGCAACGGCAGCTTGATACCCTTGTCCCTCATCAGCGCCATCCACAGCTCAGTACCAGGCACCCAGTTCCAACACCGCAATGGGCCTCGAGCACCCCCAACAATTGACCTCACCCCTACCCTGCAGACTGCAGACGCCCATTCCTACTTTCGCCAGTATCCGCCCCCAGACTCCTACCCTCAGCAGTTTTTTTAACCTCAATATGTGTCAATGACCACCTTCTTTGGCAGCATATCATCTCCTTATGAAGCCAGCTTGCCTTCACCTCCCATCAATTCTCAGGATTAGAAAATACACGTTAATGTATATGGTTAGATGTTAAGAATAAAAATTGTTTGATTTTACCCCCGTATTATTATATTAACATCATTATTATTATTATTGATTTTTACATTATAAACCTATTTTTAATAAATAAAATAAATACCAAAAGATATATTAAAATATAGATATGTATAAATGCAATATAGAAATATTAAATTACAGGAAGGATAATAATATGATCCGTGTAATGTCACAAATAAGAGCATACCTGCTAACTACCAATCATGACAACCACGAATATAACAAACCCACGATTCTAAGCCCAAATTTAACCAATATGGGAATAATTACTACCTACTATGACCTAAAAAATTAAAATAATTGGTACTTACTATAACCTTACAAAACCAAAAATAAACAACTATACTCATCAATCGACACTCAAAAGACAAACATATAAAACATACACAGACTTCACTACCTTGGGGCTCGGAGGGATAGCTGACAAGAGACGTCGAAACCGATAAAATTGAATATTATGAGACGAATACATTTCAATACAGCAAGGATGACAGCAATCACCACAGGATCACGGGTCAAATATTGATCATGTAAGTAAATGATTTTGTTTGCTTACCTATTTGTCATGGTACTATAGGCATTCTCTCCCCCCACCCACCTATTTTGCCTTTGACCAAGGGTAGTTAAAAATTACTTATTCCATGGTCATTTTGCGTAGTGAGTATGGCCATCGTAATTTTGCTCTACGAACACCGTACATCGCCGTAGGTCCAACCTTCTCCTACCGTAATGAGCCGTAAGTTTATCGTCCATCATCGAAACTCAGGCTTACTTAACCGTACAACGGACGTAGCACTATCGTACCACGAGAGAAACGTTGCTACATGTACCACGGTACACGCCGATAAAGAGGATTTATTTTCCCGCGGCTAAACCCGCCAAGATGCGACAGAAGCTCAATATGAATTTTCTATTTAGAAAAAAAAGTTACATCAGGTGCGAGTGCTACATCGAGTTTTTTAATCATATCAATAATTTAAATCATTTAATATATTTCCACCAGTCCCTAATAATTTACTCAACGGTTTTCGCAAAAATAAATTTAGAGAAGCCACATTAATTTTGAGAAGTCCCCAATTTCCACCTTTGGACGGGCTACTTAAATGTAGCAGCTCCTTGGTCCAAAACTTGATCTGAAAAGTTATTCTTCACTTTGACTCACAACCTTCTCTGTGTCTTTGTTGTTTGTATCTTTATACGTCTAAGATGATATGGTAAACTTCATTCCGAAACTAGTCTCGTCAATAAATATTTCCCTCCTAGCCACTTTCTTTATCAACAATGTTACCCGATTACCAAAATGTGCCAAAACGTTTGAATACCTCGGCTGAGAGTAAACATCTCTTCCCTACGCTACAGCTTGGCTTTCTCAAGAGACGACGCTTGGTATACACTTCTCACAATCTCCAGTTTGGGTCAGAAATCCTTAGATTCTGGTCATAAATTTCGTAAGCTTGGGTTTGACTTTAGTGCTGTCTTTAACATTGTTAATCAGGAGGTCCCCTTTTCAATCTTAGATAAGAATAGGAGAAGTATTTCTTAATATTATTGTAGATTTTTTTTTTACTAATAGATTACAGTGTAATTGTAAATGGACGGTATAGTTGTACAAGAATATACATAACTTCTTGTGTTCCTCAGGTAGAGTACTTGGTCAACTACTATATATATTGTTTACCCATGATATGTAGTTATCCTGTAGAAAATGCTACTTTTCATGAATCAATCCGACTCTCTTTATAGGAGAGGCAAAGTTGCTGAATCAATTAACAGAGATCTAGCCAAAATTACTGCATGGTGAATTCAGGGTAGTGAATTTAGTTAGTAGCTCCAAAACATAGAAACCCTCATTCAGTTCTCTTCATTGACAATGTGCCTCTGACTATTTGCAGGTATTTTAAATTTTAGGGATAGTTCCAAAATCGAAAATTATTTTGAAAAGCATATCTGATCTGTCTCTTCTTTAAGTGCACAAAATATTGGTATTTTGCAAGTCTTACAAAAATTTGGCATGATTTGTTTTAAATTTTCTGTGTCCCATCTAAAATCCTTGGATAAAAATCTGGCTGACATTAAATTTCTTATTCCAAATCTTAGTACTAGCCTCTGCTACCGACTTTCAACTAGCTTATTATCCATGCCTTATCAAATCTATCGCAATTCCTATAATCCTGTGAATGTAGATATTCCTGTATTATACTATCCGCCAGGTAGTACTCGAAACGTCGTCAACTAAGCTGTGGATGTTGCTTTCTAGTCATTTTGAATCAATAAAGCTTCCTAAGTTCAATTTGGGTGCCAATGTAAACTATTTAAACAGACCAATGTAAGAAAGAAACCTTAATTTAGTGAGGGTCTATTTTTATATAGTTTATTCCTCAGTGTTCTATTTCCTTTTCACTCATTGTCCTGCTTTCCCAGTGGAGCACTCGATCTTTTAGCATTTTGCTTTACCAAATGAAGATACAGCTTGGCTCTTAATAATAATAACATGTATGTGTGTATTATACTTAACTATAATCTCTTAGGTCCTGTCAGATTGAAAAAATTCACTTGTTCTCCGTGAATTAACGAAGTGGGGTATCACAGGGTCCTGAATAAAGCACAGCATCTTAACCTAACAGAAACCCGCCATGATGAAGAGGGGTCCGGGTAAACGGAAGAGGACTCAAATTATTCAGGATCGCCTATTCCCAATGCAGAAAACGAAGCTATTCTTGTCGGCTTGGTTGACGTTGGGTCACTTTACGGATAGGCGTGACTGACGGGCATAGGTGTCCGGCTCTGACGGGTAGCAGAGTGATGCATGGTTAAAACCGTGTCCAAATTCGAACCATGAAGTATTCCGGCTCGCTTCGATCATGAATGAATTCACCGAAGAAAGAGAGTAAGAGAGGTATGGCTGCAACGGTCATCTTCGACTCACACCCTTTCTCTCTCTCACTCGCTCTATCTACCTTAAGAGGGTGTATGGTGTGGCATAGCCATACATGTTACCGCTGCCATCTTTATTATTACATGCCCTCCGGGCCCCAGGGTCCGCAAGTGGTTTTGCGGCTATATATCTTCTAGAAATTTTGACTTCCTCCATCTTTGCCACAATCTTTAAAGATCTCTTATTGCACACATTTGGGCGATGCCCTCGTTAGTTTAACTTCTTAGTTTTAAGTAAGTAGCGATCTCTTTTTCCTCTCCTTTCTCTCTCACACACTTTCCTCTCTCCACTCTGGCGTTCTTCTCGCGCTCTCTCTCCTTTTCTTTCTTTCACTCTCACAATCACACTCACAATTACAATCACAATCACACGCAGATACACTCTTATCTCTCTATATATGTACATATGTGAAGAACTCCCACGCTATAATATTTACATGTGCGTGCGGGTCGGTGAATGCACGCGTGTTGGTCGATGGGAAAGCGTAGTAGACTCGCTGTCTGTCCATTAGTTGAGGCCTGATTGAAATATTCATAATCAACTTGGTACTCAAAATCAGAGCAAAAAGATGTCCGGGTCAGAAGCGTCCAAACTCGTATCTGTCCTTTGTCTTTCTCGGAGCGTCCATCTCAACTGTCCATCCAAGTTACCTTCCCCGCCTCTCCGTCGTTCCACGAGGGCCATCCACCAATTCACAGAGGGAAACAATGCTCGTCTCAGTCGCCATGAAAGAATTAGGATCTGTCAGCCATGTCGGCGAATTTAGGTTTATGAAAGAGGCACTGATTAAATAATCGACTGGAATTTAAGCGCTGACATCGGTTAGAGGATAGAGATCCAGTGGGGAGAGGACGAGGCTAAGTCTGGATGATAGAGAAACACACAGGATAGTCTAAAATGTGTTATTGACCTTTTTTTCGTAAATGTCTGCTTCGGCAGAAGAGGATACTGTTGAAGCAATGATTGCAGTGGACGTGCTATTTATCCCAACCATTCTCAATCGTTCTTCACCCACGAGTCTTAGGAGCTCGTCCCAGGTTCGAGGTTCCCAGTATTAAGCGCATACAACGCCACTATATAGAAAATTATTTATTATTTAACATAAAATCTTAACATTTTCAGCCTACTCACGAGTTTGTCGGACCTAGTGAATTGAATTTTTTAAAAAATAACTCTTATAATATATATATATATATATATATATATATATATATATATATATATATATATATATATATATATATATATTCATATATATATATATAGAGAGAGAGAGAGAGAGAGAGAGAGACTGATACGGTCTTCGAGCTTTGAGCTCAGTGCTTACATAAAAGGTTTCAATTGGCGTGCAAATTAGACAATGACATTTCAGTTTCACCCCCTTTGCAATCTATTACTCTTCATGGATTTTATCAAGTACCTTCCTGAATCCACACACAATCAAGTATACACTTGGTCCAAAAGTTATTCATACCACCAACTAATCCCAAATATTTCGTCTTAGTTCATGCCGCGTAACAAGATTAGGAGGTATTAAAAGGAATGTATTGATAAACACCCGCACAAGATCTAAACAAATTTGATAAACAAATAAAGGGATTATAAGACTTTTTACGAAAATTTAAATTAAAAAGTATTCATACCCAATTAAATTTTATAACAAATAGTCAATAGTATATAGTTTTGCTTAATGACACTCTTCAAACGATAATTATTGATAGTTTTTGACTAGTCACAAACTTGGGATAGAATTTTATGTGACTCATCTTTCAAAATTCCTCAAATTGGTAAATGTTTGAAGAGTGGCTTGCATGAAGGTGGACCTTTAGTTCATATCATATATTTTCTATCGGATTGCGGTCTAGTGACCTTTTTAACTGTTCCAAAGAGCTTATTTTTACTCTCTTCAACCAACAAGAAATCAATTTATGTGCTTGGAGACATTGTCGCGTTGAAAGACTTATCTTCTTGGTAGGCCAAGCTTACAAGCATAACTTTTCAGAGATTCTTAAATGATGTCTCAAATATTCCTTATTTATCGTTTCGTTGATTCTCTAAAGTGTACCAACTCGTATTGTACAGAAACTGCCTAATAGCATAATAGATAAACTTCAATGTTTTTCTCGCGCATAAGATTTTTAGAAAGGCCAGCCTCACCATTTATCGCCGAGCATACCTGACATTATTTATGCCGATCAACTCAATCTTCGTTTCATATGATCTCATTGACATGGGCTCGAAAATGGAAATATTTCTTCGTGTGAAGTTGACGTACGTCAAGCGGGCTTTCAAATAAATGATTTTTCAATAAAGTTGTCTCTCTCAGAGGACGTCTATACATTTCCGCTCTATACAATACTAGCATAGGTCCTCGGCGTTGCGCGGGATAAAAGTTCCTTGGCAAATAAATACAGATGTATATTGTGAAAATTCTTATTATTTGTGGGGTGAAGTCAGATTCAGGAGAGTTGCGCACCCTCCCTATCATATAATGTCATATATTATCATATAATATAATAAATATACTTACAATGGGGAAAACGTTTCATCGCGCACCCCCGGCATTTTACGCGCACGCGTGAATCACCGCGAGTTATGAGCAAACAAGGTTGTAGCCGCAGGAAGAGATTGAGCGTCTCATAGATACACATGTTGGACACTGGTTAAACTAATATCAATGCCATCCTCTCGTAACTGATCGTTTCTCCCCTCCCCCTCTTCTAGTCATAGTTGAGATCATTTTAAGAGGTCTAAGGATCTTTCGAAACAGGTGAAGTGGAATTTTCCAAGGACGACCCGAACGAGGGAAATTTGTAATTGTCCTCGATTCCGTGAACTTTATTATTACTGAGTGCATTGGAGATGTAGGGACATTTAGTACTTCGAAAATATTGTAGCTTATCTTAGAATGCATTGTCTCCTAATGAAATTTTTAACTTGGCTCCTATTGTAGCTACTCGTGGTCATCAATTCAAACTGCCTCCTAGACACATAAGTCTCGAATGTAGAAAGTGTTTTTTGAGTGAAAGATGTATCTTTAATTGGAATAGTTTGCCTAGCCATGTTGTTGCTAGTTCAAACTTGGACACTTACAAAACGTATCTCCAGAGAAAACTGCAGTGACTTATTATATGAGTTTGATTGAACTGTTTTCTAGTACCAAAACCTCATTGACTTAAATTTATTATATAAAATGGAACAGCTCACATATAAAATCTCCAGCTTTTTCATAAGCTATATCTTATTGTTTGCTGGCATGTGTGCTGCTGTGGGCTCCCTCACTCTTTCTCACTGCCGAGTCTCCCAAGATCTGTTAATGGGTCTGTGGGGAGCCAACTAGGTAAGTAATTAGGTAAGTCTGGTAAAAAACATAAGCCTGACCTAATAGAAAAACTTCATAGCTTCCCAGACACATTAAATAATTATATTCCTGTAATTTTGATGTATCCTCCTTTTTACTAAAGTCCCACTAGATAATTTACTTATTTTTTCCAAGTAAATTGAGTAAATAAGAATTTGAACTTTAGCACAAACACTATAATATATTTAATTAAATTATGTATCCGAAATTGCACGTTCACTTGTAACCAAGAACAAAACTGTGGTATGGCAAATTCTTTCATTTCTCTACTTTCAAATCCAGACATGTAATTTTAGTCGCGTGATCACACGACTCTTTAAGTTAATATGTCGGTCCGTAGGTCGGTCGGGCGAGTGGTAACCATTTTACTGTTCACTGAGTATCTTGCATATAACATCATAATTATTCGGCTGATTCTAACTAAATTTTAAATCCATATGTTGCTTTAAATTCTCTTTTTAAAGATATAATTCATGAGGTCATCCCAAGGTTAGTCCGGGAATTATTGAAAGTTTTGAAGGTGGTAAGGTCATATGGTGATAAGGTCATAAGTCAGAATAATTAGGAGTACACAATTTAGGTCTGTTGACCTTGTTTTAAAAGAAAAACACTTTCAGTTCTACTATATAATCTGTGTATGAACCATATAACACACTCTTAAAGGATTTTATTCATCCTTGAACAACTTAATACCTTCAATTATGTTTGCTATAGAAAAAGACGACCAACGAGGGTTATCATTCCTAGATATAATAATCCAAAGATAAAATATTGATTTCGAATACAAAGTGTACAGAACACCAACTAATATTTCTATTCAGCCCCGAATACATGTAAAGTGAACTAGACACGATTTTTTTTAAAATATTGGTAAACTCCCAAAGTAACCGGAACAAAATCTTAAAAGCAATTTCTAAATCATCCCCACAACTTTTTAGTCCAATAATAAAGAGACCCCCATCCACCGCCACCAGTGAACATCTTCTCCATTCTATACAATATTAATTTAGCTACTTTGATAAGTTTTTAGGGCCTTTTGGCAGGAATATAGTTTTTAGCTATCGCACCAAAATTAAAAGTTTCTTGAAAAACAACTCTACACAATATAGAAGGTTGTATTTATAAAATTTCATGTAAAGATTGCCCAAAATATTATATCGGCCAAACTAGTAAGCCCTTAAAGCAAAGACTAAATAACCATAAATGAAGTATGAGAACAGGTCAAACCACCTGCAACACTTTATTTTTATATTTATCTTCTGAATTTCATAGAATAGATTGGGATAACTCAGTTGACATTTTTAAAAATAGGTCTCATGTACAATGCGAGAGAGAGGTTACTTCCCCTCCCCTAGAACCCAACGTTGACCCGTGTCTCATGAGATAAGATGCACCTGCATGCCCAGACAGCCCCAAGGGAGCAGCGAGAATTTTGCGGTCGTGTGATCCGTGCTGGGTTTCCCCGTCGCATCGCGACATCGGCGCTGACCCACGGCATCGAGGACTTTTGAGCGAGCCTGTGATGCTCGCCGAAGATATCCCCTCCCCCCTGGCAAGCCAAGTCTAATGAGAACCTCGTCTTCCTTTGTGGGGCCTCTTGTGACCCGATTCCGTCGAGGCAGTATAAATACTTCGGGAAAAGCTTTGAGAAATTAGTACCATACAGCCCCGTCTTGGTTAGCAGCCACGTACAGTCTCGTATGCCCTGCTCCGCTTCCCAACGGCTTCCAGCATCGAACGCAACACGTCACCTCTCTACCCAGCTTCGCTCGTATCTAAGGCCAGAGTTCCCGCCCGACAGACGATAGACACGGAAAGGCATCTATCACTCAGGTATCGACTTCGTTCTCGTCTGGAGTACTCCTTCGTTCATTTCTCAGCGAGGTTAAAGAAGAAGGAATTTTGCAAGTGGAACTTTGCAGCGCTTCGCTTCCTCGTCCTCTCCAAAGCCTCCAGTCAATTAGGCTCTATGTGAGTCTCCCCGGTATTTTCACTCTCCCACTTTCCCTGGAATCAATCATCGTACAGCCTCTCTCGGATACTTATCCCAGTCGAGTCAATTGTACTCGCCCCATCCCAACAGTGTGGTACCCCGGGTCTAATCTTATTTATTGTAATTTATTTACTTTTGCTAATAATATTTTCTTTGTATATCCTAAAGTTATTTTTCTATAATCAGTTTCTCTAAAACCCAGAACCTCTAAGAATTGATTATTTAGGCCAACCGCACTCGATTTTAATTATTTAACTCTCGCACTGGGATCTATATCCCAATTTCTGTCGTGCTCCCTTCCCTCGTCACCGCAGAGTCAATCCTCGGCTAACATCGACGTTCGAATCTACGACAAACATTATGTAATTCTGGTGTCAGGTGTGTGGTCACCCTATGACATACTCGTACAACCAAACATTATATATATAAAAGGCAAAGATAAAATCCACTTGGCCTTCCTGTCATAACTGCAGCGATGGTCTTTATAATCAAGACGTTTAATACAAAAGAAGATACTAATAAACAATTAAATTAAAAGTGATTATAAAAATTATTAACCTAATATATATATATATATATATATATATATATATATATATATATATATAAATGGTCTTTCAATAAGGTCGCTCAATTTTTAAATTTAAATAAAACAAGTTGTATGTGATATTTGCACTCAATTTATTTTAAATTTGAAAGTACATTTTATGGCATTAAGTGTGGAATATGATGTCGTTCAAATGTCCGTTGCGGCTTCGCTTGGTAGAACGTATTCGGGAGCCCCAATTTTCGATGACTTTGTCGCATGAATCTGTCTGAATTTGCTGGGTGGTGTTCGTTATGTTGACTTTGAGGACATCAACTATTTGCAGATTATTCGCATGGACCTGCGATATAAGGTAGACCCAAAGAAAGTAGTATAATGGCGTTAAATCACACGATCTCGGTGGCCAGAGGACGTCGCTGCCGCGCGAGATGACCCTGCCTTGAAATCGCTGGTGCAGAATGTCCATCGTAGCGTGCGCAGTGTGGCACGTAGCGCCGTCCTGTTGGAACCACATGTTGTCAGTATCCATATCAGGCATGTAACCAGTTGAGGCCACAAGAAGTTGCTTATCATCGATCTGTAGGTCTCGCCGTTGATGGTTATGGCAATTCCATCTTCGTTCTTAAAAAATACGGACCGATGATTCTGTCACACGAAAATCCTCACCAAACAGTGACTTTGTTGGGATGCAATTGGTGCTGGTGTATCTCATGTGGATTGTTTTCGTCCCAAATCCGACAATTTTGCATGTCACAAATCCATTCATCCAAAAATGGGCCTCGTCGCTGTGGCGAGGATAGAAATCACGTAATGTGCGGAAAGTTTGTCGAACGGAGCATTGATTTTGATAATAACATTTGATGACTTACACAAGCTGTTTAACGCTATTACCTTCCATCGTGACTTGCCAAGTACTACTGAACAGTTCACTGTCAGGGTGTCAGATGTCGCTTTAACAACATGGCCATTATTGCCTGAGAAAGCTAGAGCCTCCTTGTTGAAAGATCTTATATATATATATATATATATATATATATATATATATATATATATATATATATATATATATATATATATATATATATATATATGTATGTATGTAAAGGGTAGGCTCTCGTATTCCCATGGCTTCCCTCTCTCATTATAGTCTACGGTGTTTACCGCAGGTCGACCCGCTTCGAGGCTACCATTTTTAGCCTAAACTTCTGTAACATACCAGCCTAATTTGCATAGGGGCAGCGACTCATCCCCCGCCTGTTGTGCCCCAATCTCCTTTTCCCTCTTTAGACTTAAGGATATAAATCAGGCCGTGAGGCCTTTTAATTTATTCTCTGGCGAGAATTCTGCCTTCATTGCCCCGCTGAATCTTTTTCCGTCACTTACCTTTGACGTTGTTCATTTTTGGAGACCCATACTGGATTTCTTCGTGCAGCGAGGATTTTTGCCATTGATTTCCGCCAGCGTTGTCACTACCCCTCTGTCGGCTGTATCAAATTGTGCTCTCCTAGTTACGTTTCCAAGTGTTCTCCGTTGGGAAGCCGTTCACACTGGGCACGTGAAAGTTCTCCCCTAGTCACCTCGCCATCTCCTCTTTGGGGAATTCTGTCATCTCGAATTCATTCTCTCGGATCGTTGGGCCTTCGAGTCTTTGTTCCCCGTAGTCTCAACGCCTTTCACCCCGATATCGCCGTCTGTGGGTTTCTCCTCGCCGAAGACCATCGTCGCATTCACCCCTGTGGACTTGGGTCGAATTCACTCATCGTCGCCGAGCCTCTTTCGCCTGGGTTTCCGACGTGGGTTATTGCTTCACTGCTTTGGTATCAGGCATTTGGAGTATTTCTTTCTTCTTACGTCCCTTTTAAAATATTTAAGTTTTATTCATGTAACTTTGGGCTTTCGGGTAAGGGACGTAAGACAGGGGGGTTATTCCAGGAACACCTGTCACTAGAGTAGCGGAACCTATTTCATCTTCAACAGCGCGTGTCGTTTCGGCTTTAATGAAATTATCAATCGAACCCAATTTTGTATGCGTGAATATCTATTTTGGTTAGAAAGACTTGTGGTCGTTAGATGGTAATAAGCATTTGTGACTTTTCTTATTATTTGATGTACCCCCATATAATTTGTTAGTACTCAATTTATTTTATTTTGATTTTGGTGAAAATAATGTTCTAAATACTTTTATGTGTGTATTCATTTAACCCCTTGCAGATACCTCGTAATTTCGCACCGTCCTGATAAGTTCTGGTGAATTTCTGGTAGGCCTTTAGATCCCTGGTCTTCTATAAATTTCTTGTTGTGTTTTATCTGGGCTGCGTGAACCGGGTTCCGCGATAGTCTTTACAACATACGAGGGGCGGTAAATAAGTTTTGAGAATCGGTAGGGCAAAACAGAGGAAGGAGATGGTTGTTTATGGTGGTGTGAGGACAAGTTATGACAAGTCAAGACCTGCAGCTGCACGCTCCTGCCTCGTCTATTTAAGAAGCAGTAGCTGATCGCAAATCGTCAGTCACAAATTTTTTAACAATGGAGAAGGTTGAGAACCGCGCAGTGATCATATTTTTGACCAAGGAAGGCAAGAATGCAAAATAGATCCATGAACGCATGGTTGCAGTGTACACCGACACCGCCCCTTCCTATTCAACCATTGCTCGCTGGAATAGGGAGTTTCGCCATGGTCGTGAGTCTTTGAAGATGACCCCCGTCCAGGAGGCCCGTCAGACGTGACCAACAAGGACAATGTGACCCGTGTGGAGAGGATGATCCTCGAAAATCGACAGGTGAAGTTCGAAGAAATCGAGCGAGAACTTGGAATATCACATGTAAGTATTATCAACATCATCCACGACCATTTGGCCATGACCAAAGTCTCTGCCTGTTGGGTCCCTAGAAACCTCACGCCCCATGATCGACTTCAACGTCGTTAAAGTCCACAAGGCAAGAGTTGCACAAGCTGCTCTGCGCGAGTGCGGATTCAAGAAGCTCAACCTTTCCCCTACAGCCTAGATCTAGCCCCTAGCGACTACTTTTTATTCCGACAGCTCAAGGCTGCACTGCGTGGACGCCAGTTTGGGGACTATGAAGATGTCTAGCTCACCGTCCAGGAGTGGATTGAATTGCAGTCGGGAGATTTCTGGTTGTCGGGAATTCGAAGCCTCAGGGACAAGTGGCGCAAGTGCATTGAAGTGGATGGTTGTTATATTGAAAAGTAATAAATCATATATATATATATATATATATATATATATATATATATATATTATGGTATCTGCGTTTGACCAGTTAATCTGATAACACATCTTAAGCCTTTGGACGGCCAAAGCATTATTTGTATATCCCTTAGATACTGCATTTTGATGGAGTGACGACGTATAAAAGCAAATATCTCCGGAAAAACGTGATAGATTACGTTAGTCATCAAGGCGACGAAGTTCCCGACAAGATGCCCGGGCTACCAACAGATGGAACTAAGAAGAAGCTCATCCTCGAGCTAGTTCCTGGTGGCCACTCCGAACTTTAAGTTAACTTGATTTAAAAATCAAGTTTAACTTACTCTCGTCAGAGAACCCCCCCTCCTCCTCTATACTGGTGTATCCCAAAGCACCGAAATAGTAATTGCTTTGAGGAATACCGGAACTAAAAAGTTTATCCTCGAGCTAGTTACTGGTGATCACATCAAACTTTAAGTTAACTTGATCAAATTCAACTTACTCTCGTCAGAGAAACCCCCCTATCCTGGTGCATCCAAAAGCACAGAGATAGTTCTCGCCCTTGAGGAAGACCCCGAGTGAACTCCCTCCAGCACTCCCCTGAGTCAAATGATTCCCGCATTGGCTCATCGTTAGCCAGTGCGAATTATTCTCCCGACTAATCCGACGAGAAGAAAGAAACATTCTTTCACTGTCCCGTGGTGAGATCATTTCCTACCGAAGGTGTGAGTCTCTCTAGCTGCCACACGAGCCAAAGGCCTTCATGGCTTTAAAGCTATTTCGCCCGGATGAAAACATCTGGACAAGCGGCACGCACCATCCAGACAATAACATTCCTGAGGTGACGTAACCATTGAGTTCAAGGTCCGACTTAGACCTGATTCTAGTAGGAAGTTACAAAGGTATTTAAACCCTGGTATCCGTTTCAGTAAAGTCCGTTTGCATTTTCTTATATTAAAGTGAGCTGTGGGTCAACCATCATTATAATTTCCAGTATATCATTTCGTTGGTTCATGTTTTTTTGTTTCAATTAAAGTTTTAGTTTTTATATACAAATTTTTATTCAATCCTTGAAACGCTAAGCAAGGCACTAGGGACCCTAAAAGTTTAAAGAAGTAATAATCAGATAATAATAATCAATAATTAGAGATAAAATGTAATCCAGGAGTTTTGACGTACGTAAACAACCCATACCTACCAACTCCAGTCATCACTCGGTCCTTCCTATACCACGACACTATTATATATTATATATACTCTGTTAGATATAAATTATATTATATATACTCTGTTCCAGTCATTAGTACACCTGAACCTCCTCCAAAAAGGAATCGATTATCATGCAAAATCACACAAACGTCATATTTTGGGGTGATTTTGAGCATGACAACTTTCAAAATGTATGTACACGTGGGTTGTGAGGATCCCATGTTGGTATTTCCGGATTCAGGTAAGCCTAGACCATAATATTAGGTGGGTAGCGCATCGAAAGGATGACCTTTGCAAAATACCCCCCTCCTAGATTTCATTGTGGTAATTGAGAAGAATACCAGTAAGAACTACAGAAGTAGGACCAGCAAAGACCCTAGAGTCTACTAAAACCCAGTTCGAGAGCTAATAAGGTTTATACCACCTCAACTTATGCAGTGTATTCCATGCACTTAATAGGTCTATATTGATCAGATACACATGTATTACGCGTGTACCTTCATAGCATGCATTTTATCTCTCCATATTCACTGAATCTACGACTATGCTTTCATATATTACAATTTCTATCTACGTACACAGTTGTCTATGTGTGTACTTATTACTGCTTATTTCTAATATGCATACTCCTCGCACTCATATAACTGATAGAAACGATCTCTTCTCTCCCGCAGACAGCATCTACTAGTGTTGAAAAACACAACTAATGACAGCAAAGCCAGAAAGAAATATAGAAATCACATTTATTTGGACTCATGCTCTACAACGACTATGAACTGATATCATTTGGGGGAGGGGGGCACTCGGGCCTTCTTGTGTAAATAGAAAAACTGATTTTGCAAGGGATATTTCTCCGTGATCCTATTAGGTTACACTTAAACGCGAATAGTACTCGTCCAGTATGTTTGTACTCGTAAATATATTAAATATATCAACTACTCGGTCGGGTAGGCTATTCTATGTTTGAGTGATTTTATAGGTAAAAAGATTTGCGCCATGCCACTGGTGAATTTTTTGTTAACTAATTTATATCCATTTTGACAGGTATGAGCTCTATAATATAATTCGAATAATGGCGAACAATCTTTGTTAAGAAAAAGCTTTCAAGATTTTAAAAAGCTCTCTCAGCTTGCCGCGTAAACGTCTGCTCGCGAATGACGAAAGGTTTAGACAGCGGAGAAATTTCAGTCAATGTATCCTAGCATTCGATTTTCCTTATTAGCGGCTTCCGTTGAAATCATGACCCCAAGATCCTTTTCCACTTCTTCGGATTCAAACATTTGGACACTCATATGATAAGTTGTTTTAATATTTCTGAACCCTACGTGCATAAATTTGCATTTACGTATGTTGAACTTCATTTGCCATCTATATGCCCACTCGATAATTTCGTTTATATCTCGCTGCAGTCCCACACATCGCATCTAGCTGCAGTAATATTTCAATTCTTGGTGTCGTTCGCAGACTTAGAAAATTTAAAATTAACCCGTTATCGAGGTTGTTTATATATATTATGAACAATTTTTGATAGTCAGTTATCTATCAAAGCTCAGGTTGCTAAGGTCTGCAAATCTTCTCTACTTTTTTTTGGTAATTTCAGACGCATCCGTTTTCACTTTGTGACTGTTATTCAACCCTTCCGCACCTACCAACTTGATGACTGCAACTCTGCTCTTGATGGATCACCCACTTCCACTCTTCGACACCTCCAATTGGTTTTTCAACTCCAAAGCCGCTGCTCATATTCACCGAAGATGTTAATCTCGTGTAACTTCCTTGCTTCGCGATCTGAGTACTGAAATGCCTAAACATTCGATTAAAACCTCTATGAGCTTCTTCTCACATATAGGACCTTAAATGCCGAAATTCTCTCATACGTATCTTCTTTATTGACCCTATCTCACCCAAAGAGAACCTTCTGCTCTGGCTGGGCCCCAAACGGACTTTCCTCTGTTCTGCATATCTCTATATTTAACCCGTGAATATAGAATGATTTGCCTCTTGTGATAAATTCCTCCCCCTCGCATAGTACCTCTCATAATAGACACTCGCTGTGTAAGGCTCGTAGCTAATGCTAGTCCGTTGAAAGCGACGACAGTGTTGCTATTTCATCATTTTGGGAGGTAAAGAGAGAGAAAAAATAGAAAGACTTGCGCATGTAAGAACAGATTAGAGTGAGAGGGGGGGGGGGCTTCGCAAAGACGCCAACATCACTGACCTGACATATTGAGAGGAACTCTAGTGGCATAGAGAGTCCAGGACAACTAACCTACTGCACATTGACACAATCCCATTTAATAGTTAGGGTCTGCCTTTATGCATGTGCACCGTAGTTTGTTTAGGGATGGCTCCAACGGTTTTTCTCAGGACGTCGTACCTCTGGTCCTGAGGGACCTTCTGGCTTTAGGGAGACGCTTCTCCAGTTTTGCAGCTGAGGTGAAATTAAATATCACCTCTTAAGGGAAATCTTGCTGTTCTTAACTGATGTTCGGGGCTCGGAACCGACCTGAGATGATTAGCGCCTTCTGTGGTCTCAGCCGGCCGTTCAACTTTTCATCGGGACGAGGGTTAAGAAGGAAGGAGGTTAAGTGGGCGAGCTACAGCGTCTACATTTCCAGGATGTTGTGGCTAAAGATCAGGGGCTCACTCGTGAGGGGAAAGGGGGAAAGCATCTATTCCCTCACAAACAGAATATATATAATTATATTATATTTTTTTACAGGAGCATAATACTATTTCTCTTTTTTTTAGATTTCATTCCATGAAGACTCTGTGTGGTGTGGACTATATAGAGAGAACAGAATTCCCACCTGGGATGCTCCCAACTGACAAAGATGTCATACATAATATGCTCTACTTGTTGCAGCCAAAGCAGGCAAGCCAAGCTAGACGATCTAAGGATGCAGCAGCTTAGCTGCTGTCAGAGCTGGTTCAGGAACACTGGTTTATTGTGCAATCTGTACACCATCCACACCAAGCACATAAAGAAACACGTCTTGAAGCTGTACGGTAAATTCGCCACTTTGATCTAGAATACGGAAACAGCGACAAAGTGACAGTTTTCAAGCGAGAGCAGCAGGCTTCAATGAAAGGATGAAACAGTTGATGGACACGTTCTGCCAGGACTCTGAAATACGCAAGAAGAGGAACTGAAACATGGGGTGAAAATGAGTGAAATGGAATGGGCCTTCCTTAAGGACCAAACAACCCAGAAGAAAATGTACTGTGAAGACTTCGTGGACAGGAATTGGATGAAAACGATGGAGCGTCAGAGCAGGGATATGCAGAGCCTAGAGAGAATGAGAGCTGAGTGTGAAAAGGAGAAAGAAATCTCTGTGTCAGTTGCATCCTTTGAGGACAGTAAACAGCTTGATTCTGAAGATGCTGGCATTGACACATATAGCACTTACTCTGATGTTGAAAGTCATAATTCTGCTGAATAAGGTGAAGGTCCAAGTGTCAAGAAGCGGCGGACGGTAACAGACACAGTCACTCAGCAGCATGATGAATTGCCAGGTCGATATCAGCGCATCCGGGAAAGTATACAAAAGTCTGACCAGAATTCTACGAGACTGTTGACAAACTGAAGAACTGCAACGAGATGTTTAGACGAAACTGGAAAGCACATGATGAGCGAGAAATTATTGATCTGGACACCCTGCCAGAATCCCAAATTGTCAGGGATGCATGCAAGAGCATTGAAGTCATGGCGTTGGATGAGATCGTTCAGAAGATCATGAACTATGATGAACAAGTAAGTTGTGACTTATTCTAGTGACAGTTCAAATAAGCATGGCACTGGCTCTTTTTCCGTTCAGGGTATCACTGTCAATGGAACATACCGAGCCCTACCGACCATGAGCATTGCCTCTGAGTCCAGGAATAACTTGGTTGCTCTCAGGGTGGCAGTTCTTAAAATCCTGGAGGCGGCAAGTGGTGTCGCGTCTAAAGCTCTGTTTGAAGAAAATTATGAAGGTAGCAAAGATTGGTACCAATTTCGAAGATCTTAGAAATCTCATGATCCAAGAATTTCGGGCTAGTGACCCGCAACCCCGGAGAAACATTGAAATAAATACAATACAGACCGTTTGACTTTATCATTATAACCTGAGTAAAAGTGAATATAAGAACAGGCGTTGGTAGGCTTACGATAGACGGAAAATTTAAATTCAGATGGAGTCCTATGAATAAGTAGATTTAAGAACGGGAGGACACCATTTTGTTCGAGTTCAAGGGTAAATTTAATAGAAGGAACCAGAGAATTAAGTTCAGTAAGAGAACTATTAACATCCTTAGAAGAATGCCACAAACAAATAATATCATCTATATATCGGAACCAAACAAGGAGAAAATCGATAATGGTGGGGATGAAGGTAGTTTAAAAAATTTTTATATAAATATATTTTAGAAAGAACAGGAAATATGCAATTTCCCATAGCCAAACCAAACTTTTGAAGGTAATATTTACCATTAAAAGCAAACTTACAGTTTTTAGTACTCATTGAGATAAGTTAAATGAAAATATTAACTGGCTTATCCCCTGTTTTTTCTAACATATATATATATATATATATATATATATGTATATGGGAAATATCACGAAAGTTAGCGCGTGATAACTATTCATATGAATATGTACCACGAAAGGAAACTGAATAAAAGACGGATTGGAGGTAGTACTTTCGTCTATTCGACATTTTCAAACTCACAATGGTAAGAAAAAATAAGACACAAAGTTTTACAAAACATTCGTTCGTCTCAAAACATATTTGCAAAAGATATTTGTAAAATCTGCATGCTTTATTGATCATTAAATTTTCGTTCATTTCCTCCTTAGAGTAATTAACCACTCGAAAAATTTACAATAGCCTTTTTCTCTGTTCATCTCTATAAAATGTAGATACAAAGTACCTCTTACCCCAAAATATTTTAATAACTATACATTTCTTTGAGAAAGATTTCTACAAATACACTTCAATATACTATCCGAGATATAAGCTATGGAAATAAAACGCTGTATCTCTTTTTACAAAAAATGAAACACAGTTTAAGCCTGATTTATCAGAATTACCTAAATTTATTACATAGGCAGCAAGTATTTTTGATTGCATAGATAAAAAGTTAGCTTTTGTGAAACAATAGTGAAATATAGATATAGTTTTTTGCAATTTTTAACAAAGTTTTCTCTAGTTCCATTCCATACATGATTTTAAAACTTAATAATACATTTTTGCATTTATGTATTTCGATAATGGAATGGAATTCAGCATAGATAACGAGTGTAATTGTGTTAATTAATAGGAAATTAAATTGTAACTGCGGAGAAAGCGTTCCTTCTGATTTGGATAAACCACTCGCTGATATATGTATGTAACGCGTAAACTTTTGAGAAATATGTCATATGTGATTCCTATACTTTCCTCATCTCCGCTCATCCTATAACTGAATAAAGAGAGTAGAATGCATGGGATGCCACAATGTCTGTATTATCAGAAATTAGGTTCAAATTGTCTCTCAATTTCATTTCTGTTAATATACGAGTATTTAACGATCCGGTTTACATTAAAATTCTGAAAATCAAAGGTTAACTGCAATAGCTCCCAGAAAATGACCTGCTCCACCATTCCGAAAACCATAAGTATCGAGAGATTTTCCAAGAAAATATTATTAATCGAATATGCGGTTATTCCGTTCATGAGCATAAAGTTTTTAATCTGTACACTGATCATTAGAAAGTTTGCTTTTGTTCTAAGCCAACCTTTATTCAATCTCCAGCTGCTTTCACAGTTACAGACGTGCTTTTCTCACATTTACAAAGGATTTCGATATTTAACTTTAGTTTCTAGTTCTGAAGTGGCAGGGAGTATGAAAGGTTGAGACGAACGGTTAACTTTATTCTTAGTGTTAACCTGTTCAATAATTACTTCTGTTGCGAGGAAAAACCATTTATTTTCCCGCATACATCAATCACTTTTGTGTAGACTTTTATTTTACGTGATATGATTTCGAGTAGTATCCGACAATCAAAAGAAGTATTGATTTTTCTTATTATGCAAGGTTTAACAATCAGTAGGAATTAATCTCTGTAAATATAGTTATTACCGATTCCCGAAATCGATGTTCCATTAAAATAGATTTTCACACTTAAAGAGTGTATGTAGGATTTTATTCACCGGGGTAAGCATTTTCCTCATCCCCGTACTTTTATATAAAGAAAAATATTACTTTTGTAGATCTAAAAAATGTTCACCAATTCCTTATACGCTATACTCAATTGGAGACATATTATTAAAGTGAAAAATGAATAGTAGTTATTTTCGGTAACCGAAATTTGAGTTAATGGAAGTGCGGAGAGTTCGAATTCGGTCTTAGAATTAACAGGAGTAAATCGACGCAGACAATCCATTTTTTCTGTGTTTTCTGAACCAATGAGGAAATCTGAATAACAAGCAAGAATTAAATGATTTATATTTCAGAGAAAAATAAGTTTTTATTACTATCTGATTTTCTCCTTTTCACACCTAATTTCCTCTTATTATTCATTAGTTTTTCTCTTAATTCTTTTTAGGAAAGTTGTTGGTCCCAATTTTTTTATCTTTCTCCTCATAGAAAGTTTTGCACATTTTGTACCTCCCCCACTCGATTTTTTATCGCCTGTCTATAATTCTCACTCTTCGTAATATCCTGCAATGTAGCTATACCATAACTTATTGTTTTTTTTTCATCTTTATTACACCATATTTTAGAATGAGTGTTGCAGAGCGGAATAAAAATGCCAAGTCCTTTCTAATTTCTTATACCTCTAAGCATCCGCAGATTATTCAACATTTTATTGTTTATGCCATAAATGAAGTTTATTACTGGATATCCAAATAAGAATGGGTGTTTGTTTCCTTCAGCTGTCATTGTTTACTCCTATATTGATTTTAGCTCGTGAGAGTTCATACTCATATAGTGGGGATTATCGAAACCTACACTGACTGGTTCATTATTTCTCGTAATGCGCAAAATACGTAATAACAGAATTTGCACACCACCTACAATCTGGTGATCTATAATATCGGAGTAAATGTACTATGTCATTTGATGTGAAATTAATTTGTAGAAATCAATACTCTATACAGTGCTTGTGGGTTGTCATTTTGGAGGTCTCTTTTAAACCCTTTTGAAAACTAATATGACGAGTCGATGAATATGTTCCCTTTTTTCTTCACATTGAAACGTCGCCACAAGAAGAGCTGTAAAACTCGGTCTTTGCTATTTTTGTGTCATAGTAAATTTAAAATCTAAATCTTGTCTAAAATGTTTTTTCTTCATTTGGAAAAACTCATTACCTTTATCATATGCTCAGCATTTCCGAATAACCAGGCATCTATCTATATTTCATCACTTACATATGATATACCATTAATCTTTTATATCTTCCTACTCGATATTAAGACAATCAGGGCATATTTATGAAGTTTATTTATGTCATAATATATAGTGATAGCAAATTAAGGAATTTCTATGTTGACAATATAACACGTGGACTGAAATACGCATAATCTGAACTTTCAGGATAGATTTATGCATCTATACTACCTAGTTAGACATTGAGTTTTGCTGATCGATTTCTATATATAAAAATACTTTCTCATACGGAACATACATGTTTTGTGGCTTTTAAATTAACAATTTGACTAAATCTCGCGTATGAGTTAAATGATCCGCAGTAGCCTCTTCATTTTACTAAATATTGCTTATTCCAACCTCAACCTTTAAAGCCCAATATTTTATTAATTATATCTCTTTTTACGGAAGTTAAACTTTATATTCCTCTTGATAGAAAACTTTAATTTTATCCTTACATAGATCCTTGATATATTATAAAGTAATGGAGAGATAAGAGTATATATCTGGCAGACTTCCTCACTCTATCCTAATTAATACCTTTCTAAATACTCTCGCTGCTCTAGAGATTCTCACTTATTCTCTTATACAATATCAAAGTTTGGTTCTTTGATCTATTGTCGATTTTCGATTTATATTTTCATTCATTATCTTTGAAAGAAGGTACCTAGGTATTCTATGGTGAAAATTAATATTATATGCCAGTGCAGAATCTTGTAGGACATAGATGTGGTCCATGTATTTTTATGAGTGAAATATCAGGAAATTTGTTCTTTTATTGTTCTTTAGACGAGTTCTAGGGAACTTGCGCTCTTCAGTAAATGTGATTTGCTACCCGTTAAACAATGCTTTCTTCAAGATATTTATTGTCTGGAATACCATCTATAACTCCTCTTCACTTAAGAATAACTTTTGATTTTGATTTCGTTCTACCCTAAGTGCTTTTAAAAATCATCCGCGTGTAGCCAAATTTAATTCTAGTGATTTTCAACTAGCTAAATAAATTTATCTTGTATTTTTTAGATAATATTCCTAACTTAAAACAATGGCATATTTAAAGATTACGTCAGCACATGTTTAGAATTTCATTTCTAAACATAAATTTTATATATGGTTAGCTAGTTCTAAATAACTATAGGCGGTTACCTAAATATTGATTTCAATTTAGAAGTGATGAATCATTCCAATAAGACCCTATAATTTCGAGTTATAACATGTATTCATGTGCGAACAAGGATCTAAAATAGGATCGCATATTTGACACTCATAAGTGTCGTCCGATTAGGGTGATTTTCTAATGGTAGTGATGATTCAATGTAAGTTATATCTTTAGATTTATTTTTTTAGTTGTGTGCAATTAGCTTTATTCCAAGATTTACATTTGTTTTAACACACTATATTGATTCCTTCCAATCGCATCGAACGCTTATCGACGATGAAAGTTCTAAATGATAGAGCTTGTAAAATTAGAATTTTCATTTTTTCTTTTACTTCTCCCCAAAGTGTAGGTAGTGGCCTTTTAGATAACTTAGCTAGATCGATTACAAGATCCATGATATTAGAACGGATAGTATTCTACCGGCTATGCCAATTACACCGTCCTTCCTTCTCTTACTCAGATTAGACATCTGAGCTTCTTCAGGTTTCATATCAGTTATGACATCTCGCCGAAATTTACACAGCTAGTCTTCTTTAACTTTCATACCACTTTGGACATTTCAACTATTTTTTGTTTTTATATAAGATATGCAACCTGTTCGTGTTGTTTTAGGTAGCTATCCAATGTATTTGGGTAGAGAATCAGGTATCTGTCTTCTGGAAGTGATGGGTTATTTAAAATTTTAATGATGGTCGAGAAGAGAGGTAAATATTTTAACTTTCTCGAGGTGTGTAATGCTGATATTATAGATTACTTTTCATTCCTTGGATGCACCTTTTTCTTTTCATCTAAGAAGTCTAGTGAATATAGAACTGAAAATGGAATTGATAGCGTGACTTTCCAAGTTGAGTTAGTGATTTCTTTTTACGTCTTAGTTTTCTGAGCTAGTGTGCAAATAATCTGCTTGAAGAGATATATTTTTTGCTTCTGATAAGAACTCATTGGTATATTGCATTTTATGACATTTAGACACACTTTACACTTAGTAAAATCATACTCGATCGCTTTAAAAATCAGCTTACTCATCTTCTTTGAAAGTGAAGGGAATGAACGCATGGGATATCCATATTTCTAATTTATGAATAATTCTGATAAATACACTGTTTCTACTTGGTCGGAAAACTCATTGGCCTGAAGGGGGAATTGCGATATGCAATTAGGACTAAAGTCGCATAACAATTACTCGTATGACCTTGATACAGCCTCTTTATATACTTTCATAACCTTTTCTGTTTCTCTAGGAATTATTTGCTCACCCAATATATTTACCTGTAAAACATCTCTTCTTTGATTGAATAGTATTAGAGAGTGAAAATTAAGCGTAATATCTGTCCTATGGCTATTTTTCTAAAATAAATTTTGTGAAACTAAGAAGACATAAATCGTTTTATGGTGAGATGACACTGTGAATGTGTATAGTTGCGTTAATTTTATACATTTAGGCTTCAGTAATGAGTAGTGTGTGATCGTAACTGTGGAGACTAGAGATATCATACACGCCCATTTGAAAAATAATTTAATTTTTAAATTCATCTTATTTCTCCTGCCAATCAGAATGACAGCAAATTATTTTTTTGTCTTAACTTTTACTAAACATTTCTCCTCTACGCCTAATTAGACGATATATAATTTGTATTTACCGCATATTGTAGGACTCCAATATGCATTCAGTTCATAAGACTTTAATACATTTTTTACACTTCATACACTGGTATTTGCTGTTTTCTTAAAGATCATGTTGATTTCCATAAAAAATAATAATTTCCATTTGGAAGATCTTCACAGAACCAGACGGAGACTCTTCCTGCAAAGCTTCCTCGTATTGAAGAAGGTAATCAAGTTTCTTCTCTACTCATTTTAATTCAGAAGAAGCAGTTTCATTCCGCCCAGGTAGAGTTTTGTGCAACATCTGCAAAAGGATTCTTTATTTTGTAGATAAGAAGATTCTGTTTGTCGAGAATAGAGGCTCCTTGCGGCCATGTGACCCGTCGAAACCACAAGGTCAAGCTTGGGGTGTGTCCACGTGAGCGAGGACCGTAAGAACAGTCAGAATATCGAGCTGCTTTCCGCGATAAGCGAAGGATTGGAACCTCAAACACGCGCTTCGGTCGTCTCCTAGGGTGTTATCAAGAAACCCCCGCGGGAATGTCTCCCATCCCTCAAGCGCCGTGTTGGTTCGTGGAGAGATTCCCCCACGCCGTCGCTCTATGATGGCCATCCAGTTGACGAGCCGCTTGGCAAAATCGGACATATTTTGGCCCGTGCGAAAGAGAATAGAGATCTTGAATCTTTTCACTTTCATCTCGACACGCCTGCAGCACACAATGGAAAAGACGTTTTAATGGCACGTACTGAAAAAGGAGAACTTTAAGTGACAGAACTTTTACAAAACCCGGTAGTATTTCGGAAGGCAATGTGATAATACCATGTAATGTTGGATTTGATCGCAATAAAGTATTTACAAGTCATGTAGAATTTCGAGGATGTGCTTCTGTCTACATAGTTTTTGCGAAAGAAAAATGAAGCGAGAGTACCTTCAAAAACTTCTGACTCTATTTAGTATTACAAGAAGCGAGAGAATTAGCGAGAAAGTATAATTTTGTGTATGAAGATACTATAACGTAGTTAACATACGAGTATATAATTCGAAACAACACTGATGCGTACAAGAATAAAAAAGTACTTCATGCTAATCACGACTTGTTTTCCACTCTACACGTTCCATGACAACATTAAGGTACATGTGAAGGATTGTAAAGATTCCTTCACAATCTTTCAAGTGCACCGCGATGTTTTCATGGAAAGTGTAGCATGGAAAACACGTCGTGATTAGCAGCGAGGATTTTTCAGCATTGTGAAGGAGAAATAAAATCAGGAGATTTCATGTACATAGTATGTACATCCGATCATTTTACAACCAAGCCTATTTTAACATCCATAATAAACTTCATAATTGTATGAAGATTCGAATTTGTGGAATATGTAGTAGCAGCATTATTCAAGGTGCAATTGAAATGAGACCACATGAGTGCGGGAAAAAAATTCTGCTCTAAATGTTATTAATATTATAGAACTGCTGGAATAAAACATACGAACTTAATGAGAAGGTCAAAGAGGCCGATAGATGAAAAATGGGACGCAGTGTATTAAGATATTGAAAGCTAGAAAAAGTATGCTCAGTTATGCCTTTTGATATATATTAGTGATGCAAATCATTTATGAGCTCTGGTTTGATAAGGAAAAAGTAACATAAAATGATTGAAGGAATTGTGGTCTGTGAACAAGGATATTTTAAAGAAAGGGCGAAGAATCACACTGTAAACCATTTATTGATGAGTTCATACAAATAAGAGAGCCAATAAAAATGAAAAAACATATCCGATAGTACATAATATTACAAAGTTCAATGACCAGTTCATCTATGTTAAGTTGATTAAACATTTTAATCATAAAATTTTCACTTCTTATCCTTTGAAGAAGAGACGAATAATCTTTAAATTAGAGCCTGTTCAAGACATAATATATAAGGATAAAGTCCTATTCGTGCCATCGGTTCTGAAAAAAAAACTACCAAGACAATGAGGCATCCGTAAAATGGAAAAGGACTATTTTCCTTACGAATTCCGAACCGAGGAAAGAAATTCTGTTGATACAATTCCTGAAAAACCTTCCTTTATGAGATTACATGTGAGAAAAAAGTAACCTTTGACTGTGATTTTTACGCGAAGTACATAGAAGAGGATTACAATAGTGGTGCAGAACGTATCAAATACTGCATTCAAGATGTTTCTATTCTTTGATTATGATTTGAGAAATTTAGGTGTTCTTTTATCGACATATTTAAGATTGATTCGATGCAGCCTCGCTGCGTTACAAGGAATATAAAGAAAGATATCCTTGTGCAAGATAATCCGATCGCCTGATTGATAGTAATAGGCTAAACCTTTTTTCTTATAACGGTATGCGATGGATCGTGTTTGAAGAGCACGTGAGAGGTATACCAATTTCCATGTAAGAAACGGTAATAAATGAGTTTGGTGCGTTGCTCGAAAGATGTTTATCCCGATGGTTTCTCACCAAGAGGAAGAGATTGTCAGAAGCATTATTTTATTAGCAAATAAGATATTTCCATAAGTGGGAGAGGATTATTGGACCGTTATCACAAGGAAATGGAGAGGGAACGTATTCTCTGCAGCAAGTATGAGGTAATCAATCTGGTGAATAGACTCATCCGATGAAGCAAACAGTGTGTCAGAAGTTGGAGGTGCGCTTTATGTTGGTAGATGTAATCCTTTTGTTTTATGCTACCCGCAAACAAAGGGTATAAAAATCAATTACATCGACTTTTGTTTCCTATAACTCAACTGCATCAAAAACAACCCATAGCCCTTAAGAGCACCTTGCCGTCTCGTATCAGCGCGAAAAATACCGAACATTTAGGAATTCATAAACCAGGCAAATGAGGAGTATTTCTGCATCATCAAAGTTAGATATGTTCTCTACTAATGATCTGTATGTTTTAGTTATCTTACAAACGGTGTATGGTAAATATACTTTCACACTCTACACCACATGCGCCAAACAAAGCTCACGTGCATGTAATCACTTGAAAAGGAACACATAATTTGCCCTGTGTACACAACAGCATAATTAAAGCTTGCACTACAAAGGAAATATGAGATCAAGTAAATTTAGGAGATTTGGGAGTTTAAAAAACAAGGTCTGCTGACCAAAAGGTCGCGTGCTCTCACTTATTCTTATTTATGACCTCACGACCTTCAAAACTTTCAATAATTCCTGGAACATTGGCAATTCTACCATTTTAAAGAAAATGTAAAAATTGAAAAAACAAAATAATTCTTGGGTTAACCTTGAGAGGACTTTAACAATTATACCATTTAAAAGAGAATGTAAAATAACATAAGGGTTTCAAATTTCGTTAAAATCGCCCGAATAGTTATGATATTGCAAAATCAAAATCCCGGGCAAACCTAGGCAAGACTTTAGCTATTATATCATTCAACAGAGAATGTAAAACAACATAAGGGTTTCAAATTTCGTTATAATCGGCCGAATAGTTACAATGCTATCACCCAAAGAAAGCAAAACGGGTAACGACCGACCGACATAGTAAGATGTAGAGTCGCACGCGACTAAAAAGGGGTGTTCACCTAGTATACTGGATTTTCTCGAGGACTGGAAAGAGAGGAAGGAAAAACAGCATATGCTAAGAATGCAAATGAGCCTGAGAAGATTAACATATTAAAAAAAACATCAAAAGAGGCCCTGAAATTATTTATAGCAAAACCCTCTCTAAATAGGTCGAGGTTTCGTTACTCTGGCTCTTTTTTTCCCCTTTTCTGTACTCTCCATTTCCATTTTGATAGATGCTAAATAAATTTTCCTTACGTGAGCGTAATTAATGTATTCAGAGAATTCTCCTAAAACATTTCATTCGAATCTCTCATTTTGATAAATATTAATAATTACAATAATCTCCAGAGAGTACATTCATAGTATGTGGGTAATCTTCGCTTAGCGAGGTCGTGGATCGAGCACCGCCATTTGTGGGCCAGATTATGATGAGATGGGGCTAATCAAAACGACGACCTCATACTGAAATCACTGCTATCAGTAATATTTTCATAACGAGGATGGAAAGTGCGAACCATGTTGAAGTTGACTCCCACGTCAGAAATCTTCCAATTGCAGTGGTCACAACCGTGAGAGAACGGTAACCTATTGCGGTACAGACAATGCTCTCTTCATTACGAGAAAAGGCGATCTACAGCATCTACTCGGAGAATTCCTAAGCGATCTTACTGATAAGATTAAAGATGTATATGGTGATGATGCGATGCGCATGGAGATTCCTACTCCACGGGTCTAAAATCCTACTCCCTACGTGGACAGACGAAAAATAGAGAGAAGTATGATATATACTTAATGCAAAAGGATTAACCATTAATTCTCAGATCAAGGATATCATTACCTACGACACAATGGAATATCAAGTTGGTATTGATGATGATAAAGAAGTAGTTGGTGGTCTTGTTCTTGTACCGCTTATGGGACTCAGAGCAGGATTTCTTTGCTTCTTAATAGCCGTAGGTTAAAAAGAGGTGAAAGGAAGGAAAAGTGTTCAGAAAGACCTCATGACAAAGGCTCAAGCATCTATAAACCTTTCGAACAAATATATTTCTTGCTTAAGGGCAAAATATAGGACATTTAATATCCAGGGAATTTCACTTGCATATAGATGATTTTGTTTACGTCTATCCAATATTGTTTAAATCCTCATTAACGGTTATATACACCGATTTGTATCCTCTGCGTGCTTGTATAAAGTTTCATTTACAATAGTCTCAATGCAAAATTTATAGGGAATAAAGATAAATTAAAAGTTACCTTCTTCATAAATGTAAATTATTAATGGTCTAAACTACCACATACCTCCGATTATATTATTATAAAAGCGACTAAGCGCGGCTAGGGGGAAAGCGGGCTGTTGAAGCTAGTAGAGCCCTAGCGCCAATGTTTTTTATTATTATTATTATTATTCAGTACATCTGCCTATCGAAAAGAGGATCCGGATATCAAATTCATATAAAAATCACTTCACGCACGGGTATTGAAACGTATTGTCAGAAATCTGCAATTCAATGGCCATCATATATATATATATATATATATATATATATATATATATATATATATATATATATATATATATATACATACGAGTATATATGGTTAGTGTTGGGTTTATACCGACCCTCGAATTTTGTCGGCAATTTGTTATAAATATCTCTATTTTTAAAATATACGCAAATGCTATATAGTGAATATCGTAGATATACATACACTATATATCACTTTCACTACTTAACCCTAGGTATACCAGGCAAAAACTTCCAAAAAATACAAACCGGGTCCAATGGACCCATAACTATTTTTAATGCATCTTGCCTATTTTTTGGCATTTTTTTAAGGTAGAGCAATAATACAAGGATGCTAAACATTTTATTAATAATTTTAAACATAAAATGCCTTTTAATTGCATTAAAAAAAGAATACACTTAATTTTTTAAACTTAATTTTATCTAATATAGAGAAAATTTACTTTTTGTTACTACAAAGGATATAAAAATATTTAAATGACTTGGACTGACATTTTCTTGCAATTAAGACAAAAGGTGGTTGTTCCCTAAGTCTAGAAGAACAATTTTTCCATATAAACACAAATTGGTCCAATGGACCCTGACTATTTTTTAAGCATTTTACTAATTTTTCAAAATAACAATACAAGGATATTAAACAAATGTATGCGGATAATACCTGAAAATTGAAAGTAAAATGTCTTTTGTTTTATAAAACTTGGATAAACTAAAATAATTTTAACTTAATTATATCTAATGAACTTTTAAAATTAATTTACCTTCTTTTTACCACATTGGGCACATGTAATAATTAAATGACTTTGACAAACATGTTTCTTGCAATTATGACAAAAAGTGCCTATCTTTCTATCCTTTTTGGAGCCACACAAAGAGCATCGACCATTTTTCCTTACTTGAGAAATGCCATGGGAGGTGGATTCTTCACTGGGACCTCTTTATTCTGAGATAAAATCGACTAGTTATTTTTCTAGTTGAATGACGAATTTTCTTCTTCCTTTTTTTACGTTTTCTATTCTTAGTTGCTTAGCTAAAATGTAGGCATCGATTGCACTGATATCTACCATGTTGTAGATGATGACTAAAGGCCATCTGCGAGTCATTCTTTTACAAGAATATGTTCTCGCCATTTGATCAAGAGTATCAACCCCTTTTTGTTGTGTTGTTAAAAAGGATAACTTCCGTTTTTTTTAGAAGAATTTGATGAATCAATAATAAGCTGGGAATACATTAAGCTCAAAAGAGTCACGACATAGTTTTTCTTAGGATAGTAAGAAAGAATGATGAAATCATCTTGAAATCAAAATAAGGTGCCATTGACGTCTCTTCCTTTAGCATTTGTAAAAGCGAGAGGGAGCTCTTTTCTTCTTTTTTTTAGGGTGGTGCCAACTAAAGTTATTTTCTTTGCAACGAGACTTCGACTTAATTCCAAACTAGTAAAAAAATTATTACATGTTATATTTCTGCCACTATTTTCAATTCCCACTCTTGATCCCTGATTCTTCTCACGTCCTAACTCTGCATTCTTACTAGTATAGATTTGCAATTTCCAAGCATATGCGTTGTCACTATCACATATTGTCCAAATTTTAATTCCATATTTTCCTGGCTTCGATGGTATGTATACTCGAAATGGGCAACGGCCTTTGAAAGTGACTAACTGTTCATCAACTGCCATACAGCAAGAAAGAACATATCCTTCTTGCAAATTTCATAAATTTCTCTTACTGGTTGAAGCCTGTCATTTCTACTTTTGTTTCTATTTCTTCTTCATGATCGAGCATCATCAAATCGCAAAACTTTTAGAATTTTCTGAAATCTTTGTCTACTCATAATCTTGTTGAAGATTGGACGTCCATCTTTCAGGCTACAAAGTTGAATAATATCTTCATTTTTGGATTTATAAACTCCTACGAGAAGAGTTAACCCAATAAACTTCTTCAGGTCATTTGCATCTAGATCTCTCCAGGCATATTTATATACTGTCTTTCCCTCAGCGTTAGTCCATTTACGGATTACTTCAAGTAAGTTATGGCGCAAGAAAAGTGTAAAAGATGTACTAGCTGAATCACAGGATTTTCGCAAAAAAAGAAGGACCAGGTTCTTGTTTCAAAATATTGTGTGATGAAGCCCTACCTGCTGAATGTCTTTGCGGCTCAGTAAACCAAACTTCATTTATGTCTTTTGAATAATATTGTTCACTCATACCAGGGGTTGAATGATCATTATTTTGTATATCATTATCGTAAGAGTCAGAATCTAAATCTATAATGCTAAGACGATCACTTTCACCATCATCATCAGAAATAAATGTGCGGTCATTATCACTGACTTCAATCTCATCTGCACTTTCTTCCTACTGATCATCTGAGTTGTCTAATAATTGTGTAACTTCTTCTGGGTTTGGCTTCCTTCGCTTTGACCTTGTGGAAAGACACAACTGACAACACTAAATTTATTACTAAACTAAAATAATATTAACCCTCTTCCGCCCGCCTTTTTATACTTTGTGTCAGATGATGCAATATTAGCGATGGCATGGCGTCATCTAAAACAAGTATAAGATGATGCAATAGTAGGGATATTGCATCCTATATTTTAACAGTGAATTGAAAAACTTTCCAAACCATTATATAATAAGTTAAATATATATTTATCCTTGATATGAATGTGAATGTTCATGTTATTACTCCCTATTTTTTTCATTTCAGAATTTATTCGAAGTGGGTCCAATGGACTCATATGGTAATTGGAGGTAAAACATTTAATTTCTCTTCTCCTATTAAATTTCTAAAAATCCTTTTTCTGTGATATGATAGATCCTTATGAAAACATAAAAGTGACTAAAGATCATTCAGATTGAAAAATAAAATCAAGGTGGAAATTCGATTTGAAAAGCAAAATTGGGTCAAATGTACTCATTGGTATTCCTAGGGTTAATGTGGGCAAATTTCTAATGAAGTTATGGCGAAAAGTAGATTGGCCGCCATTTTGGGAGACATTCCATACTAATCAATTTTAAAGAAAATATGATTGATTTAAATAGCATTCGGTGGTGAGGATTATATGTCTGAAATCAAGGAACGCAGTAGAAAAACTAGAGGCCTAACGACATTTAGCAATCGCTTTTGAATTCGAATCTAGTGTTAGGCTTTCGAATTAGGAATATTACGAGTTTCCACTGAAAACTTTACTGAAAATTCCCTCCAAAAACATATTCGTAAATAAAAAGCTACAGGAATTAATAATGATCTTCAACCATATCCTGTGGACAAAGTAATATTTAATTATTCATCAAAACCATTACCCAAACGTATCCGATTCTTACTTGCATTCGGCTTAGAATTTGGCCTGCCCATTTATAATTTAAATTTTTACAATTTTTTTCTCAAACTAGAAAAAAAATTGCATCAACCCTCAGTCATAGGGATATAGCACCACCCTTTAATTTCAATGATGTTAAGAAAAAACTAATGTCCATAAGTTTTAAGTATTTTTATAACTTTAAGGCATATAAAAAAATTTTAGCCGATAGTTCGCCCTCGCCTCTCATAAAACACGTACAATCTGTAAACCTGACAAAGTAAATGGTGTTGTTATTATGGATCGAGAAGAATGCACTAACAAAATGATAGTCACACTTTCAGACAAAAGTAAATTTGAAAAAGTAAAAGATCCAATTAACCAAACTTTGATTCATATAGAAGATCGTATCAATAGATTCTTATCCAAAATGAAGACGGGAAAAATATAAATTTAACAAAATATATAACAAGTTACGCGTATCAAGATCTGTTCCTAGTATACTATATGGAAAACCTAAAACCCATAAAGAAATAGTTCCACTCCGACTCATTCTTTCCGCATGTAATACACCCTCTTATGGTATATCAAAATTCCTACTACACGTCCTTTCCGAACTTACCAATGATGACTACACCATAGCTAATTCTCGAAAAATTGTAGAAGACCTGTGCACCCGTTCGGACGCTGCCGACGTCATAATGGTGAGTTATGACGTCGAAAACTTATTCGCAAATATTCCGCTGAATGAAACAATCCAAATTTGTACAAACTCTCTTTTTAATTCTTATCAAAAAGTAATAGGTATTACAAAAAAAACTATTTAAGTCATTTTTGAAATTGGCTCTCTTAAATTCGTATTTTGTATTTAATAAAGAATTTTACTCCCAAAAAGGAGTGGGGGCCTACCACTTGGGGCAACTTTCGCGAACATCTTTTTATGATGGCATTAAGAACAACTTGGGCTCAATAACTGTCCTATTGAATATAAACCTATCTATTGCAGACATTATGTTGATGATACATTTGTATTAATGAAATCACGACAACAGGGGGAATAATTCCTTAAATACTTCTATTCTAGACATAAAATTATAAATTTTACGATGGAGATCGAGAAAAATAGTAGACTTCCATTTATTGATATAAATATTAAACTTTCAGGAACAAAGTTTGAAACTTCAGTCTATAGGAAGCCTACATTTACAGGTTTAGGCACAAGCTTCTTTAGTTTCTTACCAGAAAACCTTAAGTTATCCTCGATAAAAACTCTTATTTATCGAGGTAAAAAATCAAACGACTTTGTAAATGAAATTAAGAAGATTAAATAAATTCTATCCATATCTCGACCCAAAATTCATATTAAAAAATGGGCACAATATTGGATCCTATTTCTGCTATAAGGACCGAATTCCATTCCCTTGCCGCTCCTCTGTAATTTATAAATATAGTTGTGAATCTTGCGATTCATCTTATATTGGTTCGACCATTAGGTCAACCAATTGTAGCAGCATCGTGGAAGGTCGACTCTCACCGGTCTGATTCTAAACAAACCAGACCCCGAGCCCATACGAGATCACATCAAAGCCTGAAATTAATCTGGATAACTCTAAAATACTAAGTCTTATTCCCCATCCCAACGAACGTCGAATATTAGAATCACTTCACATTCTAAACCTTAAACCTAATTTAAATATAAATCAAACTTCTTCCAATCTTTATATTTTATCAGGAATTATTGAAATTTTTATTCTTGTATTAAACAGATTATCCTAAATTGCACTATTCAATTTTAGAATTGTACAAAAAATATAAATTTTAACCCTTTACTATCTTAGTTTCTTAGTGCCGATGATGAGGCTAAGACCTCGAAACGTTCAACCTCAGACAAATAAAGATGCTCTTATCAATAGCGTGCTTGGTTTTCACCTTCATATATATTATATTTTCTTTTAACACCGTATTTCTTGCCATGTGAAATGCAGCAAACACGTAAACATATACGATCGGTTATTAAAACCAAAATATTCAGCTGCGTTCTGTCCACAGTCTGATCGATATTACTTGGAACGAAGATTTACGAAACGCATTCATTTTGTCGAGAAAATAAAAAGGTTTTCGCTCAGTGCGACCAAAGGCTATCTCTGGACTTTGCTCGTTCGAGTATTACTTATTCAAACGAACTAGACAAGCGTACATTAGAGCCTTCTAGGATGCTGTTAGGGAGAGACTTTTGACTTGAATAGAGGCGGTATCGCACTGTATTTTAAAGTGATTTTCACCGTTATGGCGAGTGGCAAGTCAACAGTATACTGTATATTTGCTTATTGAATCAAAGATCCTCTTGTGTATATGCGTTTTCATCCAATTTTGAACGAGGCCAGAAGAGAAGAAACTTTGGTTTATATTCCCAAAATGAAAGTTCGTTTTGACAAATATGTACGTAATTATAATGCACAGAGCGCCGTGTTTGTACACATATCCACATTTGATCATGTACTTAATTGGGATAGTGCCCGTTTCCTTTCCAAATCATCATGCATTGAATCCCTGTGCAAAACCCAAACCAAAACAAAATGTTCACATGATGTTCCTCTTCTCCACTCCAAGTCTTATAAGAGTTCTTTCCTCTCCAACTTATAAACCATCCTCAAAGCCTCTGCACTCAGTCCCATCAGAGATCTTTTGCAATAAAGACTAAAACGCTCGGAATCCGATTTTGTCCATTTCATGTCAGCTTTTGTGTCACACATACATGATACTAATAATTGGAGGTTGTCCTGACTGCAGCATACACACACATAGACGCACACATACTGCTAATACTAATATTTGGAAGCCGCCCTAACCGCAGCACGCGGACACACACACACACACATTCTTCACATATAACAATCATACTGAAAAATAATTAGTGCGAGCTCATACACGCAATCACAGACGCACATACACAATAATAATATGAAACATAAATATAATAATAAGAAGAAGAAGAAGGTGGATTTTCTTGTAATAAATGAAAGATTAAGAGAAGATGTAGGACATCGGTTCGATAAGTGCGAGAGCACTAAGAAGAAATGTCTTAACGCAAAGAGGAACACAGGACCATGGCCCGGAACTGCCCAAAGCGCCGAGATATAATCAAAAGGAAGGAAGAAGAAGAGAAGAAAGCTAAGGAGATGAGATACGCGAGCGTCGCCAAGAAGAATGGGGAAGTGAAGACTACACCTGCACAGATGGACACCACAGGAAACCTGAGTGCAAAGATTCTGATCTGCATTACTCACGCAAATGTGGCTAATGCAGTGAAGCCTGGCTGTTAAAACCAGATCATCAATGTGCTCTTAAAGGCAAACAATTTTCCTTCAGTGATCATGCTGCGGACCCTGAATGCTCCAAGATATTCAAGGAATCAATCATAAGAAATAACACTGTTAAATTTGGACTGGAGAAGATCATCGAAGCTTCCTCATTGGAGGAATCCGAAGATGACGAAGAAGAGGAAGAAGATAAAGCTGAAAATGAGGAGGGATCCTCCTCCTCAGTCAACGAAGAGGGCCCCTGCACCCGTACACGAGCTACTAAGAGCAGCTCTAAGCCACCAAGCCCCCACTATATTATTGGGCGATCTGAACGCAATATGCTGAGAATCCAGTTACAGGGCCTTCAACAGTATAGGAAGAAGCCTGGACCTATTGCTGGACTGAAACTATTCCAGCGAATAGGCCCCGACTTCCCCAAGTTTGTCAGAGGAGGAAGTGCCACAAAACTATACATCTGTCTGGCGAATCGTCAGCTACCATTCAGATACTACATGGGACCAATCCAGGTACTATGTAGTAACCATATAGGAATCCTACTCACTATCAAAAGAAACCCTATACAAGTTCCAGCTATACTCAGAAAGAACTACAGAAGAGCAGACTGGATACGGTAAGCGCGCCTTCTCGAGGCCTACGACCCGCCCAACTTGGACGAGGCAATTCTCGAGGAGATTGACGAGGCACTCAACGACCTTAATAACCATCTCATCCACTCAGATAGGGCTTTTATCCCTAAATCCGAGTATAGGACCATCTCTACCTACAGATGGACCGAATACATGGAAGATTTATACCATGAGCTGATGAAATTTTTGTATGATATCAACATCAGGAATGCATCAGTCGACACAATACGACGAAGTAAAGAAATCAAAGAAGAACTCACCCAGTTGATCCTCGAACAACAATGGAACGATGGGATGATGCGATTGATAGCCTCGATCAAGAAGCAATTACCAAATAATTTTGGAATAAGATAAGACATCTTAAAAGATCAACTGGAAAGAAGAAGATCGAACTACAAAAAGAAGACGGAAACATCGAAACATAAGAAGGAAAAATTGAAGAGCTATTCCGAAGTTATTGGGAAAAAATCTTCAGTATAACTGATGAGGAAAACGAAGATTATGACCTAGAGCTTAAAATCAACATCATACATGAGCTTAACGACCAAATACACAAGATGCACCCTCACCACCAGGTGGATAGACAGCGTGACGAAGAAGCCGAGATTACCGAAGAAGAACTACTCGGCGCCCTCCGCTCATTCCGACAAAAAGCCCCAGCACAATCGGGGCTTACAAAGTTAAACTTTATAAAGGCACCAGCTAATGTCATCGAAGGGATGAGAAGATCCTCAACCGAAGACTGGTGTCTCACCTGAAGGAGAACTCACTCTTCAACCCATATTAATTCGGGTTTAGGAGGAAGCGAAGTACAGAGATTGCAATTAATGTCATCACAGAAATGCTTGCCCAAGCAAAACGGGAAAGATGTTACATGGAGATTGTTTGTCGGGATGTATCAAAATTGTTTGATAAGGTGTGGCAACGGAGAATGCAGTACAAGATCTTACGATTGGTCCTAAGTGAAAACTTAAAAAGAACTCTCTGTGACTATGCCATGGCGAGAGCGGCGTATATCAGTTTAGGGTGCACGGACGGACCAAAGTTTCGACTCACTGCGGGCCTACCGAAAGGGGGGTGTCTGTCCTTCACTCTCTACTCGATTTACACCAAAGATGTCCCGGCCCCTACAAACGCCACTTGCCTCAACATTCAATTCTCCGATGATTTCACCCAGATAATCCCTTATCCATGGAGGAATGCGCCTTGGTAAGCTCGTATGACATCAGCAGAAATTGAAAACCTTAACACCTACGAGGCCCAGTAGAAAATCCGCACGAACCAGGAAAAGTTCAAAGTAGTCCCCATAGACAGGAGACTATTATACGATTTCAGGGGAGGGGGGAGAGCTATCCCTACACCACGGAGTGCAATGTACTCGGACTGAAGATTACTTCCACCGGGTACACGAAGCACGTCCGCGAAAGAATCACCAAGGCCACAGCTTCAGTCATAACTCTATACATTTTAGGAAATCTCCGTGAACGTAATAAAAAAAATCTACAATGCACTTGTAAAATCGATGCTGCTATACCCCGCTTCCGCCCTCTTGTGTGTCTCGAAAACACAAGTGGTGCAGAACAAATGTGTGTACCTAATCACAGGCACATTCAGGCGAGAAAGAAGACATCAGGTAGAGCTGCACCGGGAGGCGGGGTTAAGTCCCATTAACGTTGTCATGGAAGAACAGACAAGGAACATGCAGGAACTAGTTAATCGAGAATTGAACGAAGATATCGTCCAAATGGTTAACCAGAAAAGAAGAGGTATAAGTCGCGCCAAATTTCCGAGCTCGGCTGGGCTTTTAGCTGGCGAAGCAGAAGTGCCCTTCTACGCATGAGAATAAGAATGTTTTTACCCAAACCAAGAAAAGAAAACCTAATTAAGAAAACTCATCAATTTTTACAAGAATTCACCGAATATCGAAAGCAAATTCATCGATGAAGACCCAACTATAACGAAGAAGACATTAAAGAAAAAACAAAAGACACGATTTACACTCACTACAAGATATATAAAAACAAAGACACTAAGCATAATACTAAAGTGATTAAAGTTATTTATTACTACAACAACAAATGCGCATAACATATTCAGGAACATTAGATTTTTGAAGACAAATGGCTTGAACGCCATAATAATATAAAACTATCCCAAAGACAACAAAGGAGCCACAAAACATGAAAATATTTAAAAGCGATAGGCCTGATCACCAGGCACTTAGCATTTCTTTGCACCCTACCACACTTCTTTTTCGTTTCACCACTTGTCTATTTTCAGCTATCTGTCCCGACACCCTTTCTTTATCCCCTACTCACACCTACCCATTTACATCGTTCATAGTTCAAGAGAAGAGGTGGGTGTTCAAGGCATAATTGAAGTCACCCTAGGATGGGGGGAGGGGGTTGCGAGTCTAAGGAGGCAGAACATTCCACATTCTCGCAGCAAATATAGAGAAAGCTCGATTACCCATTTAACAGACGACAACGAGAAAGAATTTGTAACGTTGGGGAGCAAAGCCAGAGCGTAATGTTTTCAATGAGTAGAATAAGGTCAATGAAGAAACAGGTAGGAGAGATCTGCGGCATTTAAAGTCCTTTATGTAAAAAAAGAGCTCTCAAAGAGGAGTTTCAAAGGGGATTTTGTATGGAATGGGCTGCTAGTGCAGTTCGCCAAGTGTAGTAATTGCACAGGAGAAAAAGGCACCGGTGGAGAAGAACGGGAGCTGCAGAGGTCTGAACCAGTTGGAGGGGGTCAAAGAGTGGAAAGCTGCGATCCAGAGAAAAGAGACTTGCAGTAGTCAAGGAGGCGATGAAGGCATGAATGACACTCTCAACCTTAATGGGGTCAAAGGCTGTGGCTGACTTTACGAATGGATTTTTTCCCTCGAATTTAAAACGCAATAGCAACGAGGCCGTATCACGAAAAAAATGTAATGAAAGAAATGTAAAGAAAGTGGTGAAGCCAGAGAAAGTGAAAATGTGTGGGAGATATAAAACCACATATCCCCCTGCAGCCATTGAGGCTGAGAGGAAATACTGCAGGTGTTGGGGTGGGTAGGGGACACTATCATCCAGATGTCAACCACAGCAATGTTGCCTAAACTATGTCTGACACCCCTTTGCGGGGGAAATCACGGAGAAAGCAGAGATGATTTACATACGTTAGCAATCACGGTTTCTAGAGAGAACTGCCAATCAAAAGTGACGCCCATATTTTTAACTGCATTTTGCCCATAAAACTTTTAAAAAATATACTTCCATAAAACTTTACAATCAATACTTCCACTTCCATTTTATTGAATAAAAATAATCTATTAACTACTCGATAAGTTTTCCTTCCTTTTCTTCCGTTTGTTTCCATGTAACCTATAGTTTTATCATCATCCCTCTGAAATAGAAGAAATTGAACAATTTACAATCGAATACTTAAATTTTCACTATTATTCAATATCCATTTACTCAATGCAGTTAGGTTTTTGTAGTGTTATTACCTTTCATTATGAAGTCCTTCTTGGGGGTATTTTCTTCCTGGACTCGATTTTACTCCTTATATAGCCCTCCCGTTTGTCTTCTCCACAAACTGCTAGTGACGCTTCTGTGACCAGTTTGATGCACCTCTCAACCCTTTTTGTGTGACTAGGAAACTTCGGAATATCCAATTTAGCTTGTTGACGGATAAATTGTTCAAATTGATTATCAGAGAGCGTCCTCGTCAGCGGAGGTTTGGTCACAATGGTCTGCTGTCAATTAATTAGGTAGATGTAATCGTCAGCTTCAAAGTTTATGTCTGGGATCTTGAAAATTCATATTGATTTTCCTTTATAATCTTATCGTGCTTTCAAAATTCTTCTCCAAGCGAGTTCCCAAATATGATTTATTTCATCTTGCACATGCAGAATGTTTTCCGCATGTGCAAAATAAGCATTCCCTTGAATCACTGGGGCAACTATATCTTTAATCTGTTTGTTCATCCCTTGCAGTGATTGCACTGTCTTGAAGAGGTTGAGTGTTCCATCATGCTAAGAAGAGTTAGCTTTTATTTAAAACCAGCATGGTGCATACACCTTCATGATGAACAAAACAATGGATTTCAGCGTGTCAGAAGGGTCGGAAGTTGAAACATATAATCGAAGTATCCGATTTGCCGTTGTAAGCGATCGTACATGTGTCATTTTTACACGACTCTTACGAGCCATTTCAGCAGAGCATTTACCTTGTAAGATCAAAAGAAGGATATCAGATACTTTTGATCGGTGCTCAGATTTCCTCTATCAGCAGACGGCAGGTTAATCGAAATTGGTTCGAATTCAACAGCACATATAGTCTCACATTTATCCAGTTGTTTCCCTATAGGTCCAACAAATCCACGAGGCCCCATTGTTTCCCTATAGGTCCGACAAATCCACGAGGCCCCGTTGTTTCCCCATCCAAATTTTTGATGAGATGGCGCAATGGGAGCTCATTTACATAGAGCTGGCGAATAAACCAATGCAGTGGCCTATTAAGTTTATCTTCCTTTTGTTCCTGTATTCACTACAGTTCCATCGCATCCCATAGCAACGAGTTCATCAGTTGCGATGTTATTTGCTTCTAGATACGAAAATATTGCGTCGCATATATCTTTTGCCGAACCTGTCTTCATTGGCAGGTGTCTAACTTATTCTGAAACAGGTTTTTCTATTATAGAGATGTGCTCTTCCATTATATTCTTATTGTAATGATTTCCCTCCATCGTCTCAACAACAAATTTGCTATCTTTTCTACTATCAAAATAAATAGAATATAATGGCTCATCCAATCTAAGTTCTTTGACACTCTCTTCTAACTTTTGACCTGTCAACTACTACAGAAGTATCTTTGCCTTCAATTGACGACATTTCCTTAAAGATTGAACTTGTTATTGAAGCTGCAGCTCGATCAGACACACCAGTGCGGTCACATGCCAACGCAAATTCTGACAATTTTATTCGTTTACATGGAGTCTTGGATGCAAATTTTTTTGTTTACTTCTTTGCGTTTCGCAGATGAAGGAAGCTCATAGTCGCTGCCTTCGTCAGCAGATTCTGTTTCTGTGCTGCATGAAGGAAGAATCACTTCGATATTATCTGTCGAAGTAGATGGTTGATTTAAGAGACAATACTCATGATTCTTCCTAACTGCACTCTGAATATTCTTCTTTAATTGAATTTGATCGATATTACCTATTGTCATTTTTTTAGTTGTTCGTTAGTCTTCCAGAAACGTTTGCTCCAATGGTGGCACCTTCATTTCTTTGCTACAACAACAGTTTTCAAAGATATCGCATTTACAACACGAAATATCAAGCAATTATTCTGAATTCTTTGTAAAATAGTCGCATTTCTGTTTGAACGATACGAGGAGCGGTCAATAAGTTTTGCAATTCGGATATAAGGAAATGAGATATGAGGAAAAGTGTTTTATTATTTTTCAATATAACTACCCTCAACTCCAATGCAGTTGTGCCACTTGTCCCTGAGGCTTTGAATTCCCGACCACCAGAAATCTCCCGACTGCTGTTCAATCCACTCCTGAACGGCGAGTAGGACATCTTCATCGTTCCCAAACCGGCGTCCACGTAGTGCAGCCTTGAGCTGGCGGAATAAAAAGTAGTCGCTAGGGGCCAGATCTGGACTGTAGGGGGAATGGTTGAGCTCCTTGAATCCGCACTCGCGCAGGGCAGCTTGTGCAACTCTGGCCTTGTGGCCAGGGGCATTGTTGTGGAGGAGCAGGACACCGCGTATCAACTTGCCGCGCCGCTTCTGAGGGATGCACTTCTTCAACCCAGCCAGTTCCTCGGCGTAATATTGGCCTGTGATGGTCCTTCCACGAGGTGCATAGTCCACCATCAACACTCCTTCAGAATCCCAGAAGGTGGTGTCCATGATCTTTCCAGCTGAGGGTTGGGTCCGGAACTTGATGGGGGTCGGAGAGCCCCTGTGCTTCCAGGCCATGCTTTCGAGCTTGGTCTCGGGATCCCAGTGATGGACCCACGTTTCATCCCGTGTCACTATGCGTGACTCAAATCCCGCTGGGTCTTGGTTGCACAGGAGCAGCAGCTCCTCCGATTTTAACGACGTTGAAGTCGATCATTAGGCGTGAGGTTTCGTGAGGTTTCTAGGGACCCAAAGGGCAGAGAAATTGGTCATGGCAAAATTGCAATAGATGATGTTGATAACACTTCCATGTGATATTCCAAGTTGTCGCTTGATTTTTTCGACCTTCACCCGTCGATTTTTGAGGATCCTCCTCTCCACACAGGCCACATTGTCCTCGTTGGTCACGTCTGACGTGCGTCCTAAACGGGGTCATCTTCAAGGGACTCACGACCATGGCGGAACTCCTTATTCCAGCGAGCAATGGTTGCGTAGGAAGGGGCGGTGTCGGTGTACACTGCAACCATGCGTTCATGGATCTCTTTTGCATTCTTGCCTCCCTTGGTCAAAAAGTTGATTACTGCGCGGTGTTCAACCTTCTCCATTGTTGAAAGATTTGTGACTGACGATCTGCGATCAGCTACTGCTTCTTAAATCGACGAGGCAGGAGCGTGCGGCGGTAGGTCCTGACTTGTCATAACTTGTCCTAACACCGCCACCAACAGCCATCCCCCTTCCTCTGTTTTGCCCTACCGATTCGCAAAGCTTATTGACCGTCCTCCTTATCATATTTTTCCTATTAATATTTCTCATTAAAGCCTGATATTTTGAATAATAATTTAAAATTCTTTTTCTAACTGCCTCTATTGACACACGAGGGATTGATGCCGTTTTCCAAATACAAATTAACTTCTCCGCGACTAATGGGATAATTTGTTTAATTGCGGGTCTTTTCTATTGCGGTTCTTACCCTTTTCTTGCTCAAATAAAACATATTTTATAACATATTTATAAGATGGCAACACTCATTCACTAATGGCGCAGGGTGCGCGAAACAAAGGGCTTTCAATTTTATGACGCGTTCTATGCTTAAATGCCATAATTAAATATTTTTTCAATTATTTTCTTACATATTATTTAGCTCTGAAATATAATAAAACGTGTATAAATATTTATTTTACACTATAAATAAGTGTTCTTAAATACAAAGAGAAGAATGTGATCAAAACAATAGACACTAGACAGAGCCACACATACACACACACACATCCATTCTCAACGAGATCCTCCGCGCTACTGAAACATAATTGTCACGCACGCCGCTATAATATGTCATTGAGGAACCTCTAAATATCAATCGATTACTTTAAAATTTTGTTTACTTGTTCTTTAAAATACAATAATTATTTGTTTGGAGGTATCAATTCAAAATTGGAATTTAATTTTTAGATATAATATCTACGAAACTTATCATTCTTAAAAATTATTATATCGAAAAATCCTTTTAGGGGGTTTAATTTGACAGATAGCTCTTTAAAAAAATCGTGGTGGAAAAATAAATTTCAGAAAAAATGTTTTTCGCTCCACCCTAGACTGTACGACCTAAAGCGTGGTTTCGTAGTCTGTACACGCATAAATAGGCGGACGAACGCTGAGAGGCCGCGCCTGAATAAAGAGTGGGGAGGTAGGTTTCGCTCCAGTTCAATGGGAGGTTTAAACAAAAGGTTGGCCTTAAAGGGTCCGTAAAATGCCAGGATTCATTCAAGGTTATTTAAAGAGACTAGCCCAAACTAAATGATTTAATTCCAACAACAAAAATAGTTAATCAAAAATATATACACGGGTTAAGATTGAGGTATTATGCAATTGCAATGAGCAGAGCGGAAATGGACTAATGCAATAGCGAAATGAAAATGAGACTCGGTAATTAAAAAATTATGGACAGCGAAGAATAACCTCCAGGGAGAGATTTAAAAAATGTGTGGAAAGATCTTTACCTTGCGGATTAGCTTCTTGGAGCAGGGGGAGGTTGTGACGGGACCAAGACCCGGATTGCACGGGATGAGAAGATCTTGCAGCGCGGCGATAAGATCTTGAGGTGGGAGTCGATTACCTCAAGGAAGAGTGAGGTGAAGTTGGAGCGAGATCAATTACTCGTGGGTGGAGTAGCGAGATACACTTAGGCTTGATGGAGTGCACTCAGAAGGGGCGCCGTACTTTCGTGAACGGGGTGAGAGGAGTTTATCGCACGAACTCCTTGAAGAAAACGCTTCACGATCTTGCCTATAGAGGATGGTCAAAAGTTCACGGTGGTAATCTAGCCGACGAGACCTTCAAACTTCAGGGGCTCGGCTCGAAACGAAAGGGGGACGTATCGTCGAAGGACGTGAGCTGTACTCTCTCTCGAGTATCGGGGAACCCTGAATATATATACACAGCCGGCTAATTCGCCCAAAGGCCTTCGGGCACGTCTGCTGTCTCAAGGGAAATCCTGGCGCCGAACGGATTAGCTCTGTTTCAGATAAGGGTTTGAAAAGATGCTCGTCTGGCCCCAATTCTGGCCTTGATGCATGGGGTTGACTGGAGGCTCTTGTCTGTGGGAGATTAATTTGTCCGCAGGTCAGAGGGAGGGGGGGAGTCAGCTGAGTTAGGTAAACGCAGGTGGCGTGTCTCACTGGTTTCCACATGAAAATCTTCGTTATTGTCCTTCCATAGGATTTTGTTTGAGACCACGCGGTCTCTGCTCAAAAAGGGGGGCGGGGTGAAGGTGGTCCTCCGAGCTCGTCCTACTACATTAATAATTCACTCAATGGTACTAGGACAGTGGCCGTATTTATCAAAAATTTTCGATAGAAGTTCAGGAAACCAAAATAGGGTCGTAATTGCTTCAAATCACTTGTCAATGGAGCTTAAGCAATAACTTGCACTAGGTGTTGAAGCGCCCCCACCCCCCATTTCTAACCCGTTTATGTTTATATTTATCATTTAAGTCATCCTTGTATTCTGCTATTCACAACTAGTTATATATATATATATATATATATATATATATATATATATATATATATATATATATATATATATATATATATATATATATATATATATATATATATATATGTGTGTGTATATAATGCTGAAAAAATTTACAAAGGGGCTCGTGAGGAAAGCAATAATATGAAAATTAACCCACAGGAAAATGAATTCATCTTCTCATTTTCCTGTGGGTTAATTTTCATATATATATATATATATATATATATATATATATATATATATATATATATATATATATATATAACAGGGTTTTTATAACCCGTTACGATGGAATGTACCTTATATGATAAATGTATAAAACACAGGTAAATCTCAAAAATAACGTCCAAACACTATAATAAACCCCAATTCATATTTTTCTGATGTGTGGAAAAAATTCTAATTTGAGAGAGTTAATGCTCACTCCTGTGTGAGATACCGCTATTTATTATCAATACTATGCACGATAACCATTATTAATGATCAATGCCCTTTTCTCAGACTACTCAAGGGAACTGGATCCGCCACTTACTTGGTAAGATAAATACTGCTGTCATTACTAACAAAGCCTAAGTTGGAAACTCCTTTCTCATTAAGGTTGCATTTGCTTATTTTTAGCCTAATGCTCACAGACTGTAGGCAATGTAAAAGATGGTATAATCTCGTAGTGTTTATCATTAGTGGCCCCACATACCATGATATCATCTAAATGGCAAGGAACGGCAGGAATTCCATGGAATTGCTCCATGTCTCTGTAAAAAAAATCCACGGTGCTGCTGAAATACCAGGGCACATACGATTGTATGCAAATAAGCTCTTGTGACTGTACTTCCTCGCTTCTTTCGTAAGCTGAAGTTGAGCATATGCTTGTTATATTTCCAACTTAGCGAAATCTTCCCCACCAGCAAACGTTGCGAGTAAGTCACTAAGTTTGGAAATAGGATAGGTATCAATTTTGACTCATTTTTTAGCGATGCGTTTGTAATCCTCACATAATCTAATGTCGCCATTGGATTTTAAGACTGGGACTATGGCTGCAGTCCACTCGGAACTACTCACTGAACTTATAATACCAACTTTCACTAATTTATTTCCTCATCTCCCTTTTTCGTAAGGAAATACGGAACAGATTTAGCTTTTTAATACTTTTTTAGTACATTTGTGCCACCTCAATATCGAAACAATTATCCTTATAACAACCTAAACCTTTAAAAAACAAAGATGGGAATAGTTGTTGAACTTTTAATTCAACATTATTATTATTATAAAATTGCAACACTGTAATGTTTTTTTAAGACAAGCGCTTTTATGACACCTATTCCTACTTAGAAAGGTCCAGGACATTTCGCAAGCATGGTGAGGAAGTGTACACAGATGGTTGAAATATCAGCAACTGCAAGTATAATTTCAAATCCTACATATATATACAGTTTATCTCCACCACGCCATTTTAGATCTATTGGTGATTCGCTTAGAATTGCCCTATTCTATTCCTGTAGCTATAATCGATAATACTCCATGCTCATGAAACTCCTAACAGCACATGTATTAAACTCCATCTACACTTTCACATCATTTAACAAGGTCTAATAAACCATTAGTTTAGCTTGTGACATAGCGCTAGAACTAATTATGCATAGGTATATAGTCCTTAGAATTCTGATTAGATAAAGGCATATTGGGTCTCCTGGCTGACTTTATGATCACATCCGTTGCAACTGCTCATAAGTAATTTATGACTTGAACAAGATTTTTTACGTTTATTATTATTAGTTTTTATCTTTAACATATACTGAATTTGCATCCCCAAACTTCGACCCATCTCTCTGACATGTTTAGTATCTGCTTTCCTAGCTGTAGTAATTTCAACAGCTTTATCGAATGCTAAGTCAAATCTATCTTTAATCACATGTGAGCACAACCTATTATTCCAGCTACTGATTCTCCGAGTAAATGTTTACGATTAAAAAAATAAATCTCACAAATAGATATTGATCTAGGTTTATAATGATTCTTTATTGTGTGTTCTAATTTACTACAAGTGCAAGTAGATGCCAAATTTTGAACTAATTTGCATGTTTTAAGACCAATTAATTTAAAAACAGCTACATATTTTCATCACAAACAATTTGAAAAAAAAAATCCTGGTAGAATAATTATCAAAATTTTCTTCAGTCTCTTTAAAATATTCTTTGCCTCTATTAAAGCCATTCTATTTAATATCTAGTTGAAAATAATTTTAAAAAGTAACGAGTAGGCTGGGTGAAAGTACCTAAACGAGAGATAGGCAAGATATCCAAGTGAGATACTTGTGACTAATAAGTAACAAGTGTACAAATATTTTTATGTAAAAAAACAAACCGCAACCTATCATCTATCATAAATAAACTTAATATCAAATAGGAGCTCACCTGCGGAGGTTCTTAAGGTGTAATAAATTAGTAGTAGGTGTTATCGTATAGTGTAGAAATTGAAATTTGTGTAAAGGGGTGTAAGGGATAGTGATAGGTGTTTACTACCATTATTCTGTTTATGGGTATTACTGAAAACTTATTTTTATTTGCCATTATTTTCCATTTCCTTTCATATCTATTTAGGTCAGTATTTCCTTTGCCGTGTTCCAATCGTCTTTCTTGCTGTTTTAGTCTCTGCCGCTTATTTTGGGTGATTCCGCAAACTGCACATAAGCTGTTTCTCTGTTGCTTTCCTGGCAAACGATCGTTATATAGGCCTGGCTGTTGCTGATGAAGCTAGACAGCAGTCTTTTCATCTTCTCTCCTAGTTCCATCCTCACCATTTTATACTTAATCCCATCTCTCTATACCTTATCAAACGCCTACCTCTCGCGTCACTAAGTCAACCATTTTACCCTTACTCTTAGCTTTAGATAGCTGTTCTGTTATCAAAGCCAGGGCCATCTCTGTTCTTTTCTTCCTTCTGAATCCGTATTGTTGAGGGTTACACTTGCGGTTGGTTTCTAGGTGATCCATCAATTTTCTGCCCACAATATTTTCCAACACCTTAGGAACAAAATTGAGCAGCGAGATAGATCTGTAACCATTTATCGCCGTTGGTTGTTTACCAGGTTTTGGCACAAATATCTTTCTAGCTACCTTGATCCCATCCGGGAAGTAGCCGATGTTACAACACCTATGCAGTGTTTTCTGTTTAAAAGCTTGGATTACCGCTCTAAGTTCTCCCATTCTTATTTTTCCACCGCTTTCTTTATCCTAATCTTCGTTACTTCTCTCATTCCTTCCTAATGGGTATGTTTTGTTCAGATGTTGGTTCATATCCCTATTATTCTCATTTCATGCTCCGTGTCAAATTAGACTATCGCCTCTGGTGATATTAAATATCAGGCTCCAGCGGTCCCTGAAGAGCTCATCAATTCCTATTTCCTTCGTTACAAACTCCCCATCATTCCTTATCCTCATCATTTTCTTTAGTGGCGAGGATCCTGTGAGTTTCTTAATTCATTGCCTCAACAGACTGGAGTTCCTTTGCCTATCCAGTCGGTCAATCAATCCATCCCACATCCTCTCTTTACATTCTTTTTTTCTTCCGTACATTTCATCTGTTGGTCCTATCCCTCTCAATATTTTGTTTTGGAACTCTATTTCCCTTATAGCCGTTCTTATTTCTAGCGACCACCTTGCAGTAATGGGTGCGGGGGTCTCATTGTCACTTTGGGAATGCATTTCTTCTCTGCTTCCCTTATATTTTCCTCAATCCTTTCAATTTACCGATGAATATCACATACATTTTTTCCTTCCAATCCTGGCGACCGGTAATCCTTCAGTTTGTCCTGATCTTGTTCCTGTCAGCCTTGGAGCACTGTTTCCTGGCAGTGCTAGGCACTTGTATTGGGTTAGGTACTAGCGATCCCATTATATATTTGTGGTCCGTTTGAAACACCGGGCCTGGCTGGAAATACATGTTACATTGGAAAGGTGGAAACTCTTACTGGCCACTGCTATATCTAGCTTAGTTGCGGCTCTATTAAGTAACATTCTTGGGGAACACCGCTCTAGCTCTTACCACTATATCCATTTCTACCATCAAATCGAGTTTTCCCTATCCTATTCTCCGAGCAATTACGCCGTCGAAACTCTCATTTGAGTGACTCTTCTTGTAGGTATAATAATTCTGCACTTTCAATTCAAACTTCTCTATCGTTAGCCCCTGCTCACATCCCACTGCAACGTCAGGGTCGTCCCTAAATAGCACGTTTCAAAATGTTTTTTTCTTTTCTTGCAGTCCGTTTATGTAAACCTCTACTATTTTAAGTTTTGTTTTTCTTTACTCCCGTTTTCATCCTATACAAACCCTAATCTTCCGTGGTTGGCAATTGCTTAACCTCCTTAAGTTCTCGCTCCTTAAGATGTGACATCTGTCCGCCGTGACTTTAGGTTTTTCCAATAGTAGTGAACTCTGTACCATGTCCGTCTGTATGTTCGAAAGTGAGATCAGGTGTATTTGCCATCTACAATTCCGTCAATAATATTTAACTCTTCAAAGTCCATCGGGAACTCGATTCCTAGGGTGGTGCAGATATGTAAGTCTACCTCCTCACAGGTGATCATTACTTCTGTCAATCTTCCTTCATCTCTTCCTTCCTCCATGAACTTTGTTATTTTCCTCATTTTTATATATTTCCATTCTTCTAGTTAGTCTTGCCTTTTTCTTATTCATTTTCTTCTTTCCTTTATTTTTTGCTCTTACTTTGCCTGCTCTTAATGAGCCTTCTTTCCAAAGTTGCCTCTTTTATCGTGGCCCGTTCTAGTGAACGACGACCACGCACGCACAATTGTTCACTTGTGTTATTAATTTCACGTTTTAAACCAAACCACATTTTCCTTTACCACCTTTACCAAGAGTGCCACTTCGACGCGAGGGGTCCGTCTTTCCACAAAAATAATTCCCCTTTAGAGGGAAAATTTTATACTTCACTTACAAACCATGTGATAGAACGGGTTGAGGCCGCGTAATTTCAACCACTATCACATGTTATTTAAAACCACGATGCTACCCACGTGCATCTTCGCTTGAAGCCTGGCGCCTTATCGCAGCCACCTTAGTCAATGTTTAAACAAGGAGATTTATCTTCCCCCGTTCGCCCCATGCGCGACCTCGTCAGATTGAGTTAGGCTTATGGGCAGATAAGACATTGTTCTCAGGCTCGGCTGTGCATTCCCTCGAAGCTCCCACTCCATTGTCCCCCACGCCAAGGAGATGTCCCGGCTATTTATATGGAAACTTAACCACTAAGATTCAGATTGGAGATCCAGATTTTCGTCGTGAAACATCACTACGATCCACTCTTACCTTGTGCGCCAAGGGACCTCGACCTCGAGATTCACCATCACTTGTCCAAAAGAAGGACAATATCCCTTGAGTGCCAAGGTTCGAGCCTTCGTGACTCCAAGTCCACAAGGCTTACCCTGTTGTTTAGAAAGAGAACAACGTTAGAACATCCATTGTTCTTTCGAACCCGTTAACAACAAACGGTTCTCACCCCCCCCCCCTGTTGTTCAGAAGAGAACAACGTAGAACAGCCATTGTTCTTTTGAGCCCGTTGACAACAAACGGTTCTCCCCCCCCCCCTGTTGTTCAGAAAAGAACAACGTAGAACAGCCATTGTTCTTTTGAGCCTGTTGACAAGAAACGGTTCTCACCCTTCCCCCTTGTTGTTCAGAAGAGAACAACATTAGAACAGCCATTGTTCTCGAGCCCGTTGACAACAAACGGTTCTCACCTCCCCCCCCCCTCCCCTGTTGTTTAGAAGAGAACAACGTAGAACAGCCATTGTTCTTTTGAGCCTGTTGACAAGAAACGGTTCTCACCCTTCCCCCTTGTTGTTCAGAAGAGAACAACATTAGAACAGCCATTGTTCTCGAGCCCGTAGACAAGAGACGGTTCTCACCACCTCCTCTGTGTTCAGAAGAGAACAACGTAGAACAGCCATTGTCTCCAAGCCGTTCGTCAAGAAACGGTTCTCATTCCCAAACCGCCACGTCAGGATCATTTAATTCCCCCCCCCCTCCGGCTGGAACTCGCCAGCGGACCGAAAATTCCTTCACGTCACCTTCCTCTGCACAACAAGTATAATTACGTAAGCCGAACGTTACCTTTGAGTATTTAACCCTTTTGTCAACTCTATCCTGTGCTTTAAATGGTTTAGCAAACCATCCCATCCCTTTAACTTTATATTTGTTTTACCTTTTTAAATCTATCTTAATCCTCGGATTAACTAGATTCCCCAAGACCCTTTCCCTTCTCTGTTTATGTCAATATTTTCCGTTTTGTGTGTTGTTGATAGTTTTTATTAATAAAACTCTATTTTATTAATGATAGCAATATTATTATCCTTGAGCTCAGTTCCACTTCTTAAGCATATCGAAGATACATAATATCGGCCAGCCTAGACATCCACGCACTCTAAAGATAATTAAATAAGTTCCCTCAACGAATAGTTATATATGGTATATCGTCGAGAGTCCATTCTACGACAAACCACAACGTCCATGAAAGGTCATAATAATATAAGTCAAAGTATAGTGCACGGGTATAGTGGAGGGATATAGTCAGTATAGCAATTAGAAGCATTGGTTGTTTGTTTGTTTTCTTTCAATTTCCGTGAACCCATAGGATGATAGAAACGCGGGGTTAGAGAATCTGTAGACAAGGAAATTAAAGGGACCAGGTAACCTTGTGTAGTAGTTTCATAAAACCACAAGTGGCAACTATAGTGCAACTAAGAAACGTAATTACCAGTGAATATATGACATATATATATATATATATATATATATATATATATATATATATATATATATATTCAAATACTATAAAAATTGGGTCTCTCCAAAAGAACGAGCCCCAATTTTTGATAGGCCTCATTTCTTAATTTTCTGTAAGAATTTAATGAAACTTTGGTGATAACTAGTTTATTGTGTTTAAAAACATCATATCAAAACATGAGTTTTTTTACTTTTCTTCTTTATTCTAGAACACGTGTTCAAGATGACCTCCATTTAGCTCTGTTCATTTCTTGAGGCGCAGCACAAAGTTGTCCATGATGTCCTTACAAACCGACCGACTAATGGTTCTGATCTCCTCCCTGATCGTTTCGTTGTGTTCCGTGGTGGGCCTTCGTCTCCCTGTGTACACTTTGTCTTTAAGGTAGCCCAAGAGAAAGAAATCTGGGGGGCTAAGTTCTGGGCTGTAAGGTGGCCACTCAAAATCAGTCTTGAGACTGATCAGACGGCCACCAAAGTTCTCTTTCAGCCAATCTCGGGACATTTTTGGGGTGTGGGAGCTTGCTCCATCTTGCTGGAACCAAAACTTCTCCATAAGCGATGGAAACAGGGTCTGCAGCTCCCTTTTGAAGGTTTTGAAGACCTTAACATGACTCTCACTGTCGCGCCAGATTCCTTAAAAAAGAATGGTCCAATGATGCCTCTGGCTGATATTGCAGTCCATACCATGCACTTAGGGGAGTGTAGGTGCTTGGTGGCTACCTCTTTTGGTCTGGAGGTCCCCCAGAAAATATTTTTCTTAGAGTTTACCTTTCCTTCAAGATAGAAGTGAGCTTCATCTGAGGTCCAAAGGAGGTTAAGGAAATTTGGAGTCTCCTGAATCTTCTCCAGTATCTTGACTGCCATAGCCTTTCTCTGATCCTTGTATGAGGCTGTAAGGATCTACTTCGTCTGTGTTATGTATGAGTAGGCCTTTACATACCTTACTAACACTCTCCTGCAAGTCTCACGGGATATACCGAGAGACTGACTTCGCGTGAGCACAGAGCGTTTTGGACTCTGCTGAACTGACTCTCTCACGCTCTTGGCCAACTAAGCTGTACGCTTCCTGGGGCGTCCTGAATAGCTTGGACGGTTGTCATTGGCTGCTTTGAGATCCTCCACTGTCCCATAGTTCTCGAAGTGGTCCACCCAATCCTGGACTCTGCTCTTGGAGAGGGCTTTTTCGCACTCAAGCTGATGCACGAAAGTGTCCTGCACTTTCTTGAACGAGCCTGTCTTGTAGTAATGTTTGACGCAGTATATTCTTTGCTGGAGCTCCCATTTAGATTTCGTTGTGTTCACAGGCGTTGTTTCTGTCATGTCTGGCAAAGTAAGGGTGATTAGTGAATGAATGAAGGATATATCACAAAAAGTGTGCACAGGCCCGTTTTAAGGGTGTCACCCTGTATAAATAATACATATACCATCCCAATAATCCTATTAGCTAATTCATCTATTAATATAACTACTATACTACAGCGCAGACAAAACGATGGGCAACATTTGGCTTTGTAGGGCATAAAGGATTTTGGATATAGCTGCTGCGCTAGATGCGTTAATGTGCACATACCACAGTTGTGAAAAAGTGGTGATAGACTGAAGAATTATTTCTAATTATCCGAGTTGAGATTCCATTGAGGAGGGGAGAGGGCACAATATGACCGAATTCCTCTGTGTGCCAGGACGGTGAAAAAACATTGATCCAAATTGAAATAAAAAAATTAAACTTGATTTTAATTTTTAAAATAAAAATATTTTTTAAATAAAATCATTTTAATTTTTTTTTTATTTGAATTTAGAAATTATTTTCTTTATTCAAACTTAAATTTTAGGATATTTTTTTCAAATATAATATATTTTAAAACTCAATTTTAAAAATAAAGCTTATTTTTAAGATTATTTTTAAACAAATTTAATAGGATTCTGAAGAGAAATGGTGCCAAAAAAAGGCAAAAATCATTTTATAAAATTTTCAGCTGTGTGCCCCTTCCTTCCCTTCTATGGAGGATAAGTTTTGATACCTACTAGTACGTACCTGTGTTCCTTATACTCGATTGTTCCTGGTGGCTTATAATACCCTCTGCTGATCCCCATTATTTAAGGGTGACGAGCTTAGCTTTCGTAGCTCTATCATCCTCTTTACCTTTTCCTCTATTCTTGTTCTCTCTATTTATTCATCTCTTTCTTTCCTCCCAATTTTTCGGTCCTTCTTCTTTTTCTCCTAAAAATAAATACCCCCGTTGGTTATGCCAGTTTCTTTTTCACTAATCAACTATCATAGGTACCCGGCGTTGCCCGGGATAAAAAGGCCTGTCGCAAATAATTACAGATCCAGATTGATTGAAATTCATATATTGTCGCACAAAAATATCTTTACTTGATGATTATTATTATTGTTATTGGTAGTAGTAGTATTTTATTATTATTATTTTTTTTATTATTATTATTATTTGTGGAGCGAAGGCAGATTTAGGAGAGATGCGCACTTTCCCTATCCTATAATATCATGTAATATCATTCAACATCTGGTATTATTATATAATATCATATGATATCACAAAATATCATATACTATCATATAATATACCTACAATAAGTAAACGTTTTACAGCGCGTGCCCGGCAGTTTACGCTCATGCGTGAATGACTGTTAGTCATGAGAGAACAAAGTTGTTGCTACAGAAACAGATCGAGCATCTTATAGATACAGATATATCATGCAGTATCATAATATCACAAATTATCGCAAAATATCACAAAACATCATATAATATAATTATAATCAGTAAAAGTTTCAGTGAAGTTTCATTACCTCGAAGAGCGCAAAAAGAAAACTTAAGCCATTTATTAACTCCTACCAATGGGGCCATTTATTTCCGAGAGAGAGTTTTCATAAAAGGTTCGCGCTGATCTTATGATGAAATTAGTAAAAAATGTGAATCTACAGTAAATGTGGAACAGTGATGGTAGCGGCTTTTTAACGTCCTTGCTCGACATCATGGTCATTACACCCATTTAGTTCTGAATAGTTATCTGAAAACAGGATTAGAAATAAGGATTTGACTCCTAATTAACGAGATGCTGACTTTAGTTCTTTCGTCACAGAATACTTCTTGCTTATCATTTCCAGACACTTCTACCTGCTTCACCACTTTAAGGAGGAGTAAAGAAGACCGCTGTCGAACGATTTGTGCTCACTTTCTGTTGCACTCTTCCCCATCTTGATGCCAAGTATAAATTATAATCATTATATTTTTTACAATAACGCTTTTTTTTTACCTAGAGCTTAAACTGGAGAAGAAAAACAGGGGGAAATCGTTAACGTGTATCAAAATACAAAAACAAGCATTAGAGAAAGAGTCAAAAACTCCCAAATAAACTCCTCTTAAATCGCTTTGAAAACAATAGATTCTAAATTTCGTACTTAGAACTCACGTAACTTTAATGGAAACTCCTCATATTTTTCATACGCCCCAACAAAGCTCAGGAGTCGTAAATCTTAAAGCTAAAATACGTATTTCAAAGCTCTTTCAGCAGGAAATTCACTCACTCGGGAGTTGTAACTCGAATTAGCCAGTACTGAGGACTCTTTTGAGTGGTAAATACACGCTTCTTTTAACTTTGCATTCGAGTAGCCATTACCACTCATTGTGCAGGGAATTCCCGCAAGAGAACATGCGGAACGAGGGCAAATTTGGAAGGGTTACTCCTACCCCTTGTTCCTACTGCTCATTTTTGTTCACCTATCCCAACTTTATCACTTTAGAAAGTGCTTTTCAAAAGCCTTCAAGTAGCGATACTCCTCTCAGATCGCGCCGTGATGATGTGTAGGTTTAATTGTAGTTCACCATGTAGCCCCCTACTTTGGGGACAAAAGGAGCCCCATACCAACGGTCCTCTTTACGTTCTTCCTGAGAATCTGAACATTTAGTCTATACCTGATATTTTCGATCTATCTTCTCTATGTATTATCTTTTCCACTTACACTAACGCACTTATGACCATATTGAATATCGCCTTACTTTTGAATACACTGACGTCTTCAAATTCAGAAGAAAAGGAAAATTTCAAATTTCGCCATAGACCGTCGTGCAATATTAATATTAATTCAGTTAGCACGCACCTTGTTCGTGTGCAATTGTATAAAATAAAAGCTTTTTTGGACATTTTCCATAGCTAAGGTGAAAAATGACTAATAAAAAGAAATATTCATAACTTAATCATGATTCCACAGAATACCAAATCAATACAACACGAAGAAAAGTACAAATACAAGTCGGAGTTGGACTTAAAACTTACAACCGTCACACATCATAGACTGATTTCGGTCTTTTTGTGCGTAAAAATGTCACCAAATCAATATAATTTTCCAGTGAAATATAATAAACGGTAAAGAATATTAAAAAGTCACAATGGTATATCCAATAGACATTATGAAGGATCCATTTTCAGACGCGGTTGTTTGAGCTTCAACGCGGACAGATGCTCTCCAAATTTTCCCATTGAGAAGACAATGGTAGAAAGAAGTTGAAAGGAGAGATTGAAATTGAAGCCAATTCTGTTGTGATTCCCCGACTTAGGATTGCCGTCTGCCATTTATCCCTACAGAACATACACTTTGTGAGAATCAGGAAAAGAAGGTATTCACAATTCGTTAAATGTTTGTGCTAATAGTGATCATTTAGGAACTGTTACGGTCAGTTCTACAAGAGAGAGGTGAAGTTAAAGGGGGTGTTTGTTCCCTCAAGATCATTTAAGAGCTGTTATGGTCAGCTCTGCAGGATTGGGTAAAGCTTAGGGAGTGTTTGTTTCCTCAAGATCATTTAGGGAGGCTGTTAAGTTCAGTTCTACATGAGAGAGCTGAAGTGTGTGGGTGTGTTTGTTCCCTCAATATCATTAAGGAGCTGTTAAGGTCAGTTCTAAGGAAGGGAGGTGAAGAATATGGATGTGTTTGTTTCCTCAAAATTATTTTAGAGTTGCTGAAGTTAATTCTACAGGAGTAAGGGGAAGTATATGGGTGTGTTTCTTCCCTCGAGATCATTTAGGAGCTGTTAAGTTCAATTATACAGAAGGGGGAGAAGTAGATGGCTGTGTTTGTTCCCTCATGATCATTTAAGAGCTGTTAAGGTCAGTTCTACAGTAGGGAGGTGAAGTGTATGAATGTGTTTGTTCCCTCAAGATTCTATAAGAGCTGCTAAAGTTAGTTCTACAGCACGGAGGTGGCGTCTATGGGTACGTTTGTTCCATCAATATCATTTAAGAGCTGTTAAGGTCAGTTCTACATGGCGTAGGTGAAGTTTATGGGTCTGTTTCTTCTCTCAAGATGATTTAGGAGCTGTTAAGTTCAGTTCTACAAAAGGGAGGTGAAGTGTATCGGTAGAACTGTTAAGGTCAGTTCTACAGTAGGGAGGTGAAGTGTAGGACTGTATTTGTTCTCTTAAGATTATATAAGAGCTGCTAAAGTTAGTTCTACAGCACGGAGGTGGCGTCTATGGGTACGTTTGTTCCATTAATATCATTTAAGAGCTGTTAAGGTCAGTTCTACATGGCGTAGGTGAAGTTTATGGGTCTGTTTCTTCTCTCAAGATGATTTAGGAGCTGTTAAGGTCAGTTCTACAAACGGAAGGGGAAGTGTATTGGTTATATGTTCCCTTAAGATCATTTAGGAGTTGTTAAACCCAGTTCTACAGGAGAGAGGTGAAGTGTATGGGTGTGTTTGTTCAATCAAGATCATTTAGGAGCTAATAATACCGGATCTACATTAGAGAGGTGAAGTTTATGGGTATTTTTGTTTTATAAAGATTATTTAGGAGCTGTTTTGGTCAGTTGTACTGGATGGAGGTGACGTTTATGGGTGTGTTTTTTCGCCAATATCATCTAAAAGCTGGTAAGGTTAGTTATACAGTATGAAGGTGAAGTTTACAGGTGTGTTTATTCCCTCACGATCATTTAGGAGCTATTAAGGTCAGTTCAATAAGAGGGGGGTTGAAATTTAGTGGTGTGTTTGTTTTCTCAAGATCATTTATTTAGCAGCTGGTAAGATCACTTCTACAGGAGGGAGCTGAATGTATAGGTGTGTTTGTTCCTTCAATATCATTAAGGAGCTGTTAAGGTCAGTTCTACAGTAGGGAGGTGAAGAATATGGATGTGTTTGTTCCCTCAAAATTATTTTAGAGTTGCTAAAGTTAATTCTACAGGAGTGAGGCGAAGTATATGGGTGTGTTTCTTCCCTCAAGATCATTTAGGAGCTGTTATGGTCAATTATACAGAAGGGGGAGAAGTAGATGGCTGTGTTTGTTCCCTAAAGATCATTTAAGAGCGGTTAAGGTCAGTTCTACAGTAGGGAGGTGAAGAGTATGACTGTGTTTGTTTCCTTAAGATTATATAAGAGCTGCTAAAGTTAGTTCTACAGCACGGAGGTGGCGTCTATGGGTACGTTTGTTCCATCAATATCATTTAAGAGCTGTTAAGGTCAGTTCTACATGGCGTAGGTGAAGTTTATGGGTCTGTTTCTTCTCTCAAGATGATTTAGGAGCTGTTAAGTTCAGTTCTACAAAAGGGAGGTGAAGTGTATCGGTAGAACTGTTAAGGTCAGTTCTACAGTAGGGAGGTGAAGTGTAGGACTGTATTTGTTCTCTTAAGATTATAAAAGAGCTGCTAAAGTTAGTTCTACAGCACGGAGGTGGTGTCTATGTGTACGTTTGTCCATCAATGACATTTAAGAGCTGTTAAGGTCAGTTCTACATGGCGTAGGTGAAGTTTATGGGTCTGTTTCTTTTCTCAAGATGATTTAGGAGCTGTTAAGTTCAGTTCTACAAAAGGGAAGTAAAGTGTATTGGTATTTATGTTCCCTCAAGATCATTTAGGAGTTGTTAAGCTCAGTTCTACAGGAAAGAGGTGAAGTGTATGGGTGTGTGTGTTCAATCAAGATCATTTAGGAGCTAATAAGACCCGTTTTACATTAGAGAGGTGAAGTTTATGGGTATTTTTGTTCTATAAAGATTATTTAGGAACTGTTATTGTCAGTTGTACTGGATGGAGGTGACGTTTATGGGTGCTTTTTTTTGCGCAATATCATCTAAAAGCTGGTAAGGTTAGTTATACAGTATGAAGGTGAAGTTTACGGGTGTGTTTATTCCTTCACTATCATTTAGGAGCTATTAAGGTCAGTTCAATAAGAGAGGGGTTGAAATTTAGTGGTGTGTTTGTTTTCTCAAGATCATTTATTTAGCAGCTGGTAAGATCACTTCTACAGGAGGGAGCTGAATGTATAGGTGTGTTTGTTCCCTCAATATCATTAAGGAGCTGTTAAGGTCAGTTCTACAGTAGGGAGGTGAAGAATATGGATGTGTTTGTTCCCTCAAAATTATTTTAGAGTTGCTAAAGTTAATTCTACAGGAGTAAGGCGAAGTATATGGGTGTGTTTCTTCCCTCAAGATCATTTAGGAGCTGTTAAGGTCAATTATACAGAAGGGGGAGAAGTAGATGGCTGTGTTTGTTCCCTAAAGATCATTTAAGAGCTGTTAAGGTCAGTTCTACAGTAGGGAGGTGAAGTGTATGACTGTGTTTGTTTCCTTAAGATTCTATAAGAGCTGCTAAAGTTAGTTCTACAGCACGGAGGTGGCGTCTATGGGTACGTTTGTTCCATCAATATCATTTAAGAGCTGTTAAGGTCAGTTCTACATGGCGTAGGTGAAGTTTATTGGTCTGTTTCTTCTCTCAAGATGATTTAGGAGCTGTTAAGTTCAGTTCTACAAAAGGGAGGTGAAGTGTATCGGTAGAACTGTTAAGGTCAGTTCTACAGTAGGGAGGTGAAGTGTAGGACTGTATTTGTTCTCTTAAGATTATATAAGAGCTGCTAAAGTTAGTTCTACAGCACGGAGGTGGCGTCTATGTGTACGTTTGTTCCATCAATATCATTTAAGAGCTGTTAAGGTCAGTTCTACATGGCGTAGGTGAAGTTTATTGGTCTGTTTCTTCTCTCAAGATGATTTAGGAGCTGTTAAGTTCAGTTCTACAAAAGGGAGGTGAAGTGTATCGGTAGAACTGTTAAGGTCAGTTCTACAGTAGGGAGGTGAAGTGTAGGACTGTATTTGTTCTCTTAAGATTATATAAGAGCTGCTAAAGTTAGTTCTACAGCACGGAGGTGGCGTCTATGTGTACGTTTGTTCCATCAATATCATTTAAGAGCTGTTAAGGTCAGTTCTACATGGCGTAGGTGAAGTTTATTGGTCTGTTTCTTCTCTCAAGATGATTTAGGAGCTGTTAAGTTCAGTTCTACAAAAGGGAGGTGAAGTGTATCGGTAGAACTGTTAAGGTCAGTTCTACAGTAGGGAGGTGAAGTGTAGGACTGTATTTGTTCTCTTAAGATTATATAAGAGCTGCTAAAGTTAGTTCTACAGCACGGAGGTGGCGTCTATGGGTACGTTTGTTCCATCAATATCATTTAAGAGCTGTTAAGGTCAGTTCTACATGGCGTAGGTGAAGTTTATGGGTCTGTTTCTTTTCTCAAGATGATTTAGGAGCTGTTAAGTTCAGTTCTACAAAAGGGAAGTGAAGTGTATTGGTATTTATGTTCCCTCAAGATCATTTAGGAGTTGTTAAGCCCAGTTCTACAGGAGAGAGGTGAAGTGTATGGGTGTGTGTATCCAATCAAGATCATTTAGGAGCTAATAAGACCCGTTTTACATTAGAGAGGTGAAGTTTATGGGTATTTTTGTTCTATAAAGATTATTTAGGAACTGTTATTGTCAGTTGTACTGGATGGAGGTGACGTTTATGGGTGCGTTTTTTCGCGCAATATCATCTAAAAGCTGGTAAGGTTAGTTATACAGTATGAAGGTGAAGTTTACGGGTGTGTTTATTCCCTCACGATCATTTAGGAGCTATTAAGGTCAGTTCAATAAGAGGGGGGGTTGAAATTTAGTGGTGTGTTTGTTTCCTCAAGATCATTTAGCAGCTGGTAAGATCACTTCTGCAGGAGGGAGCTGAAGTGTATAGGTGTCTTTGTTCCCTCAATATCATTAATGAGCTGTTAAGGTCAGTTCTACAGTAGGGAGGTGAAGTTTATGGGTGTGTTTCTTCCCTCAATCGTGCTGGCAATTATCTCCTAATGCATCGTAATCTCCCCCCCCCTCATTTTAACTATACAAACCATGGGTTAGGTAATCGACAGAGGAAGGCTTGATTGCGTTTCTAAGAAAAGTTCCGAAACCCTTCTCACTCCAGCGCCACACGGAAACTTAACTGTGCTTTATACCTTCACATTTTACATTTCCTTCACTTCACCCCTTTCACTATGATTTTTTTTTCTTTTCTATTTTTTAATCAATAATGATAATAATAAAATCGTTTCCATGGTCACCCCTGCTTCGTTAATTCCCAACGACTTCTCCACGCCTCTCCAGAGGGCTAAGATTGGAGGGGGGGGGAGGTAAAAAACAGACAGAGGAATAAATGATGATGAATGGAGTATGGAATATAAAAAGATGTATGGGAGAAAAACGATGTAATAGCAGCCATCACGAAGCATAAACCATTTTAGTTAAATAAACATCCCCCCCCCCCAGGTCTTCTTTTACTCGTTAACGAGGTCTCCCGGAAGGGATAATAAACTTCGCATAAAGATCAGAATGACCATCGATGACAAACTAAGAGGCATCAGTGGCCGGTCATTGTTAAAAGGATGAAGGTGCAGAAATACAGAAAGAGCGGTAGTACTGAGCCCCCCCCCCTTCCTATCCGAGAATAGGCAACCTTTCATGGCGCAAGGAAGAGTTGCACATTCCCCATCAGGGTCAGGTTCCCTCACAGATTAGCAATATGTGTATGAGTGGAGGAAGAAAGTGAACGCGGTGTTGGGAGTGGTTATATCTGTGATAAGGCACGTGCTCGGAGCTGTCTAAGAGTATGATACAGACTCGACGCACTGCCTCATTGGCTGCTGACCCCTGCGAGCGGCGAAATTGCTTTGCGTCCGTTCTGGCCGCGAATCGCACCCGACACCCAGGCAGAGAAATCCAAGCCTTGTCCACTAGGCGAATGAGACCACTATCGGCGTGGTTTGGTGGGGCTTTGAGCTCTGTGACGTCATCCAGGAAAATGAGACAGTTTCAAGAGTCGCTAAATACTAGGAAAAGGAGCAATAAAGAGAGAAAACAAAGGAAGGGAAGAGGTATATAGGGAAAGAAAGCAAAAAAGGTTAAAGGAGCAATAAGGAAAGGAAGTAAAAGGAGCAATAAGGAAAGGACGTAAAAGGAGCAATAAGGAAAGGAATAAAAGTAAGAAAAACGACTAAGGAAAACATGCAAATCAAGGAAAATGAGCAATAATGAAATAAAGGAAAAGGAGCAACAAATAAAAGAGCAATGGAAAGAAAAGAACTAAATAAGGTAACGAAGTAAAAGAAGGAAAATGAGCATGGAGAAAAGGAAAGGGAGGAGCAGCAAGTAAATGAAGGAAAAAGAGCATTAAGGAAAGGAAACAAATGAAGGTGAGGAGCAATAAGGAAAAGAAGCTAAGGAAGGAAAAGGAAGGGAAGCAGAAGAAGGTAAATGAACAGTAAGGAAATGAAAAAGGAGCCTAAGGAAAGGAAGGAAAAGCCGCATTAAGGAAAAGAACCAAAGGAAAGAAACGGAGCACAAAAGAAATGCAGGAAAGTAGCAATAAGGAAAGGAAGCAAAAAAAATAAAAATGTAAATAAGGAAAATCAAATGAACGAAAAGGAGCAATAAGGAAAGGAAGGAAAGGAGGAATAAGAAAAGGAAGAAAAGGGGGAATAGGGAAAGGAACAAAAAGGGTAAATGTAAATAAGAAAAAGAATCAAGGGAAAAATCATAGACAACAAGGAAATGAAGCAATGGAAGGAAAATAAATAAATAAGGTAAGGAAGAAAATAAGCAACAAAAAATAGAAGCAAAAAAAGGGAAAGGAGCAGTGAGTAAAGGAGGCAAATGAAGAAATGGGAGCAATAAGGAAATTACGAATGTGTGTAAGTGGGTATTTGTGTGTAGGGAACAAAAGGATGTGCGGGTAGATAGACATTATTAGACATAACGAGAGAGTAGTGGGGGAGGGTTGCCTCCTTTGGTGGTCATGCCGATCGTTTGCATTTTTTATGGCGTTCAAGCCAATTGTCTTAAAAATTTTAATGTTCTTGGATATGTAATGTGCATTTGCTGTTGTTCTTCAATGGCCTAACCTAACCTCGCTTCCAAGTGCAGCTCTTCTTAGCGTCTTCGTTCTCGCCTGCGTGTAACCGTTATTAGGTACATGCATTTTTTCTGCACGACTTGTAGTCTCCTCTTTTGTGTCATCGAAACACAAGATAGGAGGGAAGCAGGTTGTAGATCTTTTTGTTGCTGTCACGGGGATTTCTAAATATGTATAGAGTTCTGACTGCGGCCGAGGCCTTAGAAATTCTATCAGTGGCGTGCTTCCTATACATGGATGAAGTAATCTTCATTCTGAGTACATTGCACTCCGTGGTGTAGGAATAGCGTCTATCCCCCACCCTGACATCAGAAAGCAGTCTCTTGCCAATGAGGACTACTTTGAATTTTTCTTGATTCGCTCGAATCTTCCATTGTGCCTCGTAGATATTTGATCTTTCGGTTTCTGCCGCTATCATACGAGCTTGCATAGGCGCGTTCCTCAAAGGACAAGTGATTATCTGGCTGAAATCATCGGCGTATTGAATGTTGAGACAAGTGGGGTTTGCAGGGGCCTGGATATCTTTGGTGTAAATCGAGTAGAGAGTGGAGGACAGACACCCCCTTGCGGTAGGCCCGAGGTGAGTGGAAACTTTGGTCCGTCCGTGCACCCTAAACTGATATACGCTGCTCTCTCCATGACGTAGTCACAAAGAATTCTTTCTAAGTTTTCACTTAGGCCCAGCCGAAGGATCTTGTATTGCAACCCCTGCTGCCACACCTTATCAAACGCCTTTGATACATCCCAACAAACAATTTCTACGTAACTCCTTTCCCGTTTAGATTGGACAAGCTTTTCCATGAAGACATTTATCATCATCTCTGTACTTCACTTTTTTATATAAATTCGAACTGATGCGGGTTGTAGAGGGAGTTCTCCTCCAGGTGAGACACCATTCTAGGGTTAAAAATCTTCTCGAAGAGCTTCCCGCTAAATTCAAGAAGTGAAATTGGCCAGGGTCTCTCTCTCTCTCTCTCTCTCTCTCTCTCTCTCTCTATATATATATATATATATATATATATATATATATATATATATATATATATATATATATATATATATATATATATATATATATATATATATATATATATATATATATATATATATATATATATATATATATATATATATATATATATATATATATATATATATATACATATATATTATATATATATATATATATATATATATATATATATATATATATATATATATATATATATCAACATTTGGTCCTTTCCCTGCTTTGGCAGAAAAAATCATTTTTGCCGTTTTATATGCATCTAGAAAGTATCCCGTGTTTCGACACGCATTAATATTCTTCTCGTCTCTTCGATGACGTTGGCTGGTGCCTTTTCTAAGTTTAACTTTGTAAGCCCCGATTTTCCTGGGGCTTTTCGACGAAATAAGCAGAACGCGCCGAGTAGTTACTATTCTGTAATCTCGGCGGCTCCGTCGCGCTGTCTATCCACCTGGTGGTGAGGATGCGTCCTATGAATTTAGGTGTTAAGCTCAACTATTATGTCGCTTTCGAACTTTATATCATAATCTTCGTTTTATTCTTCAGTTATACTGATGATTTTTTCCCAATAACGTCGAAATATTTCTTCAATGTTTCTTCTGTTCTAATGTTCCGTCTTCTTTTAATTTTTCCATTTTTATCTTTTTCCCAGTCGATCCTTTGAGTCGTATGATTTTATTCCGAAAATCTTTGGGAGATGCATCATGATCGAGGCTCTTGATCGTATCGTCTCAACAACTCCATTGTCGTTCAAGGATCAACTGGTTTAGCTCTTTTTCGATCTCTTTACTACGTGATATTGAGTCAATTGATACGTTTCTGATGTTGATTTCATACAGTAATCTCAGCTCACGGTATAAATTCTTTATGTATTCTGTCTACCTGTATGTTAAGATGGACTTATACTCGGATTTAGGGATACAAGCTCTATCTCCCTTAATAAATGGTCATTAAGGTCGTCGAGTGCCTCGTTGATCTCCTCGAGAATTGCATCATCCATGTTTGGCGCATGGTAGACCTCGAGGAAACGCGCATACCGTGCCCAGTCTGCTTTTTTTGTAGTTTTTTTTCTAACTACACTTGGGAGTTGTATAGGGTTCCCATTGATCCTGGAAAAGATATCTATATGATGACTACATGGAACCTGAACTGGTTTCATGTAGTAATTAAACGGCAGTTGACAATTGGCTAGAAATATGTCTGTTTTTTGTAGTTTTATCTAATTACAGCTGGGAGTTGTATAGGGTTCCTATTGATCGTGGGAAGGATACCTATATGATCGCTACATGGAACCTGCACTGGTTTAATCTAATAATTAAACGGCAGCTGACAATTGGCCAGACATATGTCTGGTTTCGTTGCATTTTTCGTCTGACAAAGGTTGGGGAGTCGAAGCCTATTCGCTGGACAACATTTCTATCCAGCAAAGTATCTAGGCTCCTTCCGATTCCATTGAAGGGCCTGTAGCTGGACTCCCCATATCTAGCGTTCAGATTCCTTATTAATATAATGGGGGCTTTTCTTCCAAATAGTCCAGTGAGAGATTGTAACGGTAAATAATTTCTCCTTGGCGGCTGGTATCCGGCGGCTATAACCAGCCTTCCGATGTTGAGTTCGATGGCAATCGCGAGATAGGATTCTTCAAGATGTCTGATTGGTTTGTATTTGATCCCCTTTTTAATCGCAATAGTAGCACTGGCATACCGCTCTTGCAAGTAATTTGTGATTAACACATCGTAATTCCAAATCTTATTTTTTTCCGCATTACGTGTGCCGATCTCGTGCTCCAAAATTAAGATGACAACTGCATTAATTTCTCTTAATACCTTTCCGTAAAGAGCCCTTTTAGTCGTCCAGTCAATGGTATTAATTTCCAAAATCTTTAGTGCGTTCCGTTGCATGATGAGATCTAATTACCAATGTTTCTTTTTATTTATATTTTTCGCCTGAGGCAATTTTGGTGTGCCCAGGCTTTTCACTCTTCGGGGGAGGACTCGGAGTCTTGGATTTGCTCTTCTTCGCTCGTGTACGACTGCATGGGCACTCGTCACTGTCAGAAAAAGTGGATCCTTCCTCATATTCCGTTTCTTTATCATCATCTTCTTACTTCTCGGATTCATCCGATGAGGGAGCTTCGACCACAGCCTCAAGACCAGATATAGCATTAGTTTTATTTCAAATAACCGAATCCTTAAATGCCTTGGAGCATTATGGATCCTCGGTCATAATGACTAAAGGCAGGTTATTTGCCTTTAGTAACGCATTTAGAACCTAGTTGTAGCATCCCTGTTTCAGTGCGTTGGCCACATTTTGAATGCGTGATGCAAATTGAAATTTTAGCGCTTAGGTCACCCGTGATGTTGAAATGTGAAGGCGATGATCTCGTTGGTTCACTTTTTTGGGCAGCGTTTGCGTAGGTCATTTCTTTGGCCTTTTTTCTGCTCTTATTTTTTTCTTGATGATTTCTCTACGCTTAGGGCAGTTCAGGGCCATGGTCATATGCTTCCCCTTGCAATTAAGGCATTACTTCTCAGTACTTCCACACTTGTCGAATCTGTGGCGCATTCACTACATCACAGCTTCTCCTTCTCGGGGCAGGTCGTTGTTGTGTGATCTTCTAATTTATAGCATACACAACACATTTGTATCCTATTGAGCATTCTTTGCTGGATGTTTTCACCTTGTATTCTCATATTGAATACCAGTAGTCCATCTGAGTTGCCCTTTTTGCCATGTCCGTGGTGGAGTGTTCATGGAATTTTATAATTTCAGGAACTTTTGCCCATGGGCTGCTCCTCAAAGTTTCTTCTTTAATTTCGTCGAGGGTATGCTCTCCAACCTAGCTCTGCACTTTGCGACAGATCATGCTTCGGTTTAAAGCTACTTGTGGGTGTGTGGGGGGATGGGTATTTGTTACCTCGAGGCCAATATTCTTCAGTTTCTCGGCTCCCTCTTCTGATAGGAGCCGGTCCACGTCCCTGGTTTCGGCGCAAATTGCTATGAAGCCCGAAGAAACTTCAATTACATCGACGAGAGACACTTTTAACTTGACGAAGATGGTTTCCCACAATTTGCTCTTATCCGTGGTCCTTGTTCCTTGTATGGTCCTAAGGGGGACCCTCTTAGTGAAGGTCTCTATGGTCTTCTTGAGGCCATCTTTCTTTCCTCTTGAATTTATCTTCCTTTTTCTGAAATCAAGGTGTAATCAAATTGTATTTTTTGAATGGAGGGATGTGAGAAAGGTGGTAAAGGAGGTAAAGGTTTAGGTATGTCTGTTCAGAAAACTTTATATGAACGTTCCCGTCCATTTTTCTGTTGGTACCCCCACTCAGATGCTGCAGAGATGATGGGTGATAATGGAATGATGGGATGTGTCCCAATTGAGCACCTCAAAGGGGGTGAACCATGGTAGACCTTTGATCGAACTAGAGGCAGTTGATCCGGCCGCTACCTTTTTGCCACCACCCCATCGGGTACTTGCGCCATAACAGCTTCCAGCATACATAGAGACAGGTGCTACTTTCCTCTATGATTCTGGCCGGTCCCTTGGATGAGAAATAAGGACAGAACCAGATAAAAGAAAAGGAGAAATAAGGAAAGAAATAAAAAGGAGTAATAAGGAAAGGAAACAAAGGAAGCAAGGTAAAGAAATTAACAAAAAGAAAGGGAAGCAAAGGAAGGAGAAACAATAAGGAAAGGAAAGAAAAGGAGCAACAAATAAAGGGAGCAAAGGAAGGAATATGATCAATCAAGAAAGTAAAATAATGAAACTGAGAAAATAAGGAAAATAGGCAATAAGGAAATGTCAAGAAAAGAAAATGAGCAATAAGGAAAGGAGGCAAAAGAAGCAATAAAGAAATAAAGAAGAGCAAGGAAAATAAGCTATGCGAAAATTCAGGTGAAGAAATCAAGCCTGAGCTCATCAAACAACAGAAGTGGACTGACATCAGCAAAGTTGAGAAGTTTGGAAAAGTCCAGACCATCATCAAAATTATTTTCACGAACATCGAAATGGCCCAGAGAGCAAGAAACGAAGGCCTCCTATGGTTCTATCTGAGGGTATCTCCGGAGCAGATTGAGGCAGAAGAGTTCAAACCACTTGAATGCTGCTTCAAGTGCTTCGCGGTGGAAAACCATCCAACGAGGGAATGGCAGGTGACTGAAGGAGCTTGTTCTAACTGCGCCAAAACTGGTCACAGGTAGAAGGACTGCAAAACAGAAAAAAACGAAGTGCATCAACTTCGGGGGAAGGGGCCACAGGGCCCTGGCCATGAGGTGACCCGTGCGTAATGAGACAATTCGGCTAAAAAGAGAAAATGCGAAAAGGGAAAACGAGGCAAGCAAAAGGACTTACGTGGAGGCAGCGGCAGCTAACTCAACCCAAGCAAAGCCTACAGAACCGTCTTTAGTACTCTGAAATTGCTACTGCCAAATGAAAGCAAGGAAATAATGGCAATGGTTATTATTGCCCACTTGGCAAATCTGGCCAAACCGGGTACATTTGCAGAGGAAAATAATTCCCTTCTGCAGATGAGCATCAAATATATAGACCAGACAGAGAAGGAAAAAGGAAAAGGAACAACCGCTCACAGAAAAAGAAAAATCGAACGAGAAAGAGAAACAAAAAAGAAGAAAACAAAAACAGCAATCAAGGAGGACTTCTAGCAAACGGGCGAGGAAGAAGAAGACATATTAAAAGAAGGAGAAGAAGTCGCGCCGGTCTCTTTGAAGAAAGAGGTAAGGTACTGGACAAAGGCTACCTCCTCAACGGGAGGACGTGCACCTTAAGGTCTTCTGTTTATCCCTGTGCAAGCCCCAGAAAGAAGACTCGGAGTAGTTACTCCGAGGTATTCAGCGGAGCAAGTACAAGTGGACCTTCGAGGGACCTTACTCCGCAAAAGAAATCGAAGGACTAATAGAGGAAAGAGTCGTCTGCATCCAGCCAGAAAGCGTCCACATAGTTAATATGCAGACGTATAACTTAATTAAAAGTGGTCAAAGAACTTCGGAAATTCCAAAGTGAAGGCAAAACGTGCAATAATAATTTAGTAAAAGTGACTAAACTCACAAAAAGGAAATAAATACATAAATAATCAAGTAATTATAAATAGAAATATGTGATTAAATTGACTATATACTCGTACTTACAAAATGAAGTAACAAAGGTGAATAAGTATTGGAAGTGTATTAGAAGTGAATAAATACATAAATAATCAAATAATTATAAATAATAATATTAGTGATTAAAGTGTCAAAATACAAAGTAAAGTAACAAAGGTGAATATGTATAAGGTAAATAATAGAAATATAAGTGATTAAAGTAACAAAATCGACTAAGTGTTAAATATTATTAATAATTCGATTATAAACAATAGAATAATAAAGTGCCTAAATACAAACAACTAAGTTACAAGAACTATAAAATGAATTTATATATAAGTAAAATGATAAAATAATAAATGTAATATATTTATGATTAATTAATAGAAATAATAGAACTACTTAAATATACAATAGTAGAATAAAAAGTATTCTTGTATTATATTTATATTTAATTATTAGAGATGATTAATCTTAAAATGTATTATTATTAAGTTCAAGTATAATGTAAATAACGTAAATATCTGATTTCGTTCTTCCGTTTAATTTCATGATATTTCCCCACTATTATCTATTTATTTTACATATATGTAAAATCCCATATGTATATTCAGTCCTTAATAAATCATTGAATCATTGAGCTATATGAATCGAATTCGAATGAAGGAAAAGAAGCAATAAAGAAAAGAAGGAAAGGAACAATAAGAAAATGAAAGAAACGGAGCAATAAGGAAAGGAATAAAAAGAAAGAAAAGATAAAATAATAAAAAAATAAAAAGGATAAATAAGGAAATGAATCATAGGAAGCAAAAGAAGCAATAATGAAAAGAAGAAAAAGAGCAATAATAAAATGAAGCAAATAAAATAAAATAAGAAATAAACAAAGAATCGAATGAAAGAAAGTAGCAATAAGGAAAGGACAATAGGGAAGTAATAAGGAGGGGAAGAAAAGGAAAAAGAGTAAATAAGGAAAAGAATCAAGGGAAGGAACATATGCAACAAGGAATGGAATCAATGGAAGGCAAAGAAATAAGGCAAAAATTAAGGAAAAGTAAAATGAGCAATAAAGAATTGAAGTAAAGGAGTGAAAGGAAGAAAGGAAGCAAATGAAGGACAAATAATTGGTAAATGAAAGAAAAGGAGCAATAATAAAGGAAACAGAGTAATAAAGAAAGGAGTAAAAGGAAAAGGAAGCAAAAGATAAAATAAAGAAAGAAAGAAAAGCAATAAAAGTGAGCTATACGAATTTAATTAAATGCAAGAAAAGAAGCAATAAAGATAGGAAGCAAAGGAAGGAAAAATAACAATAAGGAAATGGAGGAAACGGGACAATTAGGAAAGGAAAGTAGCAATAAGGAAAGGAATCAAAGAAAAGAAAAGAAGCATTAATGAAAGGAAGAAATGGAGCAATAAGGAAATGAAGCAATGAAAAGAAAATCAGTAAATAAGGAAATTCATCAAGGGAGTGAACATATGTGACAAGGAAAGAAAGCAATGGAAGGAAAATAAATAAATAAATATGGAAAAGAAGATAAAAAGTAAAAGTAGTATTAAAGAATAGAAGCAATGGAAGGAAAAAGAGCAGTAAGGAAAGGAAGCAAAGTAAGGAAAAGATCAATAAGTAAAGAAAGCAAAAGAAGGAAAATTAAGAAAATGAAGAAAAGGAGCAATAAAGAAAGGAAGTAGAGGAAAGAATATGATCATTAAGGAAGGCAAGAAAAATGAGCAATAAGAAAATTGAGCAAATGTTGGGAATTGGGTAAAAAGGAAAGGAAGTAAAGAAATTTAAAATAAGCAATAATGAAAGGAAACAAAAGAAACAATAAAAAAGACAGCGAGGCAAGGAAAATAAGCTGTATGAATTGAATCAAATGAAGGAAAAGAAGCAATAAGGAATGGAAATAAAGGGAGGAAAATAGTCAATAAGGAAAGAAAGCAAAAGAGCAAGAAAGAGAGGGCGCAAAGGATTGAATAGGAACAATAAGGAAATAAAGGACACGGAGCACTATGGAAAACAAGGAAAAGTAGCAATAAGGAAAGGAAGCAAAGAGAGATATGAGTAAATTAGGAATAGAAGCAAAGGAGAGAAAATATGCAACAACGAAGGTAGGCAGTGCAATGAAAATTACTAAATAAAGAAAATAAGCAAAAGAAGGAAAAGGAAAAAGTATAGGAAGCAGGGGAAGAAATCGGAGTAGCAAGGAAAGGAAGCAATGAAAAGAAATGAGCAATAATTACTGGAAGAAAAGAAGCAATAATGACTCGTATGAAAGTGAAGAAAGGGACCAATAAAGAAAGTATTCAAGGAAATAAAAGGAGCAATAAGGAAAAGAAGCAAAAGAAGGAAAGCGAGTAAATAAGAAAGAGAATCAAATTAACGAAATTTCGCAACAAGAAAAATAACAATTGAAGGAAAAGGAATAAATAAGGAAAAGAAGCAAAAGAAGTAAAAGGAACAATAAGTAAAGGAAGCAAAAGAAGAAAAGGGATTAATAATTAAACGAAACAGAATTGAGCAATTATAAAAGCAAGCAGACGAAGAAAAGGAAGCTATAAGGAAATCAAGCAAATAAACCAAGGACCAATGAGGAAATGAAACAAGAGAAGAAAAGGGAACAATAAAGAAAGGATGAAAAAGGAGCACTAAAGAAAATCAAAGAAAGGACATGGAGCAATAAGCTAAGAAAGCAAAGGAAAGAAAATGATCAATAAGAAAAAAGCAAAAGGAAGGAAACTGCGCAACAATGAAAGGAATCAAGGGAAGGAAGGGAGTTAAATAATAAAAAAGCAAATGAAAGTAAATAAGCAACAAGGAAAGGAATTTAAGGAAATGTAATAAAAGGAAAATAAACTAATGAAGGAAAAGGAACCATAATCAGAAGAAGAAAAGGAGCAACAAGAAAAGGAAGAAAAGGAATAATTAAGAGCACTACAGAAAGGAAGATAATCAAGTACAGAAACAATAAGAACAGGAATCAAAGGAAGGAAAATGAGCAATGAGGAATGGAATCAATTTAAGGAAAATCAGCAATAAGGAAAAGAAATAAAAGCAGCAATAAAGACAAAGCAAAGCAAGTAAAAAGAGCTATAAGGATGGGAAACAAAAGAAAAAAAGGAGTAAAAGTAAAGAAATCAAAGGAAGGAAAAGCAGCAATAAGAAACGAAAGGAAAATAACAATGGGTAAGGAAGCAAAGTAAAGAAAAGGAGTAAATAAGGAAAAGAAGCATAGGAATAAAAATAAGCAACAAGTAAGGAAACAATGGAAGGAAAAGGAATAATTAAGGAAAAGAAACACAAGAAAGAAAAGAAACAATATTTGAAGGAAGAAAAAAAAGCAATAAGCTAAGGAATGAAAAAGAGCATTAAAGAAAGGAAGTAAAGGAATAAAAAGTAGGAATAAAAATGGAAGTAAAGTTAGGAAAGAATCAATAAAATAAGAAGAAAAGGAGCAATAAGGAAAGGAAGGAAAAGTAGTAGTAGGACAGGAATCAAAGAAAGAAAAATGAGCAATAAGGAAATGAAGCAAAGTAATAAAAGAAGCAATAAAAAGGAACCATAGGAATGAAAAAGTGCAATAAAGAAAAAGCAAAGCAAGGAAAAGAGCAATAAGAAGAGGAAGTAAAGGAAGGGAAAGGAGCACCCGAAAAGGGGAATTAAAGTAATAAAAGCATGGAAGGAATCCACGGTTGCAAATAAGGGAAAAAAGGAACGAAGGCAAATGCCGAGCACAACTTGGCCGCCGGTGGCAAATGGATCAAAAGGAGAAGTTCTAATTTCGTATTATCGAATCTATGGACTCGTTTTACCTATTTCCTCTTGGAGCATCCATAGAGCTCGATCGGGGCTGAGGGAGAGAGAGTCACGCTCTTGGAAGTTGAACGAGGGGAAGGAATATCAACGGGAGGCGGAAAATGGATCCGAGAGGCACAACCTGTTCCCCACCGCCATGATGCTCTTTCCAGATTATCAACTTACTAAGCATTATGTAATAATCTTCGGCAAACAATAGGATTAAAGAGGCGCTTCCCAAAATGCTTCGCTTTACGCTCATCGCCTCCGTGTCGATGAAAAGCGGAGACGAAAAAATCTGGGAAACGACTCTTTTGTAAAATTTGGTCCATATGTCATTTGATGCTGTTGTCCTCATCCACTCCCCCCTCCCCTCTCTCTCTATTTCTCTCTCTCTCTCTCTCGTTCTCTCTTTCTCTCTTTGTTCAAAGAGAGAGAGAAAGAAAGAAATTGGCTGTGGCCGAGTTGGTATTTGTAGCAACTCTAAGAGGACTCCAAAGATTCATGTTCAGTCAATAGATTTGGACGGCTGTAGGGTTGTTGGTCATTCCTTTTGGGCGTTTTTTTTTTTCCTCCTGTTCAATGGGTATACGCGATAGTCCTGAAAAGGCGGATGCAGCGAGCTCTCACCATAATCATTACAAGAGAATGCATTTATGTAGGTAGGTACAATTTATATCAGAAGTTTAAATATACCCAGCAGTATTGCCCAATTTTTTGTATACATTTCACATCATCAAATTGCTTGCAAATTTTTTATACATCATAAGACACGTGATATGTGACTCCACCAGTGTTTTTATCACTCAATTCTCATTAAACTAGTGCGATCATATATGTATAGGCATACAGAATTGAGCTGTTAAATTTATTCTAACTCCTATATAAAATTAAACTTTAGGTCCAATAAAACGTTTCCAGTTCTTTTTAGCAGAATGTGATTTTTCATAATTTTCTGTAGTAAGCTACGAAATAAATTCTGTGATGGGGGTGGTGGGGTCGTCACACGATTGTTATCCCCCTACACATTTGCTAACTTCTCAGAATGGGCAAGAGCAAGGCACACACTGAAGATACAAAAGGACATTATTGCCGGGAACACCTACAGGGAATTATCCATGTGAATGAATCCCACATGTGCGTCAACTCAAAACCAAGTATATGGACACATCAACAGTGAAAATTCGACTAAGAAGTTGAAGGACGCACAAATTATCACCGAATGGCTCTCATAAATTGTAAGGAAAGTTAATTTCGCCCTATGTACCACTAAGACAATAAAGTAGTTCCTGCACCCCCAGGGGTATGTGACTAGAAATAGAAAAGCCACATCTTCGTAAAACACACGTTGCCGCAAGGCTTACATTTGGTTGCAAAGTTGCACGTTTACTCTGATAAAACTGTTTGAATAAAAGCAACTATTGAACCACGAAACAAATAAGAACTGTTTAGCCATAATTGCATAGGACATGTTTAGTGATGTAGGAATGCCTATGTGGATCAGGAAAATACCCGTACCATCTTCCGGCGATTAAGCCATGATAAAGACCGCTACTCTGGTATCCGAACACTTTGGAAGAAAGCGGTTGATGATGATGGAAGGATGATGCATAATGTTATGGTCTTGCTTGCTGCTAATTGTGCAGAAGCACATGGAATCGATGGAAGAGAGAGGAAAGAAAACCTTCTACCACCACAAAAAACGGAAATCGACGTTGTTTTGCTCTCAACATGACAACGATTCAATATATTCGCTCTCTTTTTTTACCCTTTTATAGAAATATAAACACCCTTCCACGAGGATTCGAACTCATCACCTATTACATGCATGAATAATGAAAAGTCAATCGCTCGCAAAATCGAAGATACCAGGAATCGGTTCTATTTGAATAAGTGGTGGGGGGGAAGGGATGTCACGTAGTATTGTGTTTTGAAATGACCAACAGAAAGATTAGACCTGAATCCCATGAAAAATACATGGATAAACATAAAACTGCGTGGCCACCAAAAAAAAAAACTGCGCGTCCCCCAGAAAATAAACAGCGCGCCTCCCCCTCCCCAATGACTGCACGGCCACAAAAAAAAACTGCACGGCCACCAAAAAAACGCGGCCACCAAAAAACTGCGCGGCTACAAAAAAACTTGTGTGGCTACCAAATAATTGCGTGGCTACCCCCCAAAACTGTGCATCCACAAAAAACTTTGCGGCCACTTCAAAAAAATGCACAGCTACCAAAAAATACTGCGGGGCCACCAATAAAAAACAACGAATAAGGATGAAATGTGGATGTATTGTAGAGAACCGAGGGCAATATTTTGATCAAGTGTTGCGAGTAATATAAAAGTATTGCAAACATTTGACATCTGTAATTGTTAACAAGGGTTATGTGACCTAATATTATGGATCACGTTAACATCATCCTCCCAAATTTTTAACAATTGTACATACCCCCCCCCCTCCTATTTTTTCTATAGCACCCATCTGGCGACTCCGGCAAGGGCATAAGTCGACGTCATCATCCTCCAAAGCAATGGCAACAAAGTTTAAGAAGAGATTGCATGTAATTTAACAACAAAATCAAAGATTAAAAATAAATTTATTTGAAAATAAAATTAAAATTATCAAAAGATCGTTCGGTTAAGTCAGGTTTCCACATTCTAAATAACCACCCCCCTAATTTTTCGCAATTTACCATCTTCCCAAATAGGGGTGATAGGATGTTAAAATCATCCAATATTAAATTTTGTTTTTTGTTCAATTTTGTAATGCTGCTGTAAAGAATTCTCTCAGGGTCCGAAACACTTTAGAGTGCCTTTTTTTTATATATTAACTTCGGATTGAATCTACAGCATTTTGAATTACAGCATTTTGTAAAATTTTCATTTAAATAAATTTAATATTGATTGAGTAAATAATAAAGAAACATGCACCTCCTGTGACGTGTATTTGCCTTTTTAACCGAAACTAGACAGGTACTCGTATTATTAATATTTGAGAACAAATTAATTCAATAATTTAAACAATTGTTCTTTAAATAATAATAATGATAAATAATTATAGTAATAATAATATAATTATAATAGTAATAAATAATAATAGTAATAATAATGATAAAAATTATAATAATGATAAATAATTATAGTAATGATAATATAATGACAATATGACGCGCTTCAAAACATTGAGCCTTCGCAGGGCGCCCGTCCATCGACGACTCCCTCACAGACTCAACTTTACATACTTTTAAAGGAAAATACACTCATGTACATATCATGTATACATCCCTCCCCCTCCCATAAACGTGTAACCTTACAAACGGGACGATCACTCATCAGGTGGAGCAAATCAGCGTGGATTCGAGCGTATCTCCAAAAGCGCAACAAAATCCGGATAAGAGGCCGATGTTGATATTACCCCCCTCCCCCTCCCCTCTCCCCATATGCGCACACTCCCCCCTCCACCTCCCCATCACTGTCTGAAAAGCGATTTGAAGAGTAAGTATCGGCCATCTGCTCCCTTCCACATTACGCCCTATTACAAGGGTTCGAAATAACAAGGGCGGCTTCCTTTTCCCATTCAAATCTGGCACAAAGGACCACCCCAATGAATACATTTCGGTAACTTAATAGTGTCCTTTCTCCTAATCGTTCGTGTTATTATTAGTAGTAATAGCACTAGTAGTGGTTGTAGTTAATTATGTAGAATTTTTATAGAAAACGCGATACCATTAGTCTTTATTCTACCTCACCGACTTTGGGTGGAGATGAGCACTTAATCTCTCCCCATCCAGCCGAAGATGCTCCGGTTTAAGCGAAAAGAAGTTTAACAAATTCCTGCCCGGTCAATGCGGGGTTTCTGTCCACGCAAGTGGGTGCTAAGATCTTAGATCTGAGTGATGTGTTTCCCGGCCAGTCTTTCGCAAAAAAGAATCGTCATTTTGTTTCTAAAAATACGACAGAGGCATTCGATGTTCTGTCATCGGCCATCGAATTCTGAATCCCATTTTCTATTGCGCAACTCATGGACTCGTCCGGTCTTTTCTCTACCTAAAGCGCTACGGGAGTAACTGCTACAGCAAATCTCGTCACTTCTAAATAAGTATACAAAATAGGACCAACTGCACGATGAATTAAGATGGTAATAAATATTTCTATATTGCGCATGATGTGAAAGGTTTTTTAAAACTTTGAATTAGAAGTGATTGTTTACATTAGGCACAAAAGCCCTCGCTAGCTCGGTTGGTACGGCGCTGGTTTTCTAACGTCGAGATACCGAGTTCGATCCCAAGCTATAGTGGACATAAACTTCAGCACACGTAGAGATCTGGCAACCGAGCGGTGGACCTACACCCCATTGGGGGAAGAAATCTTATTCATCTTCACACACATAGCCAATCCCAAAAGCACTGTCCTTCCTATTCCGTTTTCACAGCACAACATACCCACTCTCACCTCTGCTCAAGAGCCCTGTTGATAGAGTGCTTATAATCACTACCCGACATTCACCCCCTCTATCCTAAGAGAACCGGCCCCTGGTGCCTTCGGTCTTGCGAGCGATTGATTTTACATTAATCATGCGAGAGGTTACGGGTTCGATCCTGGTGCAGGTTGTTCATTATATTTCTCTATTTGGGTAAAAAATTCAATCCCTCTGTCAGCACAGATACGATCATTTCAAAGTAAATCTGCATCTTTTCTGGTATGTTTAAAATTAATTATGACCTTTCTTTTTTTATAAATTACGCATAAATATATACTTTATGTCTACTTTTTATCAGCGAAACAAAAAATATATTAAATTATTCATTTTTTTTCTAATTCACAACGAAGTGATTTTCTATAGATTCTTTGTTTTGAGAAAAATCTGCAAGAAATGAAATAAAGAAGAGCTTCCATTTGAGATTTCGTTTCATTGTCACCCACGATGAAGAACAAGAAGCTTAACCTCAGGTTGGCACCACTAATGGAGAACAAGGAGCTAAAACTCAGGTTGGTACCCATGGTAAAGAACAAGGATCTCAACTTCCCGTTGACTCCGATGTTAAGAAACAAGAAGCTTAACCTCAAGTTTGCACCAACGATGAAGACTAATGAGTTCAACCTCAGGTTGGCACCCATGTGGAAGAACAAGGAGTGCAATCTCAAGTTGCCACTCATGGTGAAACCCATGAGTTGGCACCCATGTGGAAGAACAAAGAGCTCAATCTCAAGTTGGGACCTATGGTGAAGAACAAAGAGCTCAATCTCAAGTTGGGACCTATGGTGAAGAACAAAGAGCTCAATCTCAAGTTGGGACCTATGGTGAAGAACAAAGAGCTCAATCTCAAGTTAGGACCTATGGTGAAGAACAAAGACCTCAAACTCAAGTTGAAAACACGAATTTTCCCAGACACAAAGAATAGGAAAGGATATATTGTGCTATCGCAAAACCCCTCAAGTTTGTTATATACCATCTGTGACATTCAAGAAGGAATGTGCTGAACAGTCTTGTGGACAACGCAGTCGTCGCAGTAAGGTGCAGGGCAGCTCTCCATCAAATGTCCCGACGTTCAAACGTCGGGACATTGGGAGGAGGGGGGACACAACACGAGAATAAACGTTATGTGACGCTTATGTAACCACCGTTCTTTGTGTACAATAATTATTGACGCATTAGTAAGAAATTTGGGGGATGCGTCGTCCTTACGCAAAGTTGATCAAATTCCGGGGTGGATTTAGATCCGGACGAGGGTTCTGTATCGCTTAATCTCTTTCTTTAACATTGAAATATTGTGCGTTGCCTGGTATTGGCGGAGATTTGCGTTCCCTGGGCGTTAAAGATGTCGTTGGCGTAATAACTATAATAAATAATAATTAAATGACTATTATTATTTTCACAAAATCCCCCAAGCGATGTCTCCCTTTTGAAGCTCAAACAGTGCGTGCCGTCAAAGGCGACTAATCCCGGATAGTGGACCGCGGGCCTCGAAAGCTACGCAACCGAATGTTTCTTCCTGAGAACACAATGTCAGTAATGGTCAATTGTGTTGAGGACCCCGTCGCGCTAACCCCGCCGTTGTGGCAAATCAGTTGATAACGAAAGGTTCAATCCCAAATCCACCCTTTGGCTCGAGTCAGCGCCTAGATCCAATCCGCTGGTCCCTCTAATGCCATGTTCGTCACTTTTTCCCAACCGAGCAAAGCACCCCCTTGTTTTCCACCGACATAAAAGAATAACAATGGTTAATATCAATAAAAGATTCATTGGGGGGAGGGGATCTATATTTTACATACTCATATATTTAGGGACTCATTGTATTCATATATATTGAATCGCATCATTGAAATAAATAAACAAATATAATTCCTCATCACATCCCACCACGCCCCCCAAGCAAACCTGTTTCGCATCCCCTCAAGGGGTGCGAGCAACCGAGGTTGAGAATCAATCCATTAATATAAATATTTTCACCAGTTATGTTGAAATACGAAACCTAAATGGGCTATTGGGTGTATTTTTTTTAATACTATACTATCACCTATTACTATTTCTAAAGGTTTGACGAGTGACAGCCACTCTCGCTCCTTCTCTGATCCCAATAGCGTTGAACTATCCGAAATTTCCCTTCAAATAAAATACCTCCAATGGAAAATAAGTGAATAATTGACAGAAAAGAATGACAAAAGAGAGAGAAAACCTTAAAGAGGGCAAAGAGTGACGGGGTGGTCACAAGTTAATGACCTTGCCCTTCGAGACTGGCAAAAAGGTTCATAGTCCTTCTTTAAAGCTCTTTTGATCTTAGTTCGAACTTGTTTCTGATACACGACCCTACTCAATTTATTAAGGCAAAATGAGGTCGCCCTCGTTGGTTAAGACATTTTTCTTCCATTTCTCGAATAAAAACTTTTCGTTGTTTATTGACATACACACACACACAGGCGCGCGCGCGCCAAAGGGCTTTGCCGGGACACTTGCCGACATAATGAGGTGCCAAGCACGTGCCGGATGTAGAGCCCTCATGACGTCACCGAAGCACGTGACAGCTGTTCACGAATGGCCGCCCGCCCCGCTCTCACGTGACTTCACCTCCCGCTTTGTGTCGATAAAAATTAAAGGATTAAGGCCAACGGGAAGAGGAGGTAAGCAGAAGGCAGCGAGACTTGAGTGGGATTTAGAGCAAGAGACGGATGATAGGGGATTTTCAAGAGAAATCCAATCAAATTCGCCTGTTTAGGCAGACGACTGAGCGTAAGTAATAAACATATGTATGTAATTTAAATTTTTCAAACGGAGTATATTTCAATTGTGTCCACTTTGGAGAGGTCGAATTGAAATTTAGATCTGGCGTAGAGTTAGGACAGACAGAAGAACACTGGATGGAAGGAATAAGAGCGATGGGTTGGGGATCACCTTTGCACGAACCTCTTCGACTTCGAGTGCTGGGTTTCGGAAGAAAGATTGCAGAGTTCGAAACCTCCTGGGAAAAATTGCAGCGAGAAGAGAATCGTCCTTTTTCACCCATAGTCGTGGTTTATTCATGGGGGAAGAAGAGACAAAATAGGAAGAGGCAAATGAATAGAAAAATGTTAATAAAAATGAACTGATAGAACAAAATTCATTATCTACTAAATAGATGGTCATTGCCTTCGAAGTCAAATCTAGATTTTGTTCGCATTCACGAGGCCCTGACCATCGAGGGTGACGAGGACCGTTCTCACCGTTCCTTTAATGCCAGGTATAGTTTCAGATGGATTCGCGAGAACGAGGAGGACGCTATGGCATGTTAGAGCAACCTCGACTCAAACAAATTTCAGGCAGATTTTTATCCAGCCATTAACGAACTTGCAATTCCCAATTCGTTCGAGAAGCAACTTTCATAAGGATGAACTCATCTCGCATACCCCTAGTTTCTGTCCCTAGCTCCCCAAAATTATAGCACCATTCTAGGATAATTTTCAATTATGTCATCCAACAAACATGGCCCATATTCTTTATTTTGGCTGAGTGCAAAGATTGTTCTGTTATTATTTCTCATTTTAATCAAAATCACTATTTATGGCCATGTCAAATAATGTCTCCATCTAAATAAAAATAGTCTTCATCAGACAAAACAAGCGGTGAAAGAAGAGGCATCGGAGTTTTTGTTTATTCTAGTAAGTTAAACGGTTGTAAATTGCAAGCCATTTGCTTTTTCTTCGTCACAAATTCGTTGCATACTTTGAATCTTAAAAGCATCGCAATTTTACCTCTTTTACAAACCTCTTAATAGTAAATGACTCACACTTTGGTCAAATCTGATAGTTTCAACGATGTATTGAGAATCGGTACGAAAATGTTCCAGAACTGCATTCTCATTTTCTTAAGTTTGGCTTGTCCTTTTTATCATTTTTTTATCATGAAAACGATGAAAACGTTAAGTTTTCATTAAGTTTTGGGCGATAATCCAAAAATTTCGTTCAAACGAGGTATTCTTTATTTGGGTGCATTCATAACTTTCATTACACAGTTGTAAAGTTTTTTGTCCATTTTTGCGAATGTCAACTCCATCTTCCCCAATTCCGGCTTTGAAAATATTATAAAAAATAAATCAAAATGCATAAAACAAAGCTTTTATCTATATGCTAAAAAATAGTGAAATAAATAATTAAAAAGTGTCACCATGAGACACCATTTATTCGTCCTTTCTCTGGTCTGCCCGTCTCCTCATCTTACCATGCATGGATAGACCTGGCTATGAGTTATAAACGAGGTTAAACAGCTTTCTACCCAAAAAATTTGGATTCTCTCTCTTTGCTGGTGTATATGTTTACGTGTGTGTGTGTGTGTAACTTGGCCCCATTGAATAGCGACGAGGCCCAAGCCAAATGGCACAGCTTCAAACATCACTTCATGGACCGACAAGTCTAGTTTGTCTTCCCAAGTCTGCAAAGCATCATAACAACTGAAATAGTTCGGCTGCAAGATTTCTAATTCAGACTTTTCTATCGTATCATTCAGAGGTGGGTAAGGTGCGGCCCGTGAAACAATTTAAAACGGCTGGCAAAACTATGCAAAAAAATTCCCCTTCGTTATTAATCTATGACTCTACAGTATATGCAAAAATGCACAAATTTAATTATAATTAACTTACAATTAATTTACTTCTAGATATTTAAACCTGGCCCGCAAAGCTTTACATAAGCTTCAATGTGGCCCGCCGCTTAAACTTATTACCCACCACATGTATATTTGGTTTGTAAACAGATTTAGCATTTTCCGACGACACTAGATAAAATAAGTGGTAATTCGGCTTTATCCGAAGCAATCGAGTGACTGATTGGTGACCTTCAACGGATGAGTGATAGGACACGTGAAAGACGTTCCCTTTGGTTCAGCACTTCGGATATGACACTCGATCCTAATATTTCTTTCTGTTTGGCATATTATGAGACCAAACGGCTACACCGTCTGATCATCTCATAGACGTAATTAAAGTTTTTCGGGGATACGAACATATCGGCTATCGGTAAATTTTCCTTTTTCGCTAGAATGAGAGTTGTCAGGTAATATTTCTTAAAATGAGACAAACACTAAACAAAAAGGGGACGTTCAATGTTAATTTTTATAAAAGGGAATAGATTTAAATTATTATCATTCCGACTTATTTTAGAATACAAGTAAGCATATAAATCTAACAAGATATCCTATAAAATCAATAAAAACTTATTAGTCCAATCTTCTAACTAGTAAAATAATATTTATTTATAGACACGTTTTCGAAAGATTGGACTGAAAGACGTTCGGCAAATAGTTCAAGTTTTTTCTACTGTTTCACTACATGTGAGATACTTGGTTCTTCTGGAAAATCGATTGTTGATACATTTCTATTGTACATGTGGCTTGTAAACAAATTTAAGATTTTTTCCGATACTTTAAAGTATTTACATCATTTTATAGTGTCAATCAAATTTATCCTACAACAAAAGTGCATCCAAGTATTCTGGGACAATTTTGTTTCTCATCTTTGTCAAGACAATCGTTACATGCGAAAATTCTCTTTCAACAAATGCAATGCTGACGAGAATGCCACATCCTTCCAAAGCGATGGTTGCAGCGCTTTCATAATCCAATAGAAATGGCTTAAAGTCTGCTGGTTTCTTTAGAATTTGTCTATTGAGAATACATATTGAGTGGCTACATTTAATACATCACTCTTTTCATGTTTGATTAAGTGTTCAATATGTAGCTCAATAAATTATAGTCAGGTTTGGCTAAGGATAACTATTGGATCAAAATGTTAAATATATTTTTTTATTTTCATGGTTAACAATTGTTAATTCTTTGATCAATCTTTTTATAGGTTTTTTTAGACAATTGAGCTGAAGTATCCCTTAAGTTTTTTCCATGGCTACAAAAGTATATGAATTCATTTCCCTCGATTTAACAAAGGAGTGGTACTTGGATTAACAAATATGTCGTACTATGGATTCCCGTCATTCGTAATTGCATAAATACATTAGGGTTATGTTTATCATTATATTGAATTTAATTAATTTCTCATATAAGCCAACAAAGGATAGTTTTGAGTTGTCCTCTTTAATTGATTTTTTACGACAGCCGAACGTGAAAGGAGACGAACTGTCTCTAAGAAGACGGACATGACACCATAAATCAGAACAACACCTGGAACCAGAGTTGAAAGCTGGACTTTCCAAAGTTTCAGACTACACTGGTGAGCATCTATTTAACATACAAGATATTTAAAACATGAAACGATGTTCCTGTCAAGATGTAAAGAGTTACAATCCTGAAGACTTTCACTGTCAAAATTCATGGTAGTGTTCTTTTTCTCAGCATAATCGGGTATCTTTTCCGCTTTTCCGTGCCCGCAGAAGAGGTTAGTATAGAAAAGAATGGATTGAGCCTTCATCGCTCAATGTTTTTTCTCAAGTTATATATTAGGACTTTTCCTAAATAGTATCTAACTTCCTCGATATAGATCATAATGTCTTTTGAGATGTTTTTATTCCTTGCATGTGCGTGTTTGTCTCTACTTCCATCTCTCTCAATTTATCTGTCTTCTGATCCTTTTAGAGTCGTGCCTGTTTTACTTCGCGAACCTGTCGGTGTCCCCAAAAATGATACCAAGATTCTCTTTTGAGTATCTGTTCTTTGTATGAACTCGTTCCTATAGCTTTATACTCATCAGACACCAACATTTAGTATTAAAGAAGTTGCTACAGCAAACTTTGCCATCATTTTATAAATTTCAATCTTCTTTTTTCTCTATTTAACTCATTTTTCTATCTGTGCATCAATCCTTCATTCCCCGGCAAATGAAAATGCCCCCGTTTGTTTCACTACTCTCTGAATTCAAATGTTTTTTGGTTCCCCACTGCTTTTATCAAACCTGGTTAAGTTCCTATGAATGAATAACCCTTTCGGGGTGGATTTAGTGGCCGTCACGTGACACTGCCTTTTAACGACCCCTCCCAAACAATTTCGCGCTTGTTTACCCGTAAAAATTTGACGTTGACAAAATGCGCTCAATTATTGCGGCAAACGGATAACTAATCAATCAGTGTTCAAAGGAAGGGTCTAGGGAGAAGTTCATAATTTTTCAAAGTACGCCACCCATATTTTTATCTCTTGATAACGGGCTAACACTAAATCCACCTCAACTACATCTAAAGCTGACAGTTTTTCTCCTGTACGAGAATATTTTAAACCCGTTATTACTACATTATTTTATTCTTATATTTATTGTCTTTACACCTCTTTTACTTCGCTCATGAATCCTTTCTCGTTAGCCGATGCAAATCTGCCTCTTATTCGCAGTCAGGACCGTTGGGTTAACGATGGAACAGAAACGAATCAACAAAATAAACAATAAATGGAAAGGTTTAACTTCATTTTTTCATCAGTTGAGTCTATCTTTGGCTGAGATAAATCCAGGGGATAAAAAAAATAGCAAGTGGCCAAAAAACAAACAATAGCAGTGAATTAGCGATAATAAGGAATGATATAGAGAAATTTATTAACCTTAAGCGTGTGACGGATGCTTTAGAATCATATATCATGCCCTTAAAAGTACTGAATTGAGTCGTCTCAATAGGAAGATAAAGAGTGAAGAGGATATAATTCATGCGTGGATTGTTAAGTCCCATAACTCGACCACCACACCAAGAAGGCATCTCTGGCCTCGCCAAAGGGAGGTGATGGGACAAACAGAGGGAAGGGAAATTGCGACGACAAATTACATAATTCTCCCTCCCACGAGCCCCATCCACTTACCCCACATCCACAACGACGATTCGGGTGTTGGAGACCGACGGGCTTTACTTGGGTGTTGTACTGGGAAATCGATCGCGAAATAATGTCTTCATGGGAGGAAATTGATTACGAATACAATATTATTTTCCAAGACTCACTTTTGGCGGGGGAACAGGAGTCATTCGCATGGAGTGTCGAGTACTCCTTAATGACAATTCCCATTTTTATATGCATCGGAAAGGAGAGTTCACTAACTGGTTATTTGATGGATATGAGACCATATAGAGAGGATAACCAACGACTTCTAGTCTACGCCCCTCTTCCTCGCCTGGCGCTTTCAAGCTGGCTCTGAAAACCTATTTTTTTCTGTCGGGCCTTTCCTAGTCGATGGATGGGCGCCCTGCAAAGGCTTCAGGGTTTTGAAGGGCGCCAAATAAAAATTCTAGTAGTAGTAGTAAAATTATTATTATTATAGTGCATTGAAGTACAGAAAAAACAAATGGCGTCGCGAAGTCCATCAGCGTGTTACCGGCTAAGGCAAGTATAAGGTCAGGAATTGTAGCGCCTTGAGTTCGCGTACAAAGGTAGCGGGAAGGGAGAGTTCAGATTTTAGGTGAGCACCTCTTCCCTTAAGGTAAAATAATCGTAAAATAATCTCGAACTGTGTTATGACTTGTTTTAAGCTGTCTAGAAATGGTCTTGAACTTGATTGCGCCCCTTCCCTTTTCAATGGACATAACTCATGATCAGGTACCTCGAATTAGATTGCGCAGCCTCTATTCCGAATAGTTTTAAACTCTTGACCACATATCTCAAAGATTGCGCCGCCTCTTGTATCACTGGTCCTAAGCTCTTGACTAGGAATCTCGAACTGGATTGTGCAGCTTCTCTTTTCACTGGTATTAAGCTCTAATCCCTGGTTTCGATCCTGATTTTTCCGCCCCTCTTCCTCTATTATCACTGAGTCTAGACTCTCGACCACAGTCCACAAATTGGAATGTACCACCTCGCTTTTCGTCATGGGCCACGGACTGACTGGATATAACTCTCAACCAATCGTCACAAACTGGATTGCGCTAACTATCTTCTCCCTGGCTTAAACTCGATCACACGTCTCAAATTCTATTGTGCCAATTCTCTTCTCACTAGCACTAAACTCTCAGGTGTCGAGCAGGATTGCATTGCATCTGACTTAACAGGCTCTAAACTCTTGACTGCGAATCTCAAACTGAATTACGTGACTTCTCTTCTCACTGAATCTAAACTCTCAACCACAGGTTTTCTTTTCATTTGATATAACTGTCAACCACCCGTCTAGCTCTTATTCTCACTGATTCATAAATCTCGACAATGGATCACACTAGATTGTGTCGCTTCTCTTCTTACTGGTTAAAATCTCTCGAACATGGTTCTCAAGTTAGATTGCGCCTCATCTGTTCTCATTGGTTCTAAACTCTCAAAGTAGATTGATGTGTGTCTCCTCTCACTGGTTATAAACACTCAATGAAGGTTATCGAATTAGATTGACCACCAGTCTCAAACTGGATTTTAAGGCGTCTATTCTTACTGACCCTAAACTCTTGACCTTGGCCCTTGAACTGGATTGTGCCACTTATCTGCTCACCATCTTAACTCTCAACAACGGATGTAAAATCGGATTGAAGTGTCTCTCTTCTTATTGTTTCTATACCCATGGTCACTGGTCTCGGAATAAATTGCGCCCCCTCAGTTATCACTAGATCGAAACTATGACCACGGGACTCGAACTGGATTACACTACATATCTTCTTACTGGATATAACTCTCATTGAGCATCCAGAACTGGATTGCGCTGCCTTTCATCTCATTCTTTTTTAACTTTTGATCACAGGAATGGAATTGGTTTGCGCAGCTATTCTTCTTACTGGTTTTAAACTCTTGATCATTTGTCACAAACGGGATTGCGCCGACTCATTCTAAACTTTTAAACACGTGTCTCGAACTGGATTGCGCTGCTTATTTTGCAATTCTCCTACACTAATAACCACGGTTTAAAACTAATTACGTCGCCTCTCTTCCCACTTGCTCTCAACTCTTGATTACGTATCTCAAACTGGATTGCACCGGTTATCTTCTCACTAGTAATATACTCTCAACCACGGTTTTTGTTTCACTGGCTCTAAACACTTGAACATGTTTATCGAATGAAATTTAACTTCATCTCTCACCACTCATTCGAAATTCTCTACCACGAGTCTCGAAAGTGATTGAGCCGCTTTTATTCTCATTGGTTCTAAAATTTTGTCCACGAGTATAAAACTGGTTTACGCAGCTTCTCTTCTCAGTGGTATTCATTATCATACTCGAATCTCGAATTGGATCCCCCCATCCTGTCTTCCATGCTTCGCATTGGGTCTAGGATTTCTACCATATCTTTCCAAAAGGATTAAGCCACCAAGGGTATTAAACTGGATTGCACAGACTCTCTTCTCAATGTTTCAAAACTCTCGAACGCTGGTCTAAAACTGGATTGCCGGCAACCTTTTCACTGGTACTAAACTCTCCCACAAGTTACTCGAACTAAATAGCACAGCCTTTTTTCTCTCTTTTACAAAACTCTCGAACACAGCTCTCGAACTGAATAGCACTGCCTATCTTATCACTGGATATATCTCTTGACCATCGATCTCGAACTAGATTTCGCCAAGGCTATCGAACTAGATTTTGTGTAGAAGTATCCCCTTAGAATAATATTATTTCCCCACCTCTAGAGATATTACTTCGGAAGAGAAAGCGAGCCGTTACTCATCCCCCCCCCAAGCCCCACCCCCTTCCGACCTCACCCTGTTTGGACTCACCGCCAGATCTCCGCAAAATTCCCACCGAGGCATGACACTGAAATTGGGGTTACCTCGCGGCCGTTCGTCGCTGCTTGAATTTTCGAGGAGGGATTGCTTGTCGCCTGTGCCGGGTGATGATTCTTCAACGTAATTAAAGAACGGGAGCTCGTTGGGGCAGGGTTCTTCTTCTCTCACTCTTTCGGTGCTTGAGATGTGAGATTCACTCGAGTGTGAGCGACTTTGCTTTTCTTCAGTCGGGCTTCTTTGCAGACGGAAAAGGCTTCTTCGGTATGGCACCGATATAAAACTTGACTAATTAGGTTAATACGGCCCTGAAAGGGGGGGATCGATTTTCTCAATCTGATCCTATAGTTTCTCACGGAAATAGTCTTGTATGGCTGAAGGATCGATCTTTACGAACTAATCTTTCTTCTGGCGAATCGACTTCTAAAAATCTTCTTGTCTAGCCGATGGATCGATCTTCACGACCTAATCCTACTCTGGCGTATCGACTTCAGATAATCTTCTTCTCTTTTTTTGCGGGGCTTATTTATAGGCGGATTGCCGCCCCATCTAAAGGGGGAAGTGACCAGGCCACAGATGCAAAAGGGGGGGGGGAGCGAATGGTGAGTTAGCATCTGGGGAGAGCGAGAATTCCTGAGGTGGCACTGGAGTGCCCAAGTCAGCTCGCAAATTATAGGCTCGTAACCGCACCGCTACTTGGCGTGCCTTCTGACTCGCACCGTTTTTTTTTCCTAACCACGGGTTTATGGGTCTCGTAGGTCATACGATCGTTAGAGCGTCGTTTAAGGACCTTAGGTGGTCGCCTTCAAACATATGTTAGCTCCAACTGCCCACAGCGGCGAGGCGATCACACATGGTAAGCATTTTCACCGGCTACCTTTCCCACGCTTCTCCTCATGAAGGGAGGGGGGCTTGAATGTACCTATACTCCTCCAGGAGGCTTAATGTAGCCATTTCTCCACACCCACCGTTAATTCGAGAAAGAATAGGTATATAAGTTTTGAAAATATTTTAAAACGCTAAAATATTATTACACGTTTTTCATACTAGTCCCTATTTTGAAGGAGGAACTAATGTATTGATCAATACAGACTGCTCTATTATCCGCCACAATAGGTCACTAAAAGAATTCTTAATGTGTATTAACTATTCAGTTATTTACGAATAAAATAAGTGGACTTTGAAGTGAATTGATTGTAAGTAAATGAATCAATTATAGCTAACTTAGACTTAGTAAAAGGAAGAAATATGTTATGATAAAAATTGTATAGCGAAAAGAACGCTCTCGAAGTACTTGTTTTTTGTTTGTATAGGTTTATTGTGCAATAGCGTACATTTATACATGATCTTATACAAATACAATGATAATATATGACATAATAATATATAAATACACATGACATAAGCGTACATATTACACAAAGCGGGGAGCCCGCCAGTGTTGGCGTGCAGCAAGATGCGGCGGAGCGTCCCATGCGTGTCTTGTCTGCTGCAAGTGGATGGCGGCGGTCCTCACCACCCGTCGCCCGGCTGGGCGCGGGCGGTGATCAGCGCGGAGGGGGTGCTGTTCTCAGCACCTCCAGCAGCTCGTTTGTTGGGGTGTGGTGGACCACCTGGGCAGCTCTTGCCTCTCGCGCCCTCAGATGGGCGCCTGTTACAGGGTGAGGGGCTGGCCCTGGCTCTGCCCTGAGGCGGGCGGTGGCTGGGCAGGAGAGGAGGTAGTACACCAGTGGGCGCCGGGAGCGGCCGCTGCAGTGTTTGCACCTCCCCGCCACAAAGTCGGCGTGTAGCTTTTCCCGCGTGGAGTAGCCCAGCCTCACACGCTGCAGAAGCACGCCGTTTGCTCTGGGCTGCTGTAAGGATGTGTTTACTGGGCGATAGGTTGTGGGTGCAGCTGCAGCATACCACGCCGCTTGCCTCTTAGTTGCTTCCCATTCTTGGTGCTGCTAGTAGGCATTGTGGGCGGCCCTGCGTTTTGCCTGCACCTTGAGCTTCTGCAGGCTGGGGCGCACGGTCCAGGTGATAGTGGGGTTGTGGGCGGCTGGCTTGGCTGAGGGTGTTGGTTGCTAAGCTGACGTTTACGATCCACCTGTTGTTACGCAGTCACTCGATGCCCTGCGCCACGGCCATTTGGAGTCTTCTCTGCGCAACCCCCTTCACGTCGCGCTGGAGCACTCTGGCCACCCGACAGGCCACAATGCAATCCACCCTGGTGGTGAGAGGTACTAGGCTGGCCTCGGTGCCCATAACATGGTCCTCATGGCGGTGTTTTGCATCACCTTCAGGCCCTGTTGCTGCTGCTGGGGTAGCGCTACAAGGACCGGTGCACTGTAGTCCACTAAGGAGCGCACTGCCTGAAGGTAGTAGAGGCGGAGGACAGGGAACGTTGCACCAGCGCTTGGCCGCGTCATGGCCCTCATCACGTTGAGCCGGGCCTGCGTCCGTTCCCTCAGGTGCGTGGCATGCTGCGTGAAGGACAGCCGCCTGTCCACCCACACCCCGAAGTACTGGTAGGAGTCGGTCCAGGCCAGCCCAACTCCCTGGACGCGCAGCTGCTGGCCAGCAGGTGTGGAAGTCTTGATGGCCATGGCCTGGGACTTCTCTGCCGAGATCATGAGCCCCTGCTCTTCACAATTTACAGTGATGAGATACAAGCGCTTCTCGAGCCCACGCGAGCTTGTCGCCGCGCCCGGTGACGACGGGGGCAAGATCGTCGACATAGAAGAGGAGGATGGTTCCTTCCCGATATGGGAGCGCCACCAGCTGCTCCATCAGCACGTTAAAGAGGAACGGGCTGAGGATACCGCCCTGGGACGTCCCGTTTTCGAAGGTAAGGTAGGGAGACTTGTGACCCTGGAACTTCCCCCGGGCTCGGCGCCGCTGAAGGTAGTCCTGGAGCTAGCCCAGTAGTCTCCCTCGGATGCCCTTCTTTACAAGGGTGGCTAGTATGGCGTGGGGGCTAGCCAGCACGAAAGCCTTCTCGAGGTCAAGGAAGACTACGATGGTGGGCTGGTTGTTGGCGAAAGCCAGGAGGGTGATAAGGCACTCTGCCGTGCTCAACCACCTGGTTTATCCGAACACGTGGTTGTGAAGTCTCACCATGCTTCACTGTAAGCGACTAAGCACCATCCACTCCGCTGTTTTCCAGTGCAGCTCAGGAGGGAGATTGGCCTGAAGGTTGTGTGATCCTTCGGCTTGGGAATGGGCTGGATGTCGGCGTCCTTCCAGGAGGGTGGCAGACGGCCTGCCAGCCACGACGCGTTCAGAAGGGCTAGCAGCGTGGCGTCCCCGGCGGGCCTTCCTGAAGCACCCCCACAGCTGGCTGAGGGAGGTGTGTTGACTGAAAGAGGCACACCACTCCAGCCACTTTGCCTCCCTGGCGCTCAGGGACACCTGCCGCGCGCGGGCTACCACGTCCTGCAGGAGCTGCAGGTCGGTGGTGGTCGGGCGCTTCTCGTACAGCCTCCTGTGGACGTTGACGCGGTGATTATGCTCCCGGACTTCTTTGTTATAAAACCACCAGTCTGGGCACCGGCGGCGGTTCAAGGATGCCCTGGGCATGGCCACGTCTGCTGCACTCTTTATGGCTGCCGTAAAGTCCCTCTCCTGCTGGTGCAGGTCCGCGTGGGGGCGCACATATGTGGACCACCATTCGTCCAGGGTGGCTTGGAACTTTGCCCAATCCACACTCCTGACGTTCCATTGAAGTGGCGGGAGAGGAGGAGCTGGTGGGGCCACAGTGAGGGTGTTGAGGGTCCCGTAGTGGTCGCTGGTGAGGGTAGGGTGGACATGCCAGGTGGCGCCGGGCTGTAGGTGGCCCGACACCAGCGTGAGGTCGAGCCGCCCCCCTATGGACGTGCGTGGCCTCCTCGGGGTTGAGTAGTCGGACGTCAGGGACTTCTTCGAGCAGGTCGGCCAGGTGACGCCTAGTCACGTTAATGGGTGACACAGAGTGCAGCACGGGGTGGTGGGCGTTCAAGTCGCCCGCCACAAGGAGGCTGGAGTGGGATGCGAAGGAGAGCAGCTCCCCTGCATCCAGCAGGTATTGCTGGCTCCTGTATATATTGTATACCGCGAGAGTGAGCGGCCCCAGCTGCAGCTCCAGTGCCAGGACCTCCAGGCCGTTACCACAGTACACGGGTGCGGCGATCCTCTTGTGCGGGATGGTGCTCCGTATGAGGGCTGCATAGCCACGCCCATTTCCGTCACCAGCCTGAAGCGAGGGGGGGGGGGTAGCCTGTGACTTGCCACTCAAATCCGGCGGGCGTGAGCGTCTCCTGTAGGAAAACCAGGTCCAGATCTTCTTGGAAGACGGCTTGCAGCACCCCATGTTTCTTGAGGCGGAGGCCCTTCAGATTCCACTTCAGCACCTTCAGGGTGGGCGCCGGCGCTTGGGCTGAGTGGGCGGGGCTATCACTCTGCGCCTTCAATCTTGGTTGTGAGAGTGCAGTGGGTGGAGAGGGTGTTGGGTGGGCCCTCTCAGCGTTGGAGATGATCGTGTGGGCGGGAGGGCACTGCTTGTGATGGCGGTGAGTATCTCTTCGCGGAGGAGTGCGTCGAGATCTTGCTCGTTGGGATCTGTGGTGCCCTGCCGCCGGTCGAGCAGCCTTTTTACAAGTCGCACCACACACACGAGGATGACGTCTACAATGGCTTTGCCCTCTTCGCTGAGTGCCTCGCCGTAGCTAGAGGGTCCACGTGGAGACTCTGTCAGAGGTTGTGCATTGGGAAGCGCCGTGGGCGGCTCTTCGACGGGGCGGACGCGGTGTTCCTGACGCCTGTGCCCCCCCCCCCTCCTCTGTGTCTTTGGGACCCAGAAGGTGGGTGGCTGGGTGGAGTTGTGAGCAGAGTTGCTGGTTGTACAGCTGCTGGTCCCCCCTCTCGCTGCCTGCCGGTCCACTTCCCCTATCTTGACCTGACTTGTGCCGGGCTGTTGAAGGGTGGGGGGGAAGCCCACGCCAGCCTGTTTGGTGGTGGCGCTGGAACAAGGCGTCGACCGCCTTGTTGCTGGGGTGGGGCACGTGGTTCCCCCTGCCGCTACTGTTGCCCGCTTGTTGCTTGTCGTTCCCCTTCCTGTGTACCACCCAGACGTGTTCCGGGCAGGCCGGGAGTTGTAGGTGAAGGGGTAACCCACGCCGACCCGACTGGTGGTGGCGCGGCAATAACGCGACGGTTTCTTCTTTGCTGGGTTGGGGGGCACGCGGTTTCCTCTGCTGTTGCTGCCGGTGACCCTGTGGCATCCTCCTCATTCGTTCGGGGCACTTCATGTTCCAAGCGTGGTGCCCCTTGGTGCAGTTGAGGCACCGTGCCGTGGTGGTCTCGCTGGCCTTAAGGCGACCGATGCACATCTCCGTCGGGTGCGCTTGGCTGCACACGCCGCACCTGACGCGGTGTTGGCACATGGCCTGGAGATGCCTGAAACGCTGGCACTTATAGCATCTCACAAGCTCACCCTGGTAAGGGCACAGGGCGTAGCAGCCCCAGCTGCCCAGGTGCACCCTGGGTGGTGGCGGCACCTCGTACACTACCAGGATCTGCCTGGTTGGGACCTTATCTCTGTGTGCGAGGAGCCGTGTTGCCGAGAGCACGTGAGGGTGGGCCTCGACAGTCTGGAGTGGTAGAGTGGTGGGATAATGTATGTAAGAGCCATTCTCCCCAGTTTTACCTTGGAATTTTCACCACTCAGTCTGATCTTTTAACTCCTCTCATTATTATGGCGTGTGAAAATGAGGAAAAATAATTTATTATTTATAGGGATATTCATTATTTTAGTTGCACTGTGATAATTTTATCTATTTATGTATATAACCTTTATCATTTTTTGTGTCTTTAGTCGCGTGTACGCGACTCTATAAGTTACTATGTCAGTCCATAGGTAGGTCGGTCGGATGGTAACCACTTTACTTTTCAATGAGCTTTTTGGCAACAACATCGTAGCTATTTGGCTGATCTTAACGAACTTTGAAAACCTTATGTTGTTTTACATTCTCTTTAGAAGGATATATTTTCTAAGATCCTCCCAAGGTTAGTCCTGGAATTATTGAAAGAAAACTAACTATAGGTCGGATTACCTCACTTGTTGAAAGTTTTGAAGGTCATATGGTCATAAGGGCATAAGTCAGAATAATTGAGAGCAGGCGACTTAGGTTCATTGACCTTGTTTATTTTTCCGGCATACAGATTGATTTAGCTAGTTAAGTTGATTCAGTCATAAGAAGTTAGAAAATTGATTAAGATTGACAAAATTGTCACCGTTGTGGCAAAGGAAGAATTTTGAAACAGAATAAAACAATTGCTACTACAGATTGATTGAAGTCCCAAGGATAGTCAAACCCAAAAATATAGCCATATTCAAAGACCCTTGAACTTCAGGCTCCTACTTTTCAAATTTGATAAACATCAAGGATTTGACGGGTTTCATTCAAAATACGTAAACAATGGAGTGTCTCCTTCAGCACAGGAATGCTGCAACCTTGCCTCCCCCGGCTAAAGGTGGCTCTAACGAAGAATACCCTAATTCTCTCCACTTCTCCTTCACGAACCGTCGACGACCAATCGAGGAAATTCATTTTATTCTGGATGAAAATTGTGTATGACTGGCACGAAATGGGATTGACAGTAGAGAGATAAAAAAGACCTCTATTTTGTATGAAACATTATAATTATCATACTGTAGTCTCGAAAGTTTATAAACAGTTATTTAGTGTATTCTTCGTTTTAATTTATATATATATATATATATATATATATATATATATATATATATATATATATATATATATATATATATATATATATATATATATATATATAAAACTTCATGGGTATTAAATATATGTATGTATAAATAATTCAATCATGCCGCAACAAAGAGAAGATAAACGGATTTTTTTTTTCTTAAGAAAAATGTATTTTGCTAATTGTGAAAAACTCCTTGCGAGGATGGAGATCAAATCAAGCACACTGAAACATGAGCAACTGCTTATATTTCAATCAAAACAACCTCTTAGAACACTCGACTACGCAGGAGAACAAAAATTCTCTCGAACAGATAAGCTTTCAAGACATGCTTCGCTAGTTTGATCGGAAGAACTGAAAAAAAGATAAATTAATTAGGAATTCAAAGGACAAACGAAAAATAAAATTCTACGTTCGGCTAATATACCATGTATATCTCTCATGAACGCGAGAGTGCAATAGAAATGACTCATTCATACTGTTGCTTGGCTGCTTCAGTGTGCTTAGTTTGCTTTACCTTATGCACGGATTTTTTCTCAATTAGTAAACTACATTTTTTCGAACAAAATTATTCCTTTTATCTCTTTCTTTGCGGTATGATTGATTCATTTCCATCACACTCTCGAGTTCATGAGAGATACACTTTGTATATTCGCCGTGCGTTTAACTCTATTTCTCTTTAACTCTATAAATCTATTTCTACTGGTGCCTTGTTTTAAAGATAGTAAAAAGGAAGCGATAAACCATGCCGTTGAAATCGCATATTCCCTTCATCATATTTTAAGCAGACAGGAGGTTAAGTCAGCAAGGCGTTCACCACCAGCCTTTATGAGATTGCTTGTTACCCTATTTTCGTCAGACGCTCAATTATTTTCATGTTATAAAGAAGGTAGAGAATTTCGTCCTTCTTTACTGGTCGGACATTCTCCTGATTTTTTGATAAGTTATTGGAGCAAGATGGCCTATGCTATCATAGAGTTCCTAATAAAGTTCTGCTACTCTTCCGATGATCTTTTCTAAATTTATTTTATTTCCTCATTTATTGTCAAGCCAATTCTTAAGATTTTACGGGATTTCTTTTTTCTCAATAGTTTTTATTTTACTAGAACTGTATTTACCATAGGATTTTTTTTTAGCCGAAGGTAAAAATTATATATATATATTTTATTTTATTTTGTGTGCATCTATGTAGACTTATGTTTTTGTCTGTATTTATTTTCATTTGATTCAAGTCTTTATAGCATTTGTACATATTTTACCTTGGTTCTTAGATCCTGACCTCTGAGGTTAATCTCTCGTTAAGATTTTGATCCCTCCTTAATTGCCTAGGCGGTATTTTAATCCTCTTGTCAACCTTTGGACCTTTTGAATTTACCTGTTTTAATGATCTTATTTTGTATTTATCTTCGCTCCTCCTAAGGTTTCCATTTCATATTAATTAATTTTGTTGATTGGTTTTTGGCTTTTTTTGTGGGCGTTCCCTCTCCTCTCTATCATCCTTATAAATATTACAATTTTCAATACTTCTGTTATTCCTTAATAAAGAACTCGAAATAAAGTTTGAAAGTACTTGGAATCCTCGTATTAATTTTCCCTGTGGGCTTGGTTGCATTTATTTTTTACTCACGCGATACTTTGGGAGTTTTCCACATATATATATATATATATATATATATATATATATATATATATATATATATATATATATATATATATATACATATACATATATATATATATATATATATATACATATACATATATATTGATATGAGAAACTCAGAGATAATGAGAAATTCCTTGGCTGAATCCAAAATCGCGCTCTGGTCCTGTTCCTCTAAGAGGTGAGTTTCAGTCCCAAGAGCTTTGCTATTCGATCAAAAAATAAATGCTTTAATCTTTTTCAATTCCAGAAATGGTTCTTTCTAAAAAAAGGATGTAACCATTGTTGCTCTGCACCAAAGTGGTCTGAAATACGAGCTGATAGTCGCTAAAAGTATTTTATCAGTGAGTACTATCTTTAGAGTCATTATTGCCTTTAAATAAGTCAGAATAAGTCTTCTGGACGACCATAAGCTTCAAATGAACGCCAAGATCGCCTCCTGGTAAGCTCCCAGCTCAAGCATCGGGTTGCTTGGAGTCCCAATCTTGCTCACGAATGGAAAGATGCTAGAGAGAACGATTCATTCTTTTCGACATAGGTTAAGTCGTTAAGTGCTGCCTAAAAGCCTCATCTCACCAACAATGAACCATACGAATATGTTCCACCTTTGTAGGAAATATAAAATAGTACTGTTGAAGACTTGGACAAAGTGATATCCTGTGATAAAGTATCTTTCCGCTTGTTTGAAGTTCCTTGAAGATCTTACGTGGGTAGGAGAAAAAGACGCGCTTTCAGGGGTCCTATGTCGTACAGTGGCATGTCATCCGGACACTCTCCGTGTCTGGAGCTGCTTCTCATCTAAGGAACTCGATCACTAACAATTTTTCCGCAAAACAGTGACATAGGCTCAAAATGGTACAGAAGCTTGCTTCATCAGGACTTTTTGCTAACAGTTCAGGAAAAATTGAGGGACGATACAGTAGTTTTAGCATGATGGCGCTCCTGTGACAAAGCAAAAGAATTAACAAAGTTCTTGGCTGAAAATAACAGGAATTTTTGGACCTTGGCCCGAGAATTCGCCAGATTTGAACCTAAAAGAGAATTTGTGGGCGAGAATCGAACTTTCGGTTGATAAACAGAAGCCCTTTAATTGTGGACAGTTGCGGGTGTTTATTAAACAAAAATGGCTGAATATCACATAGGATATCATCACCATTCTAGTTTGCAACATGCCAAAACGAGTTGAAGCAGGCTTGAAGAACAAGGGACATAATTGTAAATACTGACTGTGCACCAATTGACTGTATTTATTGATAAAATGGTTTTAAGCTCTATTTGGGGGGGTGGGGGCATATTTTACCTTCGAATTATGATCAAACTTACTAAAACAACGTTTGATCAGTTCTATTTATTTTCTTATAGGGAAAAATACGGAAGTCTCAAAACATTTGCCCATGACTGTATATATATATATATATATATATATATATATATATATATATATATATATATATATATATATATATATATATTCCAAGTATGCCTGCCTGTGTTGGACACCGGGTGTGATTATTTCAGATTTGCTAACCCTCCCGAGACTCGTAAATGGACTCTGTTCCAGTTTCACTCCAGCATCTTTTCAAAAGAGCTCTTTGAGAGTTTTCCCCACTCTTTAGTGTCGTATTCTCAATAATAAAAATTAAATCCCGAAGGAATAGTATCTATTATAAATTGTATCTGAAAAAATATATATTGCCCCCTACTTTGTAGGGCATTTCCATTTGCCATTTCTGTCCGCTGGTGTTGCCGTCTTACCTGCCGGATTATTCACTTTTCTTCGATGTGTCGCTCTTGCGCCATCGATGTAGTCGTAACCATGGCAACGATTACAAACAAAGTGAGGGGATAATGTCAACTGGAGGGAGAGGCAGAAGAGGGCGTAGAGCGGTTTGCGAACTTTTTTTCTCTTCTTCTCTTTTGCCGCTCTTTCATTCGGAATGATCCACTGCAAAATCATTAATTAAAACATAAAGGTCACCTTAGCCAACTTAATCAATATATATATATATATATATATATATATATATATATATATATATATATATATATATATATATATATATATATATATAACGAATGAAATAAAGAGAAAGAGAGTGAGGCAAAGCCTTTATAAAGCCATAAATATCTTTGATTTGTGGGCGCCCCAGCGCCTCGGGGCCTGACAATACTATTGGCTACTGTAAATGCTTGATTATTCGCACATTTACTGTAAATCAAACGACCAATTATTGGTTATTATATTTCATGTTTTTCTTCTTTCTATGACTTTTTATCTTAAAAACAGTTGCCTAGTGTTAAAGTGACAGCACTTAGTAGTGTACTGAACATATTGTAATAAAAAGTAACACAAATAAACTAGCAGACAATGCATTAATGGTAAATAAGTTAACCGCTTGAATTGCTGTTGGTTTAGAAAATGAAATCGAAATGTGCAAAACCACCTACATGAATAAACTAGAAAGAAAATCATATTACTTAAAATGAACAGTATTTTATTTTATATACGCAAGCTGCGCTTACCAGAGAAGCTTGCGCTTCGCAGGCAAATTATATGGTCTATGGCCTACGGTCTATTTAGCACTCGCATTCGAATTGTGGTTCTAAAAAATGAAAAGTTTTCCAATACGTATCATCACTAACACTATATTTTAAGAACCTGATTTTTGGTTTTGGTTGAATTTTTCTTTTCTCTTAGTTTGTATGTACAAATTGACCAAGAGCAAATGGTGCAGTTTAGCAAAAATAAATATGATTACCGAATGTTTGGGAATTTTTTAAAAACAAAACGAATTACAAATGGTGAAGTTCAGAAAATATATTAAATTTAAGGTAAGGCAGTTTGGTTTAGTATATTCAAAGGTTTTATCAAAGTTCTTTCTCAAATAGATTTTACAATTTAATATTTAGAAGCAGGAAAAAGCTAAGGGCCCTTAAAAAACGAGTAAAGAAAAGGGAAATTTATAATGAAAATATAGATGAGTAAGAATGAGATCAGAGAATTGTTTTTTCCTATTTCAAAAGAATTCTGATGCTTTGAGGTTTTTTACCTTTAGATCTAGAAAATAATAATGGATCTGAAAAAACAGACCGACCAAGAGAAAATTATTAGGAGACCAGGCAATGGCTTCGCCACTTTCCCCTATGGGAATAGCTTGCGCTTCGCTACCAATATTAAAATTTAAAATCTAAAAAAGCAGCCATGGTTAAATTTTTATAAATTTTCTGAACTTCGCCAATTATAACAATTTTAAAAAGGAACTCTAAACTAAATTTCCCCCTTTCAAAATATCACGTTGCTTAAAATATAGAGTTATAGAATAGAAAATATATAAAAATAAATTTTCTGAACTTCACCATTTGTAATTCTTTGGGTTTTAAAAAATTCACAAAATTTCGATACTTATATTTATTTCTGAACTTCACTATTTTGTTTTTTGATATTATAAAAGAATTATTAGAAATAACTTTGATAAAAAAACATAAGTCATTTGTCCATTAAGGAAAAAAACATTTATTAATTTTTCACCCATCTTCCAAAATCTCGTTATACAATTATAGAGTTCGTGACAAAATTTGGAGCTTTGCCACTTCCTCCATAGAACATGAGTTCCTTTAGAGTTAAAAAATAATCTGATTATAATCGAATGTTTTGTTTTTTTAAAAACAATTTGTATTTTTAAAACAAATATAATTTCAAATCATGCAGTCCGGAAAATGTATTAAAATTAAGGGATGGCTGCTTTTTTTTAGTATATAAAAGCACATTTAGATGGGCAAACAAAAGCTCAGAAAATTGTTTATTCCGTATATCAAAAAAATTCCGATAAAGGTTTTTCATGCCTTTAGGCCCCCAAAATAAGTATGGATATGAAAAATCCTAGAATAAGAGTAAATTATTAGGTTATATGTAATGGAAACTTTTTATTTATTTTACCAAAACCCAGTTGCTAGATCCTAATAAATCGTAGAGAGGGGTGTTTTTTTGTATATCGAATGGTTTTATCAAAGTTCTTTTTAAGAGTGTATTTGGAGCTCGAAGGATTAGTGTCGTGGTGTGACATTATATTATATCAATGCCATACTATATCTTTGGGGAAGGGACTAATAACTTAAGGGCGAACCGACAAAGGGGCGGAACGCCACGAGTTTCGACGCATGGAGCAGCGAGAATAAAGTGCAAAACGAGGTCAGGTAAAATAAGAGAATCAATGGGCAAAATTAAATTGGTAAATGAGGGGGGGTGGGATTTGCAGAGTTATGCATCAGACTTTGAAGTTAGAAATTAATGCGTTACAGAAGGAGACTATTTAAATGGGGGGGGGATTAACTCAAATGGGTTACTGAAGGGGAAGAGGGGTTGGCTTACGGAGGATTCCGGGTGAGGCGTCAGGGTAAGGATTCACGGATGTATTCTGCAGGCAATAAACGTGAGGGTGAGGGCACTCGGAGCTTCTGATCGGGAAGTTGACGTGATGACGGTTCTCCAAATGTGTGTGGGGGGGGGGGGGGGACGTCGAGTCCAGGGAAGAGTATTTCGGCCACCCGAAGACAAGGAGGGAATGAGGAGGGTTTCGACAGGAGTTGATGAGTGGAGTCGGAAATTTGGCTCGGTGGCGATAGTCAAATGCAATTACCTCACTGGCTGGGCTAATTCCAACACACAAAAAGTTCAGCCGTGACTTTGCTTCGTTTTTAAGCACCTGACTCGGAACTAAGGAAATGCTTCTTGGATCCTGGAGGGACTCCTCAACTCTGTATCCATCACCTGGAAGACTCTCAAATGGCCTCGAACCTTCACGCCCAAGCGATTCTAACCCGCGAAAAGGTGGTCCGAGGTGGACGCGGTTCGAGGCTAACGCTTGTGGATGGGGGAGGGGGGGGCAGAGGCTTACCAATTTAAGCCTTACCAAATTCTAGAATTTTCTTTAGCGCATGGACGTCACTTCCTTGCTGGAAAATAAATTCCACGTGGAATTCCCCCACAATTAGAGTGCAGGGCTGGTTTTTCATAACCAAAGCTTTTTGCAAAGTTATTTCTAAGATCTGATTTAGAGTTTGAAAAGAATTTCAGGAATGGACTTTCGGTAAATTTGAAGTTTCTATCCAAATGATTTATGAGCTACAATTTTTTATCAGCTTATACTGTTTACTCCCTGAATATAAGAACGAATATGAGAAAGGTTTGATTAAAATAAATGTACAAAATATTGTATACAAAGAATTATTTAAAGACGAGATTATTAATAAAATTTTAGAAGAAAATAAAGTTTACGATTACAAAAGAGAAGATCAAAAAGAAGTTATTCAAAAATAAATTGAAAATTTTCTACTAGAAGATATAAAAAAGAAGTAATAAATATCATTCAGATGAACTTGACATTATAGGAAAGGTATTTTCTCGATTCGATCCTGAAATGGAAACCAATACCCTTATCTTGGCTCTAGGCCACAAACCGAAAATCTGCTTGCGAAGCGCAAGCTCCTCCTGTAAGAAAGAGTGGCAAAGCCATTCCTCTTGTCTCATAATAATATACTCTCGGTCTAGACTTCTAGTCGCGGGTGACTCTACATCTCACTATGTCGGTCAGTACCCGTTTTACTTTTTTCGTCATGGTGATAACATTGCAACTATTCGGCCAATTCTAACTAAATTTGAAACCCTTATGTTGTTTTACATTCTCTTTCGAATGATATAATTGCCAAAATCTTTCCAAGGTTAGCCGTGGAATTATTTGGCAATAACATCATAACTATTCGACCGATTCTAACGAAATTTGAAACGCTTATGTTGTTTTACAATCTCTTTTGAATGATAACCTTGTCAAGATCCACCCAAGGATAGCCCGTGGATTATTTTGATTTGGCAATAACATTATAACTATTCGGCCGATTCAAACGAAATTTGAAACCCTTATGCTTTTTTACATTTTCTTCCGAATGATATAATGGCCAAGCTCCTCTCAAGTTTAGCCGTGTAATTATCAAGCAATAACATCATAACTATTCGGACGATTCTAATAAAATTTGAAACCTTATGTTGTTTTCCATTCTCTTTGCGATGATATAATTATCAAGGCCCTCCCAAGGTTACCCCGAGAATTATTTTATTTTGGCAATAATATCATAACTATTCGTCCGATTCTAACGAAATTTGAGACCTTTATGTTGTTTTACAATCTCTTTCGAATGATAACCTTGTCAAGGTCCTCCCAATGTTAGCTCGGGAATTATTTTGTTGTTCTAACATCATAACTATTCTGCCGATTCTAACGAAATTTGAGTTTCTTATGCTGTTTGACATTCTCTTCATAATTATATAATTACCAAGGTCCTCTCAAGGTAAGGCGTGTAATTATTTGGCACTCTTATGGTTTTTCCCTTCTCTTTCGAATGATATAATTGCCAAAGTCCTCCCAAGGTTAGCCCGGGAAATACTCTGTTTGGGGTATAACATCATAACTATTCGGCCGATTCTAACGAAATTTAAACCCTTATATTGTTTTACATTATCTTTCGAATGATATAATTGCCAAAGTTCTACCAAGGTTAGTCCGGGATTATTGAAAGTTTGGTATGCCGTAAGGTCATAAATCTGAATTGCGGAGAGTACGCGAGTTTTGGTCAGCAGATCTTGTTTCAGATCCATGCTTATTTTTTATTCTTTTTATATTGGTTAAAAATAAGCCTCAGAGCTTTTTATCGCATCTAAATTTGCCTTTGTATACAAAAAATACAAGAAAAACATTCCTTAATTTTCATACATTTTATTAACATTATTTGTGATTATTTTTGTTCGAAAAATTCGAAAGTATTCCACAATAAACATCTCTTTTCCATAACAGTCTATTAATCCAGGGAAATTAACATTTGCTCAAAATTCACATGTTGCATCATCTTTAGCGGATGATGCGCTGAATCTTAGAACAGTCTGATGTCAGCTTGGTTGTTCTCTAACTACCAATTACTTTAAGAATGCTCCTAAGGAATTTTTATACAGTATTAGCAACTAATAATGGAACAAAATAAGTTTTCTTCAACCTTAAATTGTTATGTTGGGAAGAAATGTAAAGAACATCTGCATGAAGTTCGTGATGACTATTCAATTTCTCAAATTACAACAAGACCTAATGTCGAGGAAGACTGCACAAGATAATATTGACGTTCGCCTTAATCGCGGCAGCCGTTGCGCCACGGATACTGCAAACCATAAGATACGGAAATTCCAATGACCCGAGAGCACTCAGTACTCCCCGTAGGACGCAAAAATAAAATCACGATTCTGTCCCTGAATATGGCACGACGCGTTATCGTGCCCTATTCAGGGACCGAATCGTGATTTTTTTTTCGTGTATTGTAGCCAGTTTGAAGTGAAGATAGACGCAGCCCTTGCTAGAGCCCCGCCGACTTCAAACAAGGAAAATGCGTCGTGGAAGCCGACCCTCTATTTAGATTTGAAGCCATCTGTATACACTGGAACAGCTCTGGCTAAGCCCGATGTGTATGCCAAAAGGTGGACCCCAAAATTACTGGGAAGAACCAGAGGTGCCACCGGTACAAGAGATACATCGAGCTGTCGAAGGAGATTCCTAGCCCTAAAAACGAAGGTTTTAGGGAGTGACCGGCTTCTCTCGGTGGCATAGGCACAGGTGAAATCACTGAGGATGCAATGAGAGTCGTTGTTAAGTGAGTGAGACATTTGAGCTCGCGCGTATAAGAGCATAATGCACTGTGCGCCGTGCAGAACAAGCGGAATATTCTCGGACGAAAAGCAAACTCTCAATTTGGGACGTGCAAAAACCACCGATTACCAAACGTAGACCGGTGTTTTAGATTGAGCCAACATTCCACAATTTACGTTAATCTACGGACGCATAAAACTCTCATTAGTAATCAAGCTTTGGACGAATGAAAGATAAGTAAAAAAAAACAAGGTGTTAGCCTTATAAGAACCCCAAAGTGCTGAAAATCATGTAATAAATAACTTCATGCCGCAGATACAACCAACTATAAGGTTTAGATCTAGGCCTTAAAAGTCAGACGTCGGTCAAATGCTAGAGGAAGGAAACGGTGCGAACCTATCACATCCAGGCCAAACCCATTTAGGAACAAGTCCAGGTTGTGGTGGAGCCGTGAATTGCGGCAGAAGTTACTACTTTAGTTTTGTCGAAAATAACGAAACCTGCACGTTTAAGAAGAGAAAAGGATGCAGCTCAATCCCTGTTTTAGCCTACTCTCTAGATTTGACATCTAGACCACACCAAAAGAAATCAAAGGTCGTTTACGTAGAGCGTATCGAGAAGATCTTCTTAGAAAGATCAAGACAAGTAAATTAAGTGGTTCTCAGACAGTGATGTGTAAACTCACCCACATTAAGGACATCTATCTTTAACTCTTTGATTAGGTCGGGAAAAGTCTGACCCCTTGGATTTATCGTGTAGTTCCTCCAGAGTGGGTGCCTACCATTCTACTTCCTGGCGAGGAATAAGGACCTCGCACGCGTGCCTGAAGGTGGCGGAAGTCACCCACGTCAAAGTCAGCTGACAGTGGAATTAACGCAGAATTAACAATATACCTCCTACTCAGGTTTTAGCTACACTACCAGTGCTTTAAAGTAGACATTCAAAGGGAGTTATAGAACAGACATCATGCAAGGCCTAAATCGTGCATCCCTCTGCTCGGCCCCCATTATGTGGTGATATGGTCCCCAAACACTTATCAGTTGGAAGGTTGGTCAGGGAGCAGTCGTTTAATTGTCTTTTGGAGACAAATAGTTAAAATGCAACGGGTGGAGACGAGCCTTCAAAGCTCCTTCAAGTTCGCGCGGGGTCAACCGCAATTCCATTGAAGGAGACTACCCTTCAGGACTAGCTCGAAGGAGATGCTGGTGCAGTCTTTGCAGCGAAGAACCTTGCCGAAATTACCCAATACTTTTTGTAGGCAGAAGACGGTTCCGAATGAGCGTTGAAGCTGCCGTGCTAGTAGGCCTGAAGTGCCAGGAGCAGAGGTTGTTTTTATACCCCTGTGGCCTAACATGCACTAGTGTCAAAGAAGTGCATACTGATCCCGTGAATCTGCTAAATCTAGCAGAAGAGTGACCGAGGTTATGGGTTCTTTAACTGCTGTGTTTGTAGATCTAGAAAGACAGGGAGAAGAGTGAGCTTTTTTTACCTCAGACGTAGGATTTACAATATTGCATAGGAAAAGTCAAATCCTTAGCTTCTCGAAATGAGTATCGTTCTGCAACCTGAAGTACCAGGACTTCTTTATCCAGAAGATAGCCGCCACACATTCCTTCAAGGAATCAAAGTGTGGTTTGCTGTAATTCACACATATAATCCTACGAAATATGAACTTATTGTGTAAGATCTTGGATCAATTAACACAGATTTGAAGTAAACCAAAATCTACACATCTACAGAAACTATTTTTGTTTGCTAGGCGGTGGCAAGAATATCACCAATGTGACAATAACATTAATGCCTCCATGTGGTAGCTATACCAACTAGCACATACCGACTCAGGAAGAGTGTCACGATCGAAGGTGACGAAGAGTATAGGAATAGTTCCTGAGCCTTCGGCTTACCCATGTTTCCTCATCACACGCTCGGCCTTTACCTCTTCTTGGCCAGCCAGTTCTTTGGTGATATATTCTAAGAGGTAGTCCACTCAAGCCATTAAGTGCGTAGAGAGCACTAATAATGGTCGTCTGGGCAGAGTTTGCCGTATTCACAAGAAGGCTCCCATCCGCAAAACGGATGACCTTCGTCTCTCTACCAATTTCCATATTTAAAGTCGCTCTCTTATAGAGCATAAGACCTTTGGCCAAGATGATGCCAACAGTGGAATTAATAACTAGGAGCATTTAAGTCCAATAGGCATGAAAACGATGGCCTGGATGGTACTCCGCCAACACTCATCCACGTCATGATATCGCTGGAGAGCGGCGACTAGACATTTCCTCCAGGGGCAGGGAACCCTTCAACGACATATTTACATTGAATGAGTTTCGTTCCGCAGTCGCTTCGTGCGTGTACACCGCCCCTACTCCTGGCGATGTCTTGTATGTCATGCTTCGACACCTAGGTGAGTGAGGCATGGCCATTCTGTTAGACTTGTTCATCAGGATCTAGAGAGATGGTATCCCACAGACTACTTGCGAATAGCTGTTGTGCTCGCTTTATACAAACCGGGGAGAGATTGATCTACCATGGCCGGTATCGGCCCAATCTCCCTAACATCCTGCGTATGTAAGTTGATGGAGGAATTGGTAAATGCTAGCCTAGCCTTTTTACTTGACATCGGAGGCCACCTATATTCTGCACCGCGGCTTCGCAAGTTCCACTCCACGCTGGATGCTCTGCTCCGACATAAATATGCAGACTGCGATTCCTTCATTCGTAGACAGCAATAGGCCACGGTATTTTTTAACCGCATGGCAATACGGTATCAAGGATACTCACCCAGGACGGAGGCGAGGAGACGCCTCCCAATCTTTATTTCTGAGTATTTGCGATATCGTTGATTCTGCGTACGGGTGGGGGGAGCCCTTTCAAGCCAAATGGAGCAAGAATAGGATGTCTAATAGGGAATTATCCTCAGTGTAACACTCTTTCCCTGAATATCAATGGTATCACTTCGGTGCTACGGGAAGATTTCTCGCTACGCTCTATGGGGACGAACTTTCGAAAAAAAATTTTGTGACCCAGACGCCAACCCTGGAGCATTGAATCTAACAGGCATTGAACCGCATCTGTTGCTCTTTCAAGGGTGACAAGTTTAGTTTTTCTTGACCAAGACTGAAGTGATGCACTTCTGCCGCCAACCCCTGCTACAACCAGACCATGACTTGTTCCAAAACTGGGTTCTTCTGGAAGTGGTGGATTTGCATTGTTTCTTGGAGAAGGGGGTCTTGTTTTGATAGACCCCTCACATTGGAGGCTCATACTTGCAGCCTTATAGTCACTTGTAACCACGCCATCGACATTACTCGCTTCATGACGTTCAGCATTCAAGGGGGATGATAGCGCCTTGCATTACACTCAATCCCTTGTTCGTTCGAAGCTAGACTGCGGATGCGAGTTTTATATATGTCCAGCCAAGCGTGTATTGCGGAAGGTGGACTTGATCCACAACACTGGTCTTCGCCTGGAGACCAATGCCTTACGCACCTCCCCTATTGAGACTTACTTGTCAATGGTGAGGCGATGCCACTCCATCATCACCGTGCGCAATACATTGTGCGCCGCAGGCGCAAACCCGGTGCATTTTTCAGTCGCCATCTGCTTTCTTTTTATCCGCAGCCAATCTCAGCGTTGCCTATGTCACCGAGAGACACCAGTCATACCCTGAACACGTTGGGTTTCGGACTAAGAAACGTCGAGAGCACGATGTAGTTCTCGGGCCGGTAGTGCATATGGTTGTGCCTAGGATGCCACCCGGGGAGGTACAATATTTTACACTTAGTCGCCACACTGCTGCTTCCAAAGCTTATACCTCGTCGGGAATATTGCTCTCGGTCTTTTTTCAGCACACTTCGTGTCAGGCTAGATCTGTGCTTGCGTATACGGATGGCTCCAAATCATAGAAGGGTGTCAGTTTCAAGGCCATGTCCCATCTGTTAGAAGTAAGCGGGGTTCTACCAAGGACTACGTCTATCTTTACGGTCGATGTGGTTGAAATACACAGCTCGGTACGAGAGACAACGTGTGGTGCCCGTGTTAGAGACCGGATTGTGATCTTTAGAGACTCCCAAAGCCAGCTGAGTGATGTCGAAGCATTGGTTTTTCTCTAGACCCACTTGTTCGTGGTATCCGTAACGCCACTGTTGCCGCCCGCCAGGTGGATGCCGTGATTATCTTCTCCTTGGTTCCTTGACACGTGGGAATTGCGAGAAATGAGCGAGTCGATAAGGGCTCCAATTAGTCCGCGAGAACTGAGCGGCCAGAGAAGCGTTTCGCTCTTCCTCACACCGAATACATGACAAGAATCGGGGCAGCCCGTCGGTCTGCTTGGCAAAGCAGATAGGAGATAGCCGAGGAAAACATAAAGTTATCTGCCATTGCACCCTATTCCCATGAACCTACCCCCCCCCCCTCAATGCTGCTACGGTTTTAGGTCGCTTTCTGTCATCTTCGAATTGGACAAACTCGTGGGACTCACCACCATTTGATGGAGCGCTCTTCTGAACTCTATTGCCACAACTGCTTTGTCCCCCAGACTGTTTGGCACATTCTTGTTGAATGTTTCAGCCTGTGCGATATTTGCGTACGTTACTTGTGGACTATCTGATTTTGTGGAGGGAGTCTAACCTCCGCCATTTTATTTGACTCTCTTTGTTGTATGTCACATGTTCCTGTAGCATTTGGTCATGAAAATGATAATATATATTATTTGATCATGTAAATAGTAATATGTAGCATTTGATCATGTAAATGATAATATGTACTTGTGTGGGAATCCCCACGTGGAAGATCTTTAGCAGAAAGGAACTCCCATGTGCAGCAAAAGGCCCGGCTAGGACTAAAGTGGTAAGCCTACCCTCCCCTCCCCTTCCACAAGCGGTAGCCTCGAATCGAGTCCCCCACGATTCACCTTTATGCGGGCTAAATAGCTCTGCCAGAAGATTCGAGGCCCTTCGAGAGTAGAGCTGTTTCCCGCTAACCCCCAACTCCGGGGAGAGCCTCGGATATAAATAACGCTCGACTCCCCGTAGACACAGATTTGAGAAGTCTCGCCAGAACCAAGAATATTTCCCCATGGTTCCAAGTCAATTGCTATCAACAAAGCAAAGTGACAGCTGGACTATTTTGTGTATTTGGAATTAGCCCCAGCCAGGAGGTAATTCCACTGAACGATCGCCCCGAGTGATTTTCCCGACTTCTTTCATCAACTCCTGTCGAAGCTCAACTCATTTCGGGTAGCCGAAAGACTCTCCCCTGGACCGGAAGTTACCCCCCCCCCCTTGCTTTTGGAGAACCGTCATCACTCCAACCTCCCGCTTTGAAGTTCGAGCGGCCTCACCTCAGGAGCAGAAGACATCCGTAAGCCAACCCCCCTCCCCCCTTCAGTAACCCAATTGAGTTAATCTCCCCCCCCCCTTCGTTAATTGATGTGATTTTTACCCGGTTATTCTCTGAGGTAATTTTACCCTTCAATTCTCTTATTATTTTTTTTGTGTAAATAAAATTCTATTTTTATACATGTCTCTTTAAATAACCTTGAACTTTGCCATTGTCCATAATTTGCCTGACTTCGTTGCACTCTCTCGTTACTCAGTCCGTCTGAACGCGTGGTTTTCCGTACTTTTTGTCGGTTCGCTATCAAGTTATTGGTCCTCTCCCATAGATATGATATAGTATTGATATAATGTAATTTCATACCACGACAGTACTGTTCTTGTAAGATCTATGGGCAGAAAGGAATTCAAGACACCTTCAAATGCATACTCGCACGCACATTTACAAACTCACACGCATATACACTTACACGCGTACACGCGGTCACACGCAGAAAAGGCGTTTCTTGCGCTATCTTTCTTTACCTTTTTCGAGCCACGACAATGGTCTGGGAGGCACCGAAGCAGCTGTGCAGAAATGTTTATCAAGATTCACCGAGCTGAAAAACGGAGAAGACGCTGATTTTGTTTATTCTCGCAGAGACGTGAAACAAAAAATCTTATTCTCGAAATCTGTCTCTGACCCCGAGATAAAGATTGTCTGGCGGAGGTCTGAATCGGGCACTACCTGTTCACCTTCTACTAACTCCGTGTACACACGGAAATTTTTTTTTGTTGTTTTTTAGAATTTTAGGAGCCTATCTAGTGACTGCCTACTTGGGCACAAGTCTCCCTACTAGACACAGCATACTACAAGGCTATATTAAAAAACGAATAACAGAGAACATATAACAATAGGTAAATAAAAAATAAAAAGAATAAAACAGGACAAAGACTATTTATTTTTAAACTAGAAAAAGGCAAGAAGGAAGCGTGCTCCGGCATCGGGGATAGGCCCACCTTCTCCTGGAGTAGGAGCAGGAGACTTAAAAAAAGTCAAATAAAGTGGAAGAGGCCAGCCTCTTCCAAAAATTCGTATAGTCTAAAAGTATGTGCGTTCGAACCCGTCCCGAGTACAAGGGACAAACGGTAGCGACCCCGTTCGTCCCGGTACTCAGAGAGGTAACATGCGCGAAGGTCACCCAGAATCGGATATTCAAAAAGAATGTGCCAAACAGTCTGGGGGACAAAGCAGTTGGCGCAAAAAGGCGCAAACGAACGCTATATCAAATGGAGGTGCGTCGCATGAGTGTGTCCAGTTTGGATACGGCAGAAGGCAACATGAAGCCGTCGTGACATTGGGGGATAGGTCCATGGAACAGTCGCGGCGCAATAGTACGCAACTTTAAGTTTCCCTACGCCGTCTCCTATCTTCTTTGCCAAGCCATCTGGAGGGCAGCCCGTATTCCTGCTATGTAGTTGGTGTGAGGAAGAGTGAAACGCTGGTCTGGTCGCCAATTCCTCACGAACTCTTTGGCACCCTCATCGGCGAGTTCATTACCCGCAATTCCTAGATGACCAGGAACTCAGTAGAGGATAATCTCGACATCTGCCCACCTCGCCAAAACCGTGGCATCACGGCTATCGGGAACCAGTGGATGCGTAGATTCCAATGCCCCGAGAGCACTCAGGGCGCTTTGTGAGTCGCTATAAATCACAATCCAGTCTCCGAACCGGACACGTCGCGTTATTTGGTAGATTTCCGCTGACTTCACACAGAGGGGACACGGTGTGGAAAATAACCCCCTCTTGGGACTTGGAGCCATCTGTATACACTGGTACGGTTCCAGTGTGACACGAAGTGTGCTGCAAAAGGTCTGAACGCAATACTTCCGGCGCTGTAGAAGATTTGGGAGCAGAGGCGTCGCGACAAATAGCCAAAAGTGGTACCCTCCAGGTTGGAGTGTCCTGGGCAGAACCAGGGGCACTACCGGCCTGAGAGCTATACCGAGCTCTCGAAGGAGCTTCCTATCCTTAAACCCAAATGGCCTTAATGTATGATTGTAGTCTTACAGTGGCATAGGCAGGGTCGAGATCAGCTAGGGATGCAGATGGAACTGTTAGCGACTGAGAAAAGCGCCAACATCGACAAGTAGGCTCTCAATGGGGGTTGTGCGGAAGGAACCGGTCGGCAAGCGAAGTCCGGTGTGGTGGATCAAGTCCAGCTTCCGCAATACACAGTCGGCTGCGGGTGCATAAAACTCGCATCCGTAGTTGAGCTTCGAATGAACAAGAGATCGATAAAAAAGTAAGGCAGTAGCCTTAGCAGCTCCCCAGGCGTTGAACGTCACGGAGTTAAGAATATCCATGGCGCTGGTACAAGAGACCCTATGGCTGCTAATATGCGCCTCCTAAGTGAAGCGTTGGTCAAATAACGGAGCAAGGAAACGGTACGAGTAGACCACTTTCAGGCGAACCCCATTGAGAAACGAGTCTAGGTCAGGTTGGAGCCGTGGATGGTTGCAGAAGTGAACCACCTTTGTCTTGGTTTGTGCGCTTCGGCATAGCTAGATACACGATTCAATGCCTGTTGGAGTCGATGGTCCGGAGTTAGCATCTGGGCCACGCCAAAAGAGACCGAAATGTTATCCACGTAGAGCGTAGCGAGAACATCTTCCGGCAGCACCAAGGTGATGCCATTGATGCTCAGAGCAAAGATTGGGACACTGAGAACACCTCCCTATATAACACCCTCTTGCTATTCCATTGGGCAGAAGAGGGCTCTCCCCACCCGTACGCGGAATCGACAATCTCGTAAAAATTCAGATATAAAGATTATGAGGCGTCGCCTCGTCCTCACCTTGTGGAGAGTCTCCATCATACCGTATCACCATGTAGTATCATAGGCCTTCTCCGGATCGATAATCACCGTGGCGTAATGCTGTCTACTAAAGGAGTCCTCGCAGACGGCATTTTCCAGACGGAACAGAGCATCCAGCTTCCAGTGAAACTTGCGGAAGCCGCACTATGCAGAAGGCAGGTTCTGTCTGCTGTCCAGGAAAAAGGCTAATTTGACATTTACACAATACTACAGCAACTTGCACACGCAAGAGGTTAGAGAGATTGCGCGGAAACTGGCCTGGGTTGAGTGATCTCCCCAGGAATCTGGAAGGTTACCCTCTACCCAGATCTTGTTGAACAAATCTAACATAAAGGTCATGCCTCGCTCACCCACGTGTAGAAGCATGCCGTATAAGACATCGTCTAGAACAGGTATGGTGTCCGCGCATGAAGCGAGAGCGGAACCCAACTCGATCAAAGTAAACTTGTCGTTGAAGGGTTCTCCGCCTCTGGAGGTAAAGTCCAGTCGGCGGCCTTCCGCGACATCACGACGCGCATTGAATGCTTGCGGAGCAGCATTTTGGCTAGAAAATGCAGAAAAGCGTTCGCGAAGGATTCCGCAACGGACGCGGGGTCCGAGATTGTGCTCCCATTCTCCTGGAGAACGGAAGAGGGGTCCTGCAAGAATTTGCTCCGAATCCTTTTGACTCGCTTCCACACCTCAGCTAAAGGGGTCTTCCCGTTAAGTGAAGACACATATGCCTGCCAAGAAGAACAGCGGGCGTGCTTCGAAATATAACGGAACCTAGCCCTAGCCCGACGAAATTCAGCGATAGAGAAATCGTTCGGGCGGCGCTTATAGCGCATGTAGGCATAACGCTTCTGTTTGAGGGCCGTCTCATACTCAGCCGTTTACCATGGGAGTGGTCGGCGTGCAAAACGGCCAGGCGTTCTAGGAATAGTAGTCAGGCCCGCGGCGATGAGGTTGCCGGAGAAGAACTTAACGGCCTCATCTGCCGACCTAAACTCCTCGACTGAGATAGAAAATTATGTCATTTCCTGAAAGGCAGGCCACCGCGCCCGCACCAAGCACCACCGAGGTGGGCTCTCAGGTGGCAGTTGCCCTAAAAATGATTTAGGAATAGGAATTCGATCACTATCATAGAGGACATCGACCCCCCCCCCCCCCCCCAATCAAAATCAGGCTGTGCATCCGAAGAGCACAAAGATAGGTCAAGGCAAGAAAATGAAGCGGTCCTCGGGCAGTGATGCTGTAGCGGCTGGTCCCGGAAACCACCCGCCACAAGGTCCACTTACTCACTCGTGAGACGCCTGTCAGATCGGAAGGAGACAAAATACACAGATACCTATTTTGTTTTTTTATTTAATATATATAAAAAACGTACACCAAAAATCTACACAAATAGGTGCCCCCACTTCAACCTCCTTTAATATGCGCAACACAAAATGTATACATGTCAACAATATAGGCACAACACCATAAATATAAATAATTACCAAACAACTGGTTTGCGAAAGCACTAATGTTTTTTTTTCTCCACCTCTCTCTCTCTCTCTCCACTCGTTGTGTCCATCTTCTTCTATACGCACTTTATCCATACACACTTCTGATACTTCCTGACCAATCTCACTCAAATCTTCAACTAGTCTCTCTGCTTCATCCATCAATCCTTCCCATTCTTTCATGGCATTCATCGACTCTTGCTTCAATTGCTCACTTATCTCATTTATACTCGCTAACATAGACTCAAACTCATTCAACGGAAACTTACAAATACTATACGTTCTATCATACACTTCCTCTCGACCTTGCAAATGTTCAGAAAATTCACTCACCTGTCTCTCACCAAACTGTTCTTTTCATCCATACTTTCTCGAATGCTTTTTCTTACGCTTCTCCCTTCCATGCTCGACTAACACTAACTGCTTCCCTTCTAAGATTTCATCGAATTCATTCTCCTCACATTCCTCCGCATCTCTAGATAGCCACTTATTTACAGGATGCTCAATCAAATATGCTGGAGGTTCCCGCCATCTTCATAACTGATTCTGATGTGCTCTATATTCATCCACACATCCATCCTCTCTTCCACGCACGATCACATAACTTACTCCATTCGACCAAACCTTTCTCACTACAAATCGACCTTCAAACTTCTCATTCAATTTATCCACATTCAGTCTAGACACCTTTTGTTTCAATCTGTTTCAGCACTTTATCCCCAACAGAAAAACTTTCGAACTTCTCACTCGCTTTTCTCCACAACTCACGATCATTCTCTCCTAGTTTCATTTGCGGTCGCACAAGTATCTCAAAATTCATCACATACTTACAAGGAGACATACCAGTCATCTTATGCACTATCATATTATACGACCATAACACACGCCCTAAGCATTCATCCCAGTCTAATCCATCTTTTGCCATCAACCGCAACATCTCACTCAAGGTTCTGATCGTTTGTTCCACCAACCCGTTCGCATTAGGTACATAAGGCGTCGCTCTCACATGAGCAATATCCCATTCACGCGACATTCTTTCAAAAGCACGCCCCACAAGCTCAGGTCCATTGTCACTCAACATTCGCGCAGGCTTACATACACACATTGGTAACAGTTTCTCACTCACAACTCTGGCAACAGTTGCAGACGATTTATTTTTCAAGGGTGCAGCATAAACAAACTTACTCTTATGATCTACCATTACAACCATTCCAACATGAGCTCTCACAGTCAAAGGCAAAGAGAGACAATCGATCGCTACCATTTCAAACGGCTCTTTCACGGTCAATTTCAAGACAGGCGGACTCGCATACACTCTCTGATACTTTTCCTTCTGACACGCCTCGCAAGTAGTTGCAATATCCACACAAACTTTCCTCAAAAATGGACTAAACACACACTCTTTCATGCACTCCCATAACTTGTTTTTCCACATATGTCCAAACCTCTCATGCACGATTTTCACCATCCCAATTGCACCACGAACTGAAAATACTGGAATATACACATCATCCTCATCTATTCTTCGTACAAAATAAATCACATCTTTGCATAACACATTTAGGACACCTATCTCAAGCTCTTCGTTTTGATTCGCAAGGACTTGTCCCCTGGGATTTATTGAGTAATCTTCCCAGATAGGATGCCTGCCGTTCAGATCTCCAAGCAAGAGAAATGGACTCAGGAACCATGCCACGACGCGGCGGAAGTCCACTGCGTCGAAATCAGCTGACAGTGAAATGTACGCAGAAATCATAGTATACCTCCTACCCAAGTGAAACTGCACAGCCACTGCCTGAAAGGAGGTATCTAAATTGAAAGAAAGAACGGAGACATCATGGTGGGTGTAAACTGCGCATCCCCCAGCCCTGCCATCCCGCGGTGGTGGGGTTGCAAGACCCTTATACCCCGGGAGGGCGGGCAGGGGTACGCGCCTAGCATGGTCTCCTGCAGAAAAATAGCTAACGGGGAACGGGACGAGATGAGCCTCCACAGCTCCTCCCAGTTGGCCCGGAGTCCACGGCAATTCCATTGAAGGAATATGCCCTCCAGGCCTAGCTTGGAGGAGACGCGGGGGCCCTCTTCGAACAGAAGAGCCTCACATGAACGGCCGTACGCTTCCCGGAGGCATAACCTCGGGCGCTGTTGGCTGGACAAAGCGCTGAAGGCGCTGTCGCCTTCTAGGAGTTATTGGGGGAGGTTGGGCTCGCCATGCGAGTCTTTTTGTCCCTCCGCCTTAAAACCTTAGGCGGGCGTTGCGGCTTCGGAGGCGGGGGGGGCCCTCTTTTTTAAGGAACCACCGTCTTCGAGCTATTCAGCCAAACACTAGGCGTGGGCGAAGGAGCCGAAGCTCCTTTGTTGCTGTCCTCCTTTCGGGGGACAGCTTTAGGAACCCCGGAAGATGGCCTGGCGACCACCTTCAGGGGCGTTGCCTCCTGTGAGTCTAACGACTTGGTGGAGGCGCGTGGCATCGGGAAACGGTCACTATAGAGAAGAGGGTGGAGCCCTGGGTTTAGCCATGGCTGGGTATGAACCCTTTCTGCCGCCAGCTTTACCAGGGGAGCGCCCGGGTCCCTCCGCCTTAAAACCTTAGGCGGGCGTTGCGGCTTCGGAGGCGGGGGGCCCTCTTTTTAAGGAACCACCGTCTTCGAGCTATTCAGCCCAACACTAGGCGTGGGCGAAGGAGCCGAAGCTCCTTTGTTGCTGTCCTCCTTTCGGGGGACAGCTTTTGGAACCCCAGAAGATGGCCTGGCGACCACCTTCAGGGGCGTTGCCTCCTGTGAGTCTAACGACTCGGTGGAGGCGCGTGGCATCGGGAAACGGTCACTATAGAGAAGAGGGTGGAGCCCTGGTTTTAGCCATGGCTGGGTATGAACCCTTTCTGCCGCCAGCTTTACCAGGGGAGCGCCCGGGTTGATTAGAGCCCGCAGAAAGGCTCCGAGGGGGCGCGGAAACAACCGTGCTCGTTGGCCTGGATGGGCCAGGAGCAGAGGGTGCCTTTCTAACTATTGAGGCATAATACGTCCCAGGCAGAGCCGAGCGCGCCAGGACCAAGTCCTTAGCCTCGCGGAATGAGAGTCCATCCTGGGCCTGAACGGCCAGGATTTCTTTCTCAAGGAGATATGCACCACATTGCTTCGAAAAAGCTGGGTGCGGCTCTCTGCAATTGACACACTTGGCAACACACGATTTAGACTTATCGTGTGCGTCATTGGAGCAATTTACACAGAATTCGGATGACCCCGACTTTGCACGTCTACAAGAACGAGCCGTATGGCCGAAGCGGTGACAGTAATAGCACCGCCGCGGCAGTAGCACGAATGCCTTCACGCGGTAGCGGTACCAACCGGCACGCACCGACTCGGGGAGCTTGTCACAGTCAAACGTGACGAAGAGTATAGGGGTGGGTCTCTAGGTCCCTCCCTGTTTTCTCATCACCCGTTCGACCTTGAGCGCCCCATGGTCGGCCAGCTCTAAGGTGATGTCCTCTATGGAGTAGTCAACGAGTTCCCTCGCATAAACTACTCCTTTCACAAAGTTTATGGTAGAGTGCGGCGTCACACTCACCGGGGTGCCATGAAGTGTCCGAAGAGCACTTATCTGTGCCGCCTCGGCGGGATTCGCAGCATTCGCCAGAAGGCTCACGTCCGAGAAACGGGTCACCTTCGGCTCTCTACCAATTGCACTAACTAATGCTCTCCTCTGGTGGATCATGTTGCCCTTGGCCAACATATGCCATCAGTGGAGCAAATAACGAGGAAGCGTTTGAAGCCAGTGGGCTTGAAAACACCAGGTAACCTCTGAATCAGGGGCCCCGATGTTATCGAGGCTCCGCCCTGTGCATTTTTGGTCTTAGTCATAGTCAGGGGCTCCGCATACGGATGGGTAGAGGGGCTGGATGTGCCGATCTTGGCTTGGTCGCTTGCCAAAGTGGCAGTAGACCCATCTGTACCCGCAGCTTCCGCGGATGGAGAGGAGTCCCGAGTCTTCTTTGTCTTTTTCTTGTTCTTTTTCTTTTTTGGAGAGGAGTGCGGGGCATGAGTCCGCTTCTCACCTCCACAAGAAGCCCCCAGGCCAGATGGACCGGCCTCAGCCAGGTCCCTCTCCAAAATGGAGAAGGTCTTGGCAGTCGTAGGGGCACCGGTTGGAGGAGATCCCTTCCCTCCTTATACTGCCTCGTAAACCCTAGCCGTTTGAGGAGGACCTTGCATATGGGTGGATTGGGGTTCGGTGTTTGGCGACAAGCGAGGACTTCCCCCTATGGAAAGCACTAACGTCTGAGGCTGGGTTGCCTCAAGGACCATGTCTATCTCAAGAGGGGCCTCCAGTTGGCCATCGCCTCCCAGGACATCGCAGGACCCGTTGACAGCGTCACCATTCATGTGTGGGGAGGCACAGGCCTTAACCCCGGCAAGGTTGAGTATTCTTGCCAGCCGGTCTTTTGATGGAAGCGACCGAAGGGGCCTGGCTTCCCTCTCCCCCCTAAGGGGGTTTTCCCTACCGAGCCACTTCAATGAGGGGTGGTCCGCAATGGGCGGCCTGCTGTCTTTCTTGGCAGTCGCCTTAGAAAGAAAAGGAGGAACTGCCGCTGGAAATAGGGAGGTGCCGGAAAGCACCTCCAGAGAAGGGAGTGAGGGGGAGTCCCCTACACCCGTAGTCGTAGGAGAGGAGTAAGCCTCCTCTAGGGTTAGAGAAATATGGAGGGTCCCCTGCACAAGTACAGGGGGGGGGAACTCTATTTTTTCGGTGAGCTGCCCGAGGGCGGCTTTTTCGTTGGTACAGGGTGAATTAAAGGATGGGGGGACTCATCATTGGGCATGGTGACTCTCTTTTTATGGGATGCAACAGCTCATCACCCCTCGCAGTAGCCCGCACTGCAAGAGGTGCGTACAGGCCTGGCAGAGCCAGGTGCCGCCATTCAGGACCACTCCTCCCGCCTGGTGGCCTGGCAGTCTAACGGCATGGCGGCTCCACCTTAGACACGGCGTAAAATTGATAGTGTGTGAAGAGGAAAGGAAAAGGGATGTAAGGAAGGTATGGGTGGTGATGAATCAGCTTGTTAAAAAAAAAAACATCTCGGACCGGAGCTCAGGGATTAACGAACGTTGTCCCCTCCCCCCTCAGCCCCGATCCGGGACGGTTGGCCGAGAAGAAGGTCAGCATCTACCCTGTGAAATTAGAGGCTGACCAGAGAAAGTTGTGGGAGAGGTTGTATGAAAAGCAATGAAGTAGGGGAGAAATACAGGCTATCTGAAGGAAGGAAGAGAGGCTAAGCTGGGGCCGGACGGAACGCTGGATCCCGTCAGCACGGCGGCCAGGATGTCAAATCGCTGCGCCCCTTACGGGGTTCCTTTCAATAAAGAGTCCTTCTTGGACTTCTTTTTCCTACTGGTAATCAACCGGTCCTCTTACCCAGCCTACATCGCTAAAATCAAACGAGAGGATAATCATCCCCAATTGGAGTCAGCCTAAGGTTTGCACTCGGTAACCAATTACCCCAAAACACACTAAATTCCATTAAAGAAGCTCGTGCACTGTAACAGGGCCTTAACCTCTCCTATAATCGGCAACCTTGCGTTATTCACACTATAAACCCACAGTTTCGTGGCGAGTCAGAGCGCTTTCACTTAAAATACTTGAAGTAACCGAAAGTATAATAGAATTAATAAATCTGCCCTCCAAAATCATCTTTTGTATCTTCCTTTAACATAATTCAGAAAAAAATCATTCTAGATTGTTACATTCAACAACATTTAAAGAGATATATCTCTTCATTTTTTTCGTCTATTAGGTAGGAACATTGCAAAGTTTCACGATTTTTCCCAAAATACATCGATTTGAAAGACACATTTTTCAAATACCTATGGAATCCAGTTCAATTAAGACTACTTTCTTCTTATCAGTTGTCCTTTACGACTGGGATTGTATACCGCGAGGGTTGTGCAACATTGTACAATCATTCCAGAGGCTTATCGACTATCTCTTACGAATGTTAGATTACACTTTTGCATATGTAGACGACCTCCTGTTGCCTAGTAATGATTCGGAAGAACATAACCACCACCTAGAACAACTTTTCGGCCAATTGCGATTGCGTTGATTGCAGATGAATTGGGCGAAATGCGTTTTAAGTGTTGATTCCGTAAGCTTCTTGGGCTTCAGATTGGATTCTAGAGGGACTTTATGAGACAAAAAATTAAAACATAGTGATTAGGAAATTCCAAAGTCTCCAGAAATTAGAACAATTGGAAATATTTGGAGGACGGACCAACTATCACCGACGATTATGAAAAACGTTGGGACTACCATTGACAATATTTTTAAAAGACATAGACAAAAGAAGATATTAATCTTCTTTAGACACGATTTTACAGAAAATGCCTTTTAACAAATCAAGGAGACTTAGCAGAAGATACTATTTTGCCCTCCACCCCCAAAAGATATTTTCTTCCGACTCACAACCGACGCCGCAAACATTGGTGTTCCAGGAGCGATCTTAGAATAACTATCTGACGAGGACTGGGAAGTTCTATATTTCTTTAGTTATGCATTCAAAGGAACAGAACTCAATAATTCAACATTCAGTAAAGAACTATTGAGTAAGGGGGAATGAAATCTGCCTTTTTTAAAGATAAAAGGTAGTCGTAAAAGAAATTGGTTAAACACTCATTAATTTATTGCAAAATGTAAAAAAAATAACTTAGGTCCGGCCAATATTTAAGGATCCAATCAATATTCTGCATTCTGATTGGTCATCGTTGGTCACGTGACTGTATTCAAAGCCGCTCATTAGGTAGGGGCTTAAAATCTGAGAATGCCTACCTTTTTCCAACTTAATCTTATTATTAAATTAAATTTTGATAATAGAACTAAATTCCTGGCCAGGAACAAGCCTTTTTTAATGGAACATCGAATCAAATAAACGCAAAAAAGACGAAATGCATGAGAAATGCATATCATCGCTGTCACTATGAGAAATAGAGAGATTGTAACTACCAAATCATTTTCGCAAACTCTTTTTTCGTGTCAACTTTCGAAAAAAAATTCTGGAAGCCATTATCGAGTATACCCATCTTTTTCATTATGACCGACAATTTTACCGCGTGCACTTGTTAATTCGCGAATCAGGCGCTCCACCGATTGGGAGTGAGTTGCAAAGATGGCAATTCAAATTTGCTCACAATCAAATCCTGAAGTTCAGCGATGGTGAGATCGCAAGTGAGGATAGACTCGGAAATCGTGATTGACTCCCAATTGATGAGTTCAGCAATGGTGTTGTGTTCACATTGAAGTTGAGTGGAGTAGGAACAAATTTTCTCAACGACTTGTCACCAACATCGCTGCCTTGGCGAAGGTTCATAATCTTGCAAACGGCGGAGGCGCGGAGATTTGGATAATCGTCACAGAAGAGAGAGACGAGCATATTTTCTGGGTGTGCGTTCCATGATTTGTTGTAGTAAAACACTATGTCTCGAGTTGATTAAGGAAGAAGGCGGAGATATTTGATTTGGAAAAGAATGTGATTCACAGCGTCATAAATGTATGGTCGAGTTTTGATTACAAACCAACAAGAAATGTAAGTGGTGACGACGTAGAAGATGAGAGAGTGCAAATTCTTCTTAACTTGCCCTTCAAAAAGATGCTTGGAGAGGTAAGTTTCGCCAAGATGACAGGCTAAAGTCAACCACCGCGGGTGGGAAATGGGTCCTGGCTTTAAAGTTTTCAGTTGCGGATCAATTTTCCCGCTGTGAATGGATTTGGCGACGAGGAAACGGTACTTCTGATCAGAGGACAAATCAGACAACACTTCATCTGTCATCGAAATTTCTGGTCTATCTGTGATCAGAAGGAACACTTCATCCCATTCTAACTCTTCTACCTTTAACAAAGAACTCCCTATTGGTGGTCCCTTGAAAGAATTATTGCCTGTGGTAGGTCTGTCAACGGTTTGGAATTGATGACAAAGGGCGAGTTCATTTGTATGGAGGTCACAAATTGACCAATGAAATTTTCCGCCTCGTCGATCCTCAATCGTTTTCAAGATGTCGCTATCTCTCTCTATCTGACAAATACATGTAATTTACTGTCACTCACCTCGAGAAGAGAAATATAGACTAAATTTTCTCGTTGTGTTGGGAGATCTGAGAGTGGCAACGGCTTAGACGGTCCGATCACATTATTTAAGCCACTTAGATAATTTGCGTGTTTACTTGCTTTAGGCATTTTTGTCAATATATACAATTAATTTTGAAAGATGAAATGGTTTTACATATGTCAGTCATGACAGTCTTGAATTTTTTTTTTATTTATGGAGTAAGTGATAAAATGTGCGGTAGGTTTCGTAAGGGTGAAAAAGGTTTGTAGGTATAACCCAACAAAGGCAACACACAGTCGAAGGAATCATTGGAACAAATATAAATAACAAAGTTGACAGCAAATGCAAAATGTAAAAAAATAGATGCAAATTTAAAATGTAAAAAAGAAGCAAATGTATAAGTGAAACAAAACAAATGTAAAAAAACTTCAAGTGTAAAATGCAAAAGGAAGCAAAATATAAAAATTAAGCAAATTTAAAATGTAAAAAGGAAGGAAATGTAACATAGGAGTAAATGTAAAATTTAAAAAGAAGCAAATATGAATTGAAAAAAAGAAGCAATATATTCGCACCAACATTCAGAAAAGAAATAGGTAAAAGGTAAATCGAGATAATGCAAATCATATATAAGCCTACAAGATATAATAGAGGTTAATCAAGCATTTGCCTTTGCAACACTAATTACATATCATCGCTGCGAACATTGCAGTTTAACTGGCAACTGTAAGACCCCCCCCATCTCTCCCACAAGGGGGGGGGGGCAAAACTCTCGTGTACTGCAATGCGACGGGGTAAAAGTGAAGGTTCAAATTGCCATTTGAAAGTTGTTGTTTTTTTTTAGACTGTTAGATTAGTCAATTGGATGCAGCCACTTGCAAGGCATTGATGGGGGCGTCCCTCGGGCATGTTCGATGCAGTGTGAAGTTGGTTGGCAGTTCTTTGCTATAGTAACCGGATAAAGCAACCGCATAAAAAAACGGTTACAATAAATAGTAAAATTAAAACATTGAAAACGTAGAATTTGAAATTATAAAAGCGAAATAAAAACTTACCAATTTGAGTGAAAGATAAAACGTTATTAACACTATTTAAATTTTAGTGATGTAATAGACAACCGACCAATCGGGCAATTTAACTATCAAGTCATTGAGTAGTGCTATTTAGATGATCATCTAAGATTAATTAAAATCGAACGAATTCAAGTTTGTCAAAATTTAGATTAAAATATCTAATGTAGAGTTAAAGACGACTAGAGTTTAATTATGGATTTAACATTTGATGAATAGCGGTTCTAAAATGTTGAGATATAAGGATTTATTCACAGAAGTAAGAAAAATTAAATTTGAGTTTGAAAATGGAGAGTTGCAAGAATTGAAGTAGTTTCTGGCCGAACAAAATTCCGGGTTATCAATCGGTCTACCTGTGAAATAAGAAATACTCATCTACTTGCAGATCCTCAGTTATAATAGATAGTTTGAAACCGCGCTCATAAAGATTGCTAGACAACTGAGGATTTGAATAGATTGGGAAGTTCCTTATTAGCAAGTAGCCTTGAAGACACATTGTATTGATTGGGATAAAGTAAGAATTTGCATGTGGATGGATAGACCTTCGATAACACCTACCTTAAAACAGATTAATTTAGTAGTAATGAAATCTATGGACGGTACTTGAATATACATTTTGAGCTTTTAAAATTCGAATTTTATGACATAAATAGTTTTAAAATATTATTACTCAATTTTTAGAGCAATAAGGCCGGGAATAAGTTGGATTTACAGAAATCTCTAATATGAGACATCTCTTTGCTAAAAAAGAGCATATTTTATAAACAAGAATAATTCTACAGGTTATAAATAATACCATGAAACAGTTTAGTAAACATGAGAAATAAATAGAACCAAGCGGATAGGAGGTAGGTTTTCTATACACTGAAGTGGTGAGTTTGTTATTTGAATTGGTTAGTTAGTTAGTTAGTCAGCGCCAATCCTTCCATGATAATGGGAGGTTCCCCGACCAGATAATGAAATCTATATAAGGTCAATATGACAATCGCTGGTCGGCCCGATGGCCCAAGGGCCGGTCCTCTTTTGAGGAGAGGTGCCAGGAAGTATTATGTTTTGATACCAAACAGAGTTCAGGTAGAAGCCTTCGTCACCTCAGGGGAGAGGGACCTGTTCCGCGTCAGAGGTACGTGGATATAGATACCCATCGGCAGGATTCCTTGAAACAAAGAGTGTATGTGTGTGTTGTTGTGAAGGCGGGAGAGGAAAGAAAGCAGTGTTGTGATTGGCTATATGTGCGATGAGAGGTGTAAGATCTACCCACCCGAAAACAGGGTGAGCACAGCGTGTCCACCAATTGGTAGTCAAATCTCTACGTGCGCTGACGTTTGTCTCCGTTCATGCCGGAATTCGGAATCGAACCTGGTACCGCGACGTTGGGAGGCTAACACTGTATCCACTCGGCTAGCATGAGCTCTTATCTGAATTGGTAAACTTTATGTCTAGAAATAAATTAAAAAAAAATTCTATGCCAAATTTTAGGTTAAGATGTTGAGAATTTATATGATTTTAAAACTGGGATAAATATGTTTAGGTATTTTTAAAAAATAACGAAACAATCGTCAACATATTCTAATAAATTTTCTTAATTTTTTCTGAACTTCACCATTTTGTTTTAAAAAATCCAAACATTTGATAATCATATTTATTTTCAAAAATTTTCATTATTTTTTTTAAATTGAATCATTAAAGTAACCTACATGGTCATTCTCAAACTTTTTTTTAAATATTAGGAAATATCCCGAAATTTTCCCCAACTTAAAATATAATGTCAGGGATGATAAGCCCCGATAATTACCTCAATTTCAAAATGGTCTATAAATTAAATTAACCTAACCACCATTTATATTCTTAGAAAGTTATATAACAATGTAATTTAATCAAATTTGAATAGAACGAATTATCAGCCCGCAACTTGTTCCCTTATATCTCAGGTCCACGTTATCTTTATCCTTATTCTGGAATTACCCCAAATTAAAGCACTATGGTTCTTAATCTCTTTCTTCAATATTAAAGTTTGGTCTAGATGTTAAAAATATCGAAGGAAAACGGAAAATGAAAAGGCAGCGAATGAATAGATAATATAAAAATAGTTTTAAATAAACAAGAATTCAGAGAACTATTATAAAAAAAAAACATTCAAAATGATGGGGCTGGGAGAGTGAAAGTATCCAAGAACAAATTTCTACGGGGAAAAGGTTCAATATGTCCTCCATCCGCATCAATGGTAGGTGGTAATGTTGTTGTTGTTGCTGTTGTTGTTGTTTGTAGCTCCTCGAGAGCAGATGACATCTCTGCTTCCTCCGACCGCTTGGGAGATTAAGAGAGAAAGCTTGGATCCTACGGCCTGTTTTGTAGGCCCCACCAACGCTACTACATACAAATAAGTGTCAGACTGTCCTGAAGGACCAGGTTAGAATGGATGGAAGCTGTTGCATGCTGAGTCTTTTATTTGAAATCATCCCATAGTAACGCTTACCTGAGCGACCCTTTGGAGAATTTATCATTATAATAAATTTAACCCAAAAAATATAAGTAAAAAAAACATTGTGTTATCTACCCTGTTATGAAAGAAATGGTAGTTCACGATTATCGTGGCCATACTTAGTTTCCTGTTATGGTTAGGTTAGGTTATATTGCAGTGCGTATACAAGAAGTTAATTGGAGCCTACCATAGCCTAACCTAATGAAGATAACAGGAAAGTATAGCCCACCATAAAAGAGACATATTCCTCAAATTAATTTTTTAACTCTTTAATATTTTCTTATTCTAGCTAACAATTTTTTAGATCAAGTAAAGATAGTCCCTCCCATTTTACCAAGTAAAGATCATCCCTCCCAAAGTTACACTAGTAAAGCTAATCCCTACCAAGGTAAAATAAAAAAAAATAACTGTTAAAAAAGTTTATTTAGGAACATATTTGTTAGGAAGTTTATTTTAAAACAATTAAAAATTGTAAACTTTGTAGAACTGTAGAAATTAAATTTTAATAACTTAATTAACACGGTATTGGCTGGCAATCGTATCTCAAAAATCATTGAAGTCATTGTATTTATATCTTTCAAGCCACATAAATTCCTGTAGATAAGAGTTTAGCATTTCTCTCTTACATCCTCGCATGCGTTTAATTCTTAGTTTATGCTTATTCCAGTAGCTTTAAAATGACGATGTCACAACCTCGTATACCTCCTATTTTACCAAGTAAAGTCATCCCTTCCCCAATTAACCGAGTAAAGTTAATCTCTCTTTTTTTTCTTAGGAGGGACTATCTTTACTTGATCCCATATTTGCCAGAAAGATGATTTAATAAATATGCTCCTTTTATTGTCTTGAAATCATTACCAATAAATATTTTAAGGCGCCAAGATAGACGATTCTTCTCGGCAGTAAATTACTGTTGCCGATGTTGTGGACAGAGACGAACGCACAAGGAGGAGAGTGACAATATCTATCTCGAGCAATGTCAACGACAACGCCTACCTCGCGGAGATAAATGGTGTCAAGCCTACTCCATCTTTCCTGTGACTAATCGTCACCGCAATTCCACCACTATTTCCATTTTCGAGACTCTTTCCACTAGCACACACACCTTCCGGTCAAATAGAGATCAAAAGTAAACCTTCAATCCCACTCTCTTGTCTCCGGGCTCAGTTAACTGAAGACGTCACCCATCTTCAGAGTAAAACGTGGAGAAGTGAAAAGTCCTCGATAGATAGATTGGGGAAATAAGTAAAGGGAAATCCTGACAAGCTTTGACGTTTATTATTATAAAACTAATGAAATTTAACCTACTTAATTTGGCCTACACAAAGTAGGCAGACTACTGTAACTACAGAATGTAAGTTTAAACGTTTACATGAATTTTGTTTAAGTTGTTTTGCCTCTGCTCTCTGAGAACATGATGAACATGTTGTAGTTATCAGTTTTGTACAAAAATAAGGTAAAATAGGTGACCTATCAAACGACCAAAAAAGGACAAATCATTAGCGGCCGTTTTGGAAAGGCTTGTCTGCAGCCATGATAGCCCAATTGTTCGAAATTTCAAGGTCAACGGCTACCACTGAAATTACTCTAACTTAATGCTTTCCTCCAACAAAAATTAAGCATACTACTTTGTAATTTTTACATATTAAAATGATGCTTCCCATTTTACATCAAATTACTATATAATCTATAGCATGTGACCTACCCTCGGATAGGTTACGCAAGGTTATTTTGACACTAACAATATCTGTCTTTAGTAAATTCATCCCAGATGAACGATTTAACATATTGCTTTCAATGTGAAGTTGATTTAACATTTTCTTTCCCATTGGACCTTAAATGCAATAAATTAAAATCATCCAATGGATTGTATCCATATAAAATAATGTACGAGTAATGCATCAATCTCAACATTGCAATGCTTTTCTTCCCAATACAGTCCCAAGGAAATCGCACAACGTCGACATCCATGGAAGAACACGATTTCTGATAAAAGAAACCAACTCTAGACACAACTACGAGTAACATTGCTGGCACTAAATCGTATACTAGCGTAACCTAATTTGTTCTACTTTAATTCACCTCTGAAACCAAGGAGGAGCATTCACTGCTCAAGGTGAATTTGGAGAAAGTTGAATGCATAATTGTATTCTGGATGATTGCAAGAAAAGCGATTGGATTTTGATTAATAATCATTTAAACGATATTAATAGAATATGCAAAAGGAAACAGTAAGATATAAAATATGGAATTATTCACTTCAACGGAAATTGCTAATGCGAAATCATTTTCTACCATTATTGCACTGAATATATCCCTTCAATTTAGGCACTGCAAAAGCAATGTAATTATACATAGGAATTGATAACTATGCTCCCTACCTTATGTTCTTTGAGTTCGGCGAAGTTATAAGAGAAACGCGTGTGGAACTTGTCGAATAATGGAGGAGTCGTCAATTAGAGGAAAGTTGCGTAGTTAGTAGCGACCTTGGATTCTAGGAGAGAGATGGGGAAAGGTCTCAAGACGTAAGCGCTACTTAGTGTCTTCTCGGCACTTGAAGGAAGTAGATTGAAGAATGGGATCCCCCGCTATTTTTACTTTCTACAAATTAAAGGGCTGGTGTGTCATCTGCATGAAGATGATGGCGTTCTAAGTGAAACTTGTTTCCGAAGGAACTGGATGAAAGATTGCAACGCTACTCGTATCCAGTAAAACACCGAAGGTTAGCCTCCTTACTCGCCCTCTCTTATGTGTTCATTTTGAAATTTGGCCCCTCCAGCTTTTACGGAGCTCTTGGCAGGGCATTTTGCTGTTTTTTCAGAGTTGGAATAGATTTGAGTGTGTTCGTTAATTATGTTATTTTAGATTGATTGAATTGGGGAGAAGACTTTCGAGCACTTCTTTATATGGTTATAATTTGGGATTACTGATCTCCGAGATTTGTGGAAAAAGCTTTTTCCGGAGAGAAGGGGTGGGTATTCCGCTGTAGGGCTCGTTCTATAAGATAGGTAGGCCTCTGGCATCAAGTTTCGGGATTTAATAGGACCAGCGAGGAACTCCACAAATGGACGCTCGGTGGTTTTATCAAATCCTAAAACTTGCTATGTGTGTAAATTAAGGAGATATTATGCCCAGTCTAATAAATAAAGAACCAAAGAGAATTAGGAAATGAAACTATATACAGCCTTGGCCAAAAGTATTGGGCCCTTCTAGTGTTTCTGGGTTCTGCTATCTCAATGTTAATGAAACACGTGTGCCTGGTGGTTTATGGTATATTACACAATATACATTAGTTTAATATCTAGTTTACCCTCCTATAGCTTCAATTACCGCTTTTATACTGTACTGTACGTATGTAACCAATTTTGTGTAAAACAAACGTCCCCAATTAACTTATTTTCCCTAGATTATTCCAGTGTTTTACGCTAAAATACGAGGTAGATACAGTTAATAATCAGTAAAATGCCTAAAACAAGGGAGTTGAGTGAGTGTGAGCGAGGTTAAATCGTAGTTAAACATAAAGATGGAATGTCTCAAAGACAAACTGCTCAGAAGATGAAATGTTCTCGTTGTGCGGTGCAAACGACTTTCAAGCGCTTCAGAGAGACAAATGATGTGAAGATAATGCAAACAACATGTAGAAAAATGGTTACAACGTCTCGTAATGACAGATCCATCATCCGTCAGTCGCTCAGAAGCAGGAGAAAAACATCGTCAGAGCTCTGTGCGGACTTCAACGAGGCAGGTACATTACAACTATCAACCAGAACTGTTAGAAGGAGGCTTGTAGAGTACGGTCTGAAAGGCTGCAAAACCAGGAAGAAGCCATGGATTTCTGAAGCGAATATGAATAAACGTCTTCAGTGGGCCAAAAACCAATCAAATTGGACCAGTGAGCAATGGTCGAAAGTCATATGGTCTGATGAAAGTAACTCTGAGGTAAGATAGTACAAGTATTCAATCAGCATATAAACTCAAAATATCTGTGTTTTTTCACCAAAATACCTGTATATAAGAAATATCCAACATAAGGATAATATTATCATTTGTGTTTTTTGCTCAGGCTTTCGGCACATCTGGTGCAACTTTCGTGCTACGCAGAGTTGGAGAAGCATTTTAGGCTGAATGTCTGGTACCAACCGTAAAACATCGGTGTGGTTCTATCATGTTGTGGGACTGCATGTCTGCCACAGGACGCGGAGAAATGTTTTATGTCAGGGAAGGATGAATTCAGCTACCTATGTTTCCATGTTATCGGATGTTTAAGAGCCATCAATTGCTAAATTACATCCAGGAGTGTCGAAAAACAATGTTATCATTCAACAGGACAACGCTCCATGTCATGCAGCTAAGAATACTCGTCAATGGTTTGAGACACAGGGTATTGTTCCCATGGATTGGCCAGCTCAAAGCTCCGGTCTAAATCCGATCAAACACCTATGGGGAACTCTTGGTAAAGCTACCAAGAACATAACAATTAAAAATAAAGAGCATTTGTACCAAAAACTTAGAGAACAATGGAGTAAGATTGCGCCTAGCGCCTGCAAAAAAACAGTTGATTCTATGCCTAGCCGTATAAAAGCGGTAATTAGAGCTAAAGGAGGGTCAACCAAATATTAAAACTAATGTATATTGTGAAATATACCGTAAACCACCATGTCCACGAGTTTCATTAACATTGAGATACAGAAACCAACACTGGGGTGGCCTAATACTTTTGACCAAGGCTGTATATGTTAAACTGTAGAAATAGATCTTAGGCAAACAATCATTAGAGTCGCGCGGAAAAACACGAACATACAAAGATATCAAAGGTGACCACTTGGACAAATGCGAGGATAGCACACAAAAAACATACGCGTGTTTGGAACATTTTTCAGTAGCTAAACAAATATAGGCTCTGACCAGAGAAATTTCACAGAGACCTGCAACAAGCGATTACCAATAATAAACCTAAATGTATGGGAAATATGTAGGCAGATCAGGTACACAGAGCTGTCGGAAACTCCGTCCAAGGGGTGGAAATAACGAACAAACTAGATGACTGGGTCTACCCTACGGACAAGTCAAGGACACGCCCCTTGGAGACGAAATATATATAGAGAGAGACAGACTCTCATTATTCAGGGATTCATTATTCATTTACGCAATTCATTCTCTTAGTAGCGCCACGGAATCCCGTTTACTCGCCTAAATCCTACTCCCTTCAGACTCGATACTCTCGGTAAACAGAAGGCCTACACATTGACCGCAAAGAACTCGAGATGTTTCTGCTTGGCCCTTTTCGTAGGCGAGTTTAAGAATAAAGTTATATTTTCTTTGCCGCGTTCTTTCCAAGTCCTTTACTTACCCTGATTACCAAACCATCTTCAGTAAGCACAGCCTAACGCATAACCCTCGTGAGAAATTATAAGGAGTCAGAACCAATTCGACAGAGGCGTAAAGTAGTCCCACTGCCTTAAGTCCTTGTTACCCGTCGAGCGCAATAGCAACGAGGATTCTTCAATTCACGCCCTTATAATTACTGACTACGCACCCACAAACCGGTACCCTTTACCACCACATAAACTTGTAACATTCACCGGCAACATCATTACCCCTCCCCCTCCCCACCATACCGTAACCTAAATGCTGTTCTCATTTGTTAGTCTGTTGTAGGTTGATTCTGAAACCGGTTTAGGGGGCTTTTTGGTTCTGACCTGCGGGCTAGATTGTTAGTTTTGCCGTGGCATTTCTTTTTTATCGTTATTTCAGATTATTTCGCAGCGTCATTAAAGGTTTCGCCGCCTGAAACTACCTGATAGTTTGTGTACCGAGGTCTTATTGATGAGCATCCTGACTATTTTCCGCATCTTTGATGTTGGGATCGTTGTGCACTCCACTTCGAATAAAATTTTCTCCAAAGTGCAGTTACTGGGGGCTATTTGGAGCTTTGAGACAAAGCCTCAGAGTTGCGGAGTTTGACGTCTTGTAATATCACCGATGTTTGTTCGACCTACTTTAGGTTCGGAGAGCGAGAGAACTGTTGAGTAAGGTTAGGTGGAAATGGACAGCAAGATTACGGGGGAGGGGGCGTCGAGGGAGAGCAAGGGGACTGTAGGGAAGATCGGTAAAAGCAAAAGGGGCTGTAGCGGAGGTTGAGGAGGAGCAAGGGGAGGGGGGAGTCGAGGAAAAGTAAGGTGGCGGCAGAGTAGAGGGAGAGTAAAGGTAACGGTAGAGGGGATCGAGGGAGAGCAAGGTGAAGAGGAGAAGCAGAAGGAACCAAGGTGACGTCAGGGGTTGAAGGAGAGCAAAGGTAATGGGGGTGAATAAAGAGAAAGATGACGAGGGGATGGGTGATGGAGAGGAAGAGGAGCGGGTGGGGGAAAGGAAAAGGACGGGGACGGGGAGATGGAATGCAAGTGGACGAAGGGGGACGATGTAGCGTAAGGAAAGTGTAAGGGGTCAAAGGGGCAAAAATTGACAGGAAGGAGAGAAAGGGGAAGGACTGATCGAGGAGGAGGAAGAGGGCGGAAGGGTTAAGGTCGAGGGGGCGCAAAGAGATCGGGGGCGAGTGCAATGGAGTGAGAGGCGAGGGCACGCTGGGGTATCGTAGTATCGAGGGAGAACGATGGGCAGAAGGGGGATCAGGGGAGAATGTAATATCTTCCTTGCCAGCTGATTTTGGTTTTCCCCAAACATTATTGTTTATAATTGAAAAATAAGGACCCCTCTTAACAGGGGGCTCTCTAAAGCAGTACCCGTCTCGTAAGCTGGGTCGGCCACCAGGACTTGGGTACCCTGGGGTATTGCAAATACCCAAACAGGAAAGCATCCAACTATCAAGTACAGTGTGTGATTTATGGCGACCCCTTTAAGATGGTGACAGGCCCCCATACTAACCTGTGAGGGTATAAAGGCCGTATGGAGAGAGGGTAAAAATAAAAGGAAAATGGGGGGTGGGTAGGGCACAATAAAAATTCACTTGGTCACAGGCAAGATATTTTCTACCCGTCAAAAATAATTTTCTAAGAGTTCGATCCATATATCTATATATATATATATATATATATATATATATATATATATATATATATATATATATATATATATATATATATATATATATATATACGAGGGGCGGTCAATAAGTTTTGCGAATCGGTAGGGCAAAACAGAGGAAGGGGATCGCTGTTTGTGGGGATGTTAGAACAAGTTATGACAAGTCAGGACCTGCAGCAGCACACTCCTGCCTCGTCTATTTAAGAACCAGTAGCTGATCGCAGATCGTCAGTCACAAATTTTTCAACAATGGAGAAGGTTGAGCACCGCGCAGTGATCAAACTTTTGACCAAGGAAGGCAAGAATGCAAAAGAGATCCATGAACGCATGGTTGCAGTGTACACCGACACCGCCCCTTCCTATGCAACCATTGCTCGCTGGAATAGGGAGTTCTGCCATGGTCGTTAGTCCCTTGAAGATGATCCTCGTCCAGGACGCCCGTCAGATGTGACCAACGAGGACAATGTGGCCCGTCTGGAGAGGATGATCCTCGAAAATAGACGGGTGAAGGTCGAAGAAATCAAGCGAGAACTTGGAATATCACATGGAAGTGTTATCAACATCATCCACTACAATTTTGCCATGACCAAGGTCTCTGCCCGTTGGGTCCCTAGGAAACCTCACGCCCCATGATCGACCTTAACGTCGTCAAAGTCCACAAGGCCAGAGTTGCACAAGCTGCCTTGCGCGAGTGCGGATTCGAGGATCTCAACCATCCCCCCTACAGTCCAGATCTGGCCCTTAGCGACTACTTTTTATTTCGCCAACTCAAGGCTGCACTGCGTGGACGCCGGTTTGGGGACGATGAAGATGTCCAGCTCACCGTCCAGGAGTGGATTGAACAGCAGTCATGAGATTTATAGTTTTGGGAAATTCGAAGCCTCAGGGACAAGTGGCGCAAGTGCATTGAAGTCGAGGGTAGTTATATTGAAAAATACTAAAACACTTTTCCTCATATCTCGTTTCCTTATATCCGAATTTCAAAACTTAATGACCGCCCCTATATATAGTTTTTATAAACAAACTATCGATAGGAAGTTTCTTTAACAGTAAAGATCATATCTCTTTGGAGTACAGCAGTGATAATGTTTATTTATTTAAATGTCCCAGTTGCACTGGAGCCTCTTACATTGGCAGCACTGTCAGGTCTCTTGGAGCTAGGTTCTCTGCTCATATGGGGATTAGTTGGCGCACAAACAAAATATTAAATAAAAAGGAAAAGTCATCTATTAGGGAACACACCATAAGCTGTAAAACTGACATTTCTATTGAGAATTTTCAAGTATTAGCTTTTAACAACAACAAACATTGCCTAAGAACCCTCGAATCTTTATATATCAAACACTACAAACCTACACTTAATGAAGATTTAAGTGCAATATCATTATTAATTAACTAATTTTAACTACAGTTTGTTAGTTGGTTTGCTTTTTAACAAACCAAGCGTCACTGTAACCTATAAATACTAGCCCCTTGTTAAACCCACCATTCACTCTCTAGGATGGATCCACTTTAGTAATTACCCAAATTTACCGTTTTTATATTAAATGTTTTTTAACTCTTACAGTCTTTACAAAATTAAAAACAAAGTTTAAATTTACTATCTTTAAATAATGCCAGGTCAATTTCTCTTATAGTTTTTAATTAATTTCTGCAATAAACCTTAAATTTATTAACTAATTTTTGAGTCAGTTTTAAAGCAAATTTAACTGTCGCCAAGTCATATTTAATAACAAAAAATTTAACTCATAGTACATTTTACTGATATTTTATAATTGATCACTCTTTAAAATAATGTCTTGTTGGCCTTTTCAAGTTTTCTTCTTATGTATTAACTTTGTAAACTTATTTTAGCCTGAAAATGAAAACTTGTAGTTTTCGAAACGTTGTAAAAAATTAAAAGATGCTGCATCCGTTTCTCGTGGCTCTGGGATTTATCCTCAATATTAAATTCAGGCTTCACGGCCGAGCTTCATATATGGATATATATATATATATATATATATATATATATATATATATATATATATATATATATATATATATATGAAAGACTCGACGTATAGGTGAGAATGGATGGGGAGAAAGAAAAGTCCAGACACTACACAGAGCTCTTTATTGACGTTTCGCCTCTTGGCTTCCTCAGAATGGAACTGACAAGAGAGATGGAAGATCGCCGCTCGACCATTCGTAAAGTTAGTCTGGGTCGCGGTCACTTGCTCTTCCCCGGCCGTTTCCCCCTCGTCTCGACCCTTTCGCCTCTTCATTAATGAGCCTTGCCGCACCTGTCGCCAGCTTGAAGAAACCGTCCCGGTGATTTATCGACCTATAGGAGAGAATATATGTAGCTTCAATAATCCTACGCTCACGTTTTGATAAACCTTTTTGAACTATACTCACCCCATCCCATTTGGGTAAATGCCCACATTCATCTATATGCACCACTAACGAGTTTGAAGTTCTATGTGCCCGGACGTCCCTCTTATGCTCACTAAGTCTAGTTTTAATATCCCTACCAGTCTCTCCGTAATAACTCTTGTCGCACCCTTCACACGGAATCTGATAGATTATGCCCCTATCCGTTTGGGCCCTAAACTTTTTGTGCGAAACCAATTCCTTGATCTTCGTCCCAGCATGATCGGCAACTAGCAAACCCGTTTTCCTGAGGGCCACATTTATGCTCTGCGCAGCCTTGCAGTAAGGCGCTGAAAGGTACCTGACCCCATCCAATGTGCCTGTCAAAGCCTCATTATCCGCGGTCCCATTTGTCGTGCTACTCATTTTGCCTCTTTCCGATATCCCGACCGCTTTATACGTCAACTTTATTGAGAGACCCTCCGGATATTTTAGTTTCATAAAAGCATTCTTAATGTAGTTATACTCATCAGTTAAAAACTGTTGGCTACAAATCCGGATGGCCCTGAGGTAGAATCATATCACTACCCCAGTCTTCGTTCTATCGCTGTGTCCAGATAAATAATGGATGAAGTCATCCTTGATGAGGGTATTCGGGGAGGGTGACTCCTTGTGGTTGAGATATGTAGACGATGTTCTGGCCATAATTCCTGAAAATACTGACGTCAATGAGAAATTAGAGCGGTTGAATGAGATAAACGGTAGCATACAGTTTACTGTAGAGGAAGAAGTTAACAACAGGATTCCTTTTCTGGACACACTTATACATAGGGTTGGGAGTGCAACTGAGTTTTCCGTTTAGAGAAAACCCACTAATAAGGATGACTCCATCCATTATTTATCGGGACACAGCGATAGAACGAAGCCTGGGGTAGTGATAGGATTCTACCTCAGGGCCATCCGGATTTGTAGCCAACAGTTTTTAACTGATGAGTATAACTACATTAAGAATGCTTTCATGAAACTAAAATATCCGGAGGGTCTCTTAATAAAGTTGAGGTATAAAGCGGTCGGGATATCGGAAAGAGGCAAACTGAGTAGCACGACAAATGGGACCGCGGATAATGAGGCTTTGACAGGCACATTGGATGGGGTCAGGTACCTTTCAGCGCCTTACTGCAAGGCTGCGCAGAGCATAAATGTGGCCCTCAGGAAAACGGGTTTGCTAGTTGCCGATCATGCTGGGACGAAGATCAAGGAATTGGTTTCGCACAAAAAGTTTAGGGCCCAAACGGATAGGGGCATAATCTATCAGATTCCGTGTGAAGGGTGCGACAAGAGTTATTACGGAGAGACTGGTAGGGATATTAAAACTAGACTTAGTGAGCATAAGAGGGACGTCCGGGCACATAGAACTTCAAACTCGTTAGTGGTGCATATAGATGAATGTGGGCATTTACCCAAATGGGATGGGGTGAGTATAGTTCAAAAAGGTTTATCAAAACGTGAGCGTAGGATTATTGAAGCTACATATATTCTCTCCTATAGGTCGATAAATCACCGGGACGGTTTCTTCAAGCTGGCGACAGGTGCGGCAAGGCTCATTAATGAAGAGGCGAAAGGGTCGAGACGAGGGGGAAACGGCCGGGGAAGAGCAAGTGACCGCGACCCAGACTAACTTTACGAATGGTCGAGCGGCGATCTTCCATCTCTCTTGTCAGTTCCATTCTGAGGAAGCCAAGAGGCGAAACGTCAATAAAGAGCTCTGTGTAGTGTCTGGACTTTTCTTTCTCCCCATCCATTCTCACATATATATATATATATATATATATATATATATATATATATATATATATATATATATATATATATATATATAAAATTATTTTTGACGGATAGAAAATATCTTGCCTGTATTACAGAAGTAAGATGTCTACGGCCTATAAAATAGACGAAAAAACATCAAGGAGATTGTTAACCGTAACATCAAGTCTATTCTTGAAGTCTTTTGATGAATTCCACTTTACCCTTCAGAAAGAGAGAGATACTTTCTTCAGCGTTAATTCATTTTTCGATGAGGGTTTAAGCACCTCACTGCTCCCGTCCATCGTCCTGTGTGGGAACCTGCTTCGGATGTCTGTCATCCATTAATTTCGTCTTAACTATGTCGGTCACTTAACTGACATAATTAAGGGCTTATGTGAAAACTGGTTTGAGAACTATCCCACAGCGGAAGCATAAGCCAGAAGTTTTCTCGATGTTGGGGCTTAACTGCGAGTCCCGGATGATGGAATGATCCTCATGGCCCGGGAGAGACGGCCAGCATCATAGAGGGAAGCAACCCCCGTCTCTATGTAGTTAGAAGCGGTTTTTGCGTAGGTACCTGGAAGGGGGTGGCAAAACTTAAGCGGTCGTTAATTCGGCCGCTACTGCCATCAAGTCCACCATGAGTCATTCTTTCTGAGGTTCCCACTCGAGATCCAATCCATCCATCCATCATCACCAATCATCCCGGTGGCTTCTAAGCGGGAGACCAACTGGAAAATAAACGGGAGCGTTCAAATTACGTTTGCGACCCCGCATACATCAACCAATACCTCCTTTTCATCTCACCACTTCATCTTTTCACCTCACACCCAAAACACCATGATTACGCTTTTCTTGCAGACGAAAGAAGAATTAACCAAAAAAGAAGAGGATAAGGACACAAGGAAGACTTGGAGACCCTCACTAAGAGGGTCTCCCTAAGGACCATCGAAGGAGCAAATGCACTGGACAAGAGCAAGTTGTGTGAAACTCTCTTCATCAAATTGATCGAGGTCTCCTCGGGCTCCATAGCGCTTTGAACTGAAACTAAGGACGTCGACCGGTTCCTATCAGAAGAGGGAGCCGAGGTACTAAAGAAGGTCGGACTCGAGACAAAAAAAAAGCACAAGTGGCAGCGAATCGTAGCGTCATCTGCCGAAAAGTGGAATCCTGGGTTGGCGAACACTCACCCGAGCAACTGAAAGAGGAAATTCCGAGGAGAAATCAAGGGGCTAAAATTCGCGAAATAGTCATGTTCCACGAATATACCCACGTTTTCAAGATCACGTTTACGGCCACGGAACACGGCAAGAAAAGCGACCACGGATGGATTCCTGGTATTCAATGTGAGAATACCAGGCAGCAACATCGAACAAGAAAAATTCAATAGCATTCAAATGTGTTTTGTTTGCTACAAACTCGAAACCCATAACACAACGAATTGCCCTGAAAAGGAGAAACTATGGTGCAGTGAGTGTGCCAATGAAGGCCACAGGCACGACAAATGTGAAAGCTCCAGGAAGAGATACCTAAATTGCAAGGGGAAGCATAGGACCCTGCCCTTGAACGGCCCCAAGCGTAAAGAAATAATCAAAAGTAAATAATAGGAACATAAAAAATGCAAAAGAAATAACTTACGCTAACGCCACCAAAAAGTCAGAACCAACGAGGGCATCACCGACTGAACTCAATCTCACGAGCGACCTAAGCGCCAAGATTCTCATCTGTATTACAGAGGCGAATGTCGCTAACGCAGTCAAACCTGGCTGTTATAACGAAGTTCGTAATGCATTACTGAAGGAGAATAACCTGCCCTTAGTGAAAATGCCGGAGAACCCGGAATGTTCAAAGATATTCAGGGAAATAGTGGTCAGAGGCAACAACCAAGTGAAGTCTGGGCTCGAAGCAATAGCATAGGTGAGCGTTATCGCGATAACGATATCGGGTTATCGGTTATCCGATATTTTTTTCCTCGTTATCGATTCATCGGTATCGCCGATACTTTTGGTTCTAAACTAGCAATAATCGATAATTTCAGTTTTCTGTTCCAGTTTAGCACAGGGGCGAGCTGCGCGTGCCTTAGAGGCAGAAATATGTAGGTCCGAGCTGTCAGGAGGATCCTCAAAACCTATGAGGAGATGAAGGAGAGCTTCACCAAGTAAGAAACTAAGAAACAGGATTCAAATATTCTTACTATTGTATTATGAAATAACGCTATATATAGTCATTAATCAATATTGTATTATAATTTTGGATTTATCGGTTATCACCTTATCGGGCGATAAATTTATCGCCAGTTATCGATTATCGGTTTTCGCCGATAAGGTTATCGTTATCGGTTATCGTGATAGATTTTTTCGTTATCGCGCCCATCTATGAGCAATAGTCTAGACCCCCTCATCGTAGGAATCCGAGGAGGAAGAAGAAAAGAAACAAGAGGAAGAAGACGGAGTTGATACCACCTATTCAGAGAGTGACGAGGGCCCATGCACTTAATCTTAAGTCATACAAAATAAGTTTACTTAGCCTCTGCCTCTCAACTATTGGTGTACTACCTGCTGGTGGTCCCCCTGCCTTTAACTGAAGGTACGTCCGACGACCGAGTGCCGGGCGGTATAACCAGGCGAACCCCACTGCCTTGTGGGAGCCATTGGAAGGGCCAAGGCTTCAGGAGTAAACTTGGAGATCAAATCTGTACAGTACTCGTGCATTAGGAGATAGTCCAAGAAGGCACTTTTTTCGTCAGAGCATTGCAACTTAAACCTGCTCCAGTAGTCTTAGGGTCATTTCCTTGCCATTGGACTTAGCAGGGGAGAGTGAAGATGGTGGACTGAAGAATGCACACCGACTTTCCACCTTAAACAGCATCGTGCAAGTTATCACTCCATGCATTGGTCATTTATCTGCACATTATTGTAATACCCTATCCACAAGGCTGTCATAGCCCGCCGTGCAAGATAACACCAACAAATACAAGGACCCCATATCTGTGATGTCTGTGGAAGAGGCTGTGCCAACCTTGACGGACTCCGCAGCCATCAGCAATATCACCAAAGACGATAATCATCAACCAATCATCAAAATCATCCATGTATGGAGTCACGTCGTCATCGGCAACGATGAACAACATTAAGCAAGCAAGCACACGGGCTACGAAGAGCCAATCGAAAACCCCAAGTTCTCCACCACATAACGAAAATCCTAGGCACACTAAGAGCGCCCATAGACCAAGAAGAAGAAAAGGAATAAAAGAAAACACCGATAATTACATTTCACCATGCACTTAAGTAATGGAAATTGACACCAACGGCTGAACGACAAAAAAAAACTATTTACGGGAACGTATTAAGAGAAATTGATGCAGATATCATCTTAATTTCTGAGCATGGAATCGACACAAGAATTTCAGAGATGAAAATCTAGAATAACGATGTGTTGATCACAAATCATACGCAGGAGCGCTTTGACGGAGTGGCTATTGTGATTAAGAAAGGGATGAAATACAAGCCCATTAGAAACCTAGAAGAATCCTATCTCGCAATTGAGGTCGAACCTGACATTGGGAATCTGGTCGTTGCCACCGGATACCAACCACCAAGAAGAGGATATTTGCCCATTCATTCTCTCGCTGGCCTATTTGGCAGAAGAACACAAACTATATTAATGGGAGATCTGAACGCCAGATGACAGGAATCAGGTTACAGGACCTACAATGGAACCGGAAGGTGCCTAGAAATCATGCTGAAAAGGAATATGGTCCAGCATATAGGCCCCGACTTCCCCACCTATGTCAGAAAAGGGAGTGCCACAAAACCATACATTTGTCAGCATAACCGAAGAAGAGAACGAAGATTATGACATAGAATTTGAAAGCAATATCATATACGAGCTTAACACGCAAATACATAGAACGCACCCTCACCACCAGGTGGATAGACAGCGAGACGGAGATGCCGAGATCACCGAAGAGGAACTATTTGGCGCTCTCCGCTCATTCCATCAAAAAGCCCTGGGACAATCGGGACTGACGAAGCTAAACTTCGAAAAGGGACCAGCAAACGGCGAAAATTATTTTTCTGCCCAAGCACGGGAAGGACCCGACGTTGAGAGAGAGCTACCGTTAAATTTTAATCCTAGAATTTAGTGGAAAGCTCTTTGAGAAGATCCTCAACAGAAAAATGGTGTTCTACCTGGAGGAGAACTCCTCTACAACCCATATATATTCGGGAAAAAAAGTGAAGTACTGAGATGGCGATAAATGTCATCCTGGAAAAGCTAGCCCAAGCAAAACGAGAAAGGAGTTACGTGGACATTGTTTATCGAGATGTGTCAAAGGCGTTTGATAAGGTGTGGCTACGGGGAATGCAGTTTAAGATCTTACAGCTGGGCCTAAGTGCAAACTTAGAGAGAACTTTCTGTGACTATGTCATGGAGAGGGCGGCGTGTGTCAGTATGGGGTGCACGGACAGACCGAAGTTTGCGCTCACTGCGGGCCTTCCGCAGGGTATGGGGGGGGCGTCTGTCTCCCACTCTCTACTCGATATACACTGCGTATATCTTAGCACCTGCAAACCCCACTTGCCTCAACATTCATTTCGCCGATGACTTCAGTCAGATAATAACATGTCCTTAGAGGAATGCGCATATGCAAGCTCGAATGACAGCAGCAGAAACTGAAAATCTAAACATCTACGAGGCCCAATGGATAATTAGAACCAACTAGGAGAAATTCAAGGTAATTCTCATCGGCGGAGACTACTTTCTTATGTTTGGGTGTGGGATAGGCGCTATCCTTGCACCACAGGGTGCAATGTACTCCGAACGAAAATAACTTAAATCGGATATTGAAAGCAGGTCACATAACGAATTTCTAAAGCCTCAGCTGCAGTCCGAAATCTATTCATGCTCAGAAACCTGCAGAAAGTAAGGAAAAAACGATTTACAATGCACTTGCACAATCTACGTTGCTTTATCCCCCATCCGCTCTCTCTTGTGTCTCGAAGACACAAAGGAGGAGAATACAAGCTGTGTAGAATAAATACATGTACCTAATTACAGCACACATAGGCTGGAAAAAAGAAGACAAGAAGAGCTGCACAGGGAAGTGGGAATAACTCCCAATAACCAAGTCATAGAAGAACGGACACGGAATATGCAGGAACTGGTTAATCTAGAACTGAGTGAGGAAATCATTCAGATGATTAACCAGAAGAGAAGAGCTGTATATCGAACCAGATTTCCAAGCTACGGCAACCTGATGGCTAAAGGAGCCGAAGTGCCGCTCTACGCATGAAGGAAGCGTAATCTTAACACCAGATGCGATAAAACCAATCAAGACTCACCGAACGTTGACAAACTACAATCGATCAAGACTCATCAACCAAACGAGACGAGAAAAGAGGAGAAAGAAGATACAAATGACACCAATTCTACACACGAAACAAAACAAACAACAAAAACTAAGCACAAAATTAAAGTAATTTATTACCTAAACAACAGCAATGCACATTAGATACCAAAGAACATTCAAATTCTGAAGACAAAAGACTTGAACGCCATGAAAAAATGTAAACTATGACCAACAACAATAAAAACTACACAACAAGAAAATAATGAAAGCGATAGGCCTGACTACCAGGCGCCTAATATCCCTTTGCACCCTTCCACACTTCTTTATCTTTTCAACACATGTTTATTTTCAGCTATCTATCCGCACACCCTTTTTGTATCCTACACACAACTACTCACCTATATCAATTCGAGTTCTGATTCTTTTCATCCAACCTTATTCAGAATCCGCCATACTTTATCAGTAAAGACATTCCGAAGATGATCGAATAGATCGAAAGCTCAGCAATTTAAGTTTGTTTTTTACCAAACGCATTTATTAAAAAGAGATATGAACATAGGACAAGTCATCTACCATCTACAAGATGGACTAAAGAAGAGAGTAAGAAGAATAGAAAGTTGCCAAAGGAAATTGATCAAGGCGAAATATACCATGGTCTTCAACAGAATTTGCATACAATAAAGAATGCTACCCATCTACACTAATATAATATATATATATATATATATATATATATATATATATATATATATATATATATATATATATATATATATATATATATATATATATATATATATATATATATATATATATATGTATATATATATGAGGAATTAAACCACATTCTCCGAAGACAATTTAATTCAGAACAGTTTCGGTGTATCTCACACCCTTTTTCAACTGACACTGGATAGAAAATATAAGAAAAAAATGCATACAAACATAACAGGTCGTGAAATATCCCCTCTTTTATCCCCAATTTCCTACTTGTGGCTAATCTGGATGGGAAGGGGGGCGGGGGGAGTTAGGCCTAAAAATATTGAAAGGCTGACATTTTACTATTTTATTTATTTGCTTTCTTATTACAGGATTAAAAGAAAATTGACCCTCAGATAGATTTAAATTAGGAACTGCCGATATCAAGCTCGATTCTTCGATTCTTCTCTTAACATAGTTAGCCGATTTAAATACCATTTTACTTCCATTGAAATCGATCGTATGATTCTTGTCTCTGACATAGCAAAATATTCCACTGCTTTCGCTGCCCACTCTAATATCTCTTTTGTGTTCATACAATCTCTTGTCTAGATTTCTTCCCGTTTCCCCTATATAAACTTTATGGCAATCGTTGCATGTTATTGCATAAATTCCTATGTTAATATGTTCTTTGGGTTTCCTGGCAATCATCAATTGGTTTAAGGAATTATTATATTTAAAGGCTAGATTAATACCCGCTTTTCCAAATGTGTCCTTCAAACTATTTAATTTATCATTAAATGGCAATGTTATACATTTGTTGAAGTCATTAGTGCGGGAAGGCTTATTACCATAAAATGTTTTCCTAGCTGCAAAATGGGCAGACGATATGAACCAATCGGGGTAATACAAATTAGAAAAAATGGTCCTGATAAGGACAATTTCTTCATCTAAATAGGAAGGATGACATATTTTGTATGCTCTAAGGAAAAGGTTAGAAATTACCAATTTTTTAACAGTATTATCGTGAAACGAAAAATAATGTATATAGGCATTCGAGTGGGTTGGTTTCCTATACACGTCAAGTTTTAATTCATGGTGATCTTTATTAATGGGGACATCTAAAAAGGGTAATCTATTATCATATTCCCATTCATATTTAAATTTGATGGAGACATGCAGATTAGTCAAATTATTAAAAAAGGTATCAAAATCATGGCCATTAGGCCATACAGAAAATACATCGTCAATGTACCTTAACCATATAAAGTTAGGGGGAGAAATTGTGGGAAGGAATTCAGTCTCAAAATATTCCATGGAGAGACATGCCAATATCGGAGATAAACTATTTCCCATGCTAAGGCCAAATATTTGTCTATAAAACTCATTATTTACTCGAAACACATTGTCAGAGAGACATAATTCAACTAAATCGATAAATTTACTCGTAGAAATGGGAAGATCCAAATTAAGTCTAGGCATGATTTCCCGCAGAAGGCCCATGGTTTGGTCAACCGGAACTTTGGTAAACAAAGAGTTTACATCAAAGCTCACAAGTTTTCCATCCGGTAATTGCAAGTGGTTGAGGCGGTAAACGAAATCTTGAGTGTTCATATTGTGTTTTCAGATGAGATTCTTCCAACTGCTCAAATGCCTATATACATTATTTTTCGTTTCACGATAATACTGTTAAAAAATCGGTAATTTCTAACCTTTTCCTTAGAGCATACAAAATGTGTCATCCTTCCTATTTAGATGAAGAAATTGTCCTTATCAGGACCATTTTTTCTAATTTGTATTACCCCGATTGGTTCATATCGTCTGCCCATTTTGCAGCTAGGAAAACATTTTATGGTAATAAGCCTTCCCGCACTAATGACTTCAACAAATGTATAACATTGCCATTTAATAATAAATTAAATAGTTTGAAGGACACTTTGGAAAAGCGGGTATTAATCAAGCCTTTAAATATAATAATTCTTTAAACCAATGGATGATTGCCAGGAAACCCAAAGAACATATTAACATAGGAGTTTATGCAATACCATGCAAAGATTGCAATAAAGTTTATATAGGGGAAACGGGAAGAAATCTAGTCAAGAGATTGTATGAACAGAAAAGAGATATTAGAGTGGGCAGCGAAAGCAGTGGAATATTTTGCCATGTTAGAGACAAGAATCATACGATCGATTTCAATGGAAGTAAAATGGTATTTAAATCAGCTAACTATGTTAAGAGAAGAATCGTAGAACCGAGCTTGATATCGTCAGTTCCTAATTTAAATCTATCTGAGGGTCAATTTTCTTTTAATCCTGTAATAAGAAAGCAAATAAATAAAATAGTAAAATGTCAGCCTTTCAATATTTTTAGGCCTAACTCCCCCCGCCCCCCTTCCCATCCAGATTAGCCACAAGTAGGAAATTGGGGATAAAAGAGGGGATATTTCACGACCTGTTATGCTTGTATGCATTTTTTTCTTATATTTTATATCCAGTGTCAGTTGAAAAAGGGTGTGAGATACACCGAAACTGTTCTGAATTAAATTGTCTTCAGGGAATGTGGTTTAATTCCTCATCTTTTCTTGCAATATTGCATTAATTTTCATCATATATATATATATATATATATATATATATATATATATATATATATATATATATATATATATATATATGTATATATATATATATATATATATCAAAATAGCACAACCCCAAACATAACCCTCTGTTTATGAGGGGCGGTCAATAAGTTTTTCAATTCGGATATAAGGAAACGAGATATGAGGAAAAGTGGTTTATTATTTTTCAATATAACTACCCTCGACTTCAATGCACTTGCGCCACTTGTCCCTGAGGCTTCGAATTTCCGACAACCAGAAGTCTCCCGACTGCTGTTTAATCCACTCCTGGACGGCGAGCTGGACATCTTCATCGTCCCTAAACCGGCATCCACGCAGTGCAGCCTTGAGCTGGCGGAATAAAAAAGTAGTCGCTAGGGGCCAGGTCTGGACTGTAGGGAGGGTGGTTGAGCTCCTCAAATCCACACTCGCGCAAGGCAGCTTGTGCAACGCTGGTCTTGTGGACAGAGGCATTTTCGTGGAAGAGCAAGACACCGCGTGTCAACTTGCCGCGCCGCTTCTGACGGATGCACTTCTTCAACCCAGCCAATTCCTTGGCGTAATATTGACCTGTGATGGTCCTTCCACGAGGTGCATAGTCTACCATCAACACTCTCTTAGAATCCCGGAAGATGGTGGTCATGATCTTCCCCACTGAGGGTTGGGTCCGGAAATTGATGGGGATCGGAGAGCCCATGTGCTTCCAGGACATGCTTTCGAGCTTGGTCTTGGGATCTCAGTGATGGACCCACGCTTCATCACCTGTCACTATGCGTGACTCGTATCCCGCCGGGTCTTGGTTGTACAGGAGCAACAGCTCCTCTGATTTTAACGACGTTGAAGTCGATCATGGGGCGTGAGGTTTTGTGAAGTTTCTAGGGACCCAACGGGCAGAGAGCTTGGTCATGGCCATATTTTCGTGCATGATGTTGATAACACTTCCATGTGATATTCCAAGTTCTCGCTCGATTTCTTCGAACTTCACCCGTCGATTTTCGAGGATCCTCCTCTCCACACGGGCCACATTGTCCTCGTTGGTCACGTCTGAGGGCGTCCTGTACTGAGGTCATCTCCAAGGGAATCACGACCATGGTGGAACTCCCTATTCCAGCGAGCAATGATTGCATAGGAATGGGGCGGTGTCGGTGTACACTTCAACCATGCGTTCATGGATCTCTTTTGCATTCTTGCCTTCCTTGGTCAAAAGTTTGATCACTGTGCGGTGCTCAACCTTCTTCATTGTTGAAAAAATTGTGACACGATCTGCGATCAGCTACTGCTGCATAAATAGACGAGGCAGGAGCGTGCGGCTGGGGGGCCTTACTTGTCATAACTTGTCCTAACACCCCCACAAACAGCCATCCCCCTTCCTCTTTTTTAGCCTACCGATTCGCAAAACCTATTAACCGCTCCTCGTATCTCACCTAGGTACACACGGACCCATAAACAGCCTTCTTTAAATCCACATTGTAGAAGTCTAAATACCTCCATGCATTAGTACATACATAAATATACTGACACAGCTGCGTGTACCCCCCCCCCCTCCTCTTATTCCAAATTTTCTTTTTCGCATTGAATCCCCTTCGCCCCTTTTCGCCCCTTCGGGATAACCAAATTCGAGGCCGGCCACACAGAAAAATGTCTCCCTCAAAAGACACCTGCCAGCCGACGAAGGCCTGAGTTTTTTCGCGCCGTCATAAACCTGCGACTTGAGACTAGGAAAGCTCGGATGGCGCCGAGGTGTGAATTTTGGCATGTCATAGCAGCAGACGAAAGATCTTTTGGCGCGACGATAAGAATTTTATCAGAATCCGGTGCTCTCTCTCGATTTCAGCTCTTGAGGGAAATAAAAGAGGAAATTCTCCCTGGAGAATAATACAGTTGAAAAGAGAAGTAGAAAAATAAGAATGAAGATAGAAAGCCAAACCGAAGAAAGAAAAATAAAGTTAAAAGGAGAAGATGAAGAAAGGAGAACACATATGGAAAGAGAAGCCGAAGAAAGAAGAATAAAGATAAACAGAGAAGACGAAGAAAGAAGAATACAGATGGAAAGAGAAGCCGAAGAAAGAGAATAAAGAGGGAAAGAGAAGTAGAATAAAGGAGAATACAGATGGAAAGAGAACTAGCACAAGCAGCTAAGAGAGCCTCACCTCTGGTACCCTCTATCTCCTCTGGATCACCCAGAATGCGAAGAGCTCAGTTCTTAAGCCTTCGCGACCGCGCAAAAAGAAGGTCCGTCACTCAGTCGCCTGTGCGAGAAATTAAACGCAACCGTGGAGTGTGTCCTCAAGAAGCTGTGCTATGAGTAGCCCCAAGAATGGCACTAGTATTTACCGGTCGTCCTATTCGCGTGCCGCGAAATTTCCGATAGGACCCTTGATTTCTCCCCATTCGCGCTCCTTTACGAACGAAATGTCAGAGGCCCATTATGTATCTTAAAGGAGCTCCTAACTAATTAATCCCCGCGTGGAAGAAGAGATTAAGGACACCTACTCTTGTGTCCTAAATCTGCGAAGAAAAAAACTGAGGCAGTGCTCAGATATTGCCGTCTAAAATACGGAGAGCAATTTAGATAATTACCGCGCCTATTTTGATACAAAGGCTAAAACTCGTCAACTAAAACCCGGAGACGAAGTTTTGCTCCTTCTCCCTACAAACACAAACAAGTTGCTTTCCATGTGGAAAGGACCGTACTCCGTAATACAAGTCCATGGACCCGTCAACTATGTTATCCAGACCTCATCAGGTAATAGGCAATACCATATAAACATGCTAAATAATTTCCACAGGCGAGCATGCATTAATAATATTGTTACGTTCGACGAGGAAGAAGTCATTAACGCCGTTTTTCCAAGAATTCCCTTGAACGTCGTTAATACCGTGTGTGTGGAAATAAACAGAGACTACCAGCTTCCCACTCTCCCTTCTACTCGGCTTTCTTTTGGACTAGTTACGGCATGTGGCAGTTATAACTGCATTATGCGAAAAGTTGTAGAAAGGCTAGAAAACGTCACATTCTATTTTGACAACGTGCACGTAGCCACTCGTACATGGGAATAACACCTCGCGTGTCTTTGCCCACTCTTAGACCAACTGAAGTCTCACGGCTTAATAATTAAGCCCTCCAAGTGCATTTTTTTATAGCACTATTGCGTATTTAGGGTTCAAGATTTGCGATAACCGCATATACCCACAGAAGGATATGATAAAAGCAATAACCGATATGCCGCTCATAATCTCGAAGAAGCAACTCCGATCCCTTTCAGGAGAAGCTTCCTTCTATCGTCGTTTTGTCCCCCATTTCGCGTTTGTCGCCTTCTTCCCTTAAATGACCTGCTTAAAAAGAAACCTCCAGACCCTATTAAGTGGAACCCCAGGGCTATTTCCAATTTCAACGGACTCAAACATAAACTAGTGACTGCCCCTATCCTGCACTTACCTACTCCCGATAAGAAATTCGGCATCCGGAACGACGCATCTCATCTTGGAATTCGATGCGCCTTGTTGCAATTTGAGGCAGAAGTGCCGTTCCCGGTGGCCTTTGCAAGTCGAAAGTTTTCCGATTAGGAAAAGAATTATGCCACTGTGGAGCTAGAAGCCTTTGCTATCGTGTTTCGGGTAGAAAAATTCCGCATATATTTGATAGGTAGACCGTTCTACATAGAAACGGATCACAAACCCCTAGCGTAGTTAAAAAGTTGTAAGAGCCAGAATGGACGACTCATGCGATGGGCCCTGTTATTATCGGAATATCAATATGATATCCGATACCTAAAGGGATCCCTTAATGTACTCGCGGATAGTTTGTCTAGGAACCCGGTAGACGAGCCCAGTGAGTCTTTGTAAATAATCTGAATTCTAGCTATATAGTTTTGGATAAAGGTTTAGTGTACATCCATTAATTATTCATACATTATATTTGTAAAATTTATATTCTGTCACACTCTATAACTGTCGTGATTAAGTTTAGATTGTTTTCCTTTTTTTTGCATGTGATTCTTATGCCATACTGCCCAGATTAATGTATCGAATATAATCATTTATTTCTTTTGTACCTAGACATCAGCTCTTAATTATTCAGGGGTTTCCTGTATATGACCGGAAATCCGTGTGTTCTTTTACCGTCATAATTATTTTATGTTATTCCTGTATTTGTTGAATTCCCGGGTTTTTTTTCTTTTATTGTGTTGTTCGTGTAGTCAATGTTAAAGGTATACATTATTCCTAGTTACACGTCAGAATATTGTCTTCCAAAACCAGTAGAGGTATAAATACCTCCATGCATTAGTACAGACATAAATACACTGACACAGCTGCGTGTACCCCCCCCCCCCCCTCTCCCCCGCCCCTTATTCCAAATTCGCTTTTTCGCATCGAATCCCCTTCACCCCTTTTCGCGCCTTCGGGATAACCAAATTCGAGGCCGGCCACACAGGAAAATGTCTGCCTCAAAAGACACCTGCCAGCCGACGAAGGCCCGAGTTTCTTCGCGCCGTCATAAACATGCGACTTGAGACTAGGGAAGCTCGGATGGCGCCGAGGTGTGAATGTTGGCATGTCCTGGCGGCAGACAAAAGGTCTTTTCGCGCGACGATAAAAATTTTATGAGAATCCGGTGCTCTCCCTCAATTTTAGTTCTTGAGGGAAATAAAAGAGGAAATTCTCCTTAGAGTCGGGCAGAAGATCTTGGACCTACGTTGTGTGTGGAGCTAGGCCCACAAAGGAAACAGTTCGCCCGTTGCAAGGAAGAAACTTCGGGGAATTTGTTGTTGCCGTCATGGTTCTTGTAGGTGCTAAACTTCTCGCAGACCCCCCCCCCCCCCCTCCCCCTTCAGAGTCAGAGGTTACACAGAACCTCACTCTGCGGATTACGCTAGAAGTAGCTAGATAATCAATTTTGGCTACCCACTCCAGGTGCCAATAATCGGAACGGAGACTTCTAGGAGAAGAATTCCGATTTGAGTCACAGTTTAACTCGCCTTCGCGATCCGGCCTAGGATCATTATATCAGCACACCGGTCTAGGATTACCCCCACATTCGGTAACCTCGGAACACCGGGCTAAGTGCGAACATCGTCAGAAGAAGAAGACATTCACCGTCATTTTCCAAATACTTACGAACTCAAAGGTATCGTTAAAGTGAATTATCCCCTCCCCTAATTTTACCAGTTTAATCGTTAACTAGAATTTCCATCACGAGCTCATAACCTCGAGTATTACAAATGATTAATTCAGTGCTTAATTCCGGGTGCAATAAGGACGCAAGCATCCTAGTAAGTAGATTTCAAGTGTAATCCCCACGACATTATATAGACTTACCAATTAAGTGCAAAGATTAATCCTATGTATACATATATATGCTATTTCATATTTCCAATTTATGTATATTAAAGCTTATTTTTTGTATCCTTGTGTTTTAACTATTTTGGACGATCCTTTGGCAATTGATCGCAATCCACTCGGCTCAATTCTCAATATTACATAAGTCTACCTATGACTGGACTTTACTGAGTAAAAACACACTCAGGATATCATTATCTTAATTTGGATCAAAAGGGAAGCACCAGGGTTATTCTTATTCACCGGAAGTGGCTACGGTAGATGTATTGGCTACACTTCACCTTATTTTACCTTGGTGCGGAATTAATAATATATGGCCAAGGAAGTGGCACTGGGATTACCCACTCACTAACCCTCGACACACATATACAAACTACAAAAAGCAGACTTGCAATACTACATCTAATACATAGAAGACAAATTTTGAAATCTAACCTTAAACAATCCCTCGCTAGACAAAGCACTACGCCACGTTAACAATACCATCACATAGGCAGGCAGTAAATTCATCCACCACGGCCACAAAAAAACATATAACCCCAATTTCACAAAGAAAATAGCAGACTGCATAAAGCAGAGTAACATCCTAAACCAAAACAGAGCTCCCGCATAACGAGAAATAACACATCTAGTTACTTAATACCTACATCGTCACCCTAAACAATAAACAACAAACAAAAAACTGGAGCCAAGAGGTGAAAAGAATAGACCACAAAACAAAGTCAACCGAACTCATGAGAACCATAGAGAAATTCTACACCACTTATCACCCCAGACGCATACATGAGTCATTCGTTACCAGAAACAACCAAATTACAACAACTAGACAATACTAGCATTATCATGAAACAATACTCGAACATTACTTTCCTCCCAACGCACAGACAAAACCACAAAAAAAATCGAGAACACACATAAGTCCAAAGACCAAGCACCCCCCTTTGCAACAGCAAACGTCCAGCAAATCACCAAATCACTCAAAAACTCTAAAGCCACTGGTCCAGACAACATATTCTCCAATATCCACCTAAAGCACACAGCAATCTCAGCCGTCGCAGAAATTTTTAACCATTCCCGTCATACCAACACAATCCCCATCAACCTGAAAACTATCCCATATCATACCCATACCCAGACCAGACAAACCCACAACGCAAGTTAACCCTTACCGCTCTATCTTACTGCTGTGCACACTATCGAATATAATTGAAAAAATAGTACCCAAAAGAGTCAGCATAAATTAACCTCTGTCTCAGACACAGCAAGGTTTCAGGAAACTAAACTAAATTTAGACCTTCCTCAACAACCTCACACAACACATAATCGATGACTTCAACCAGCCCTTATCCCCTTCACGTAGAATCCTTGCTGCAATGGACATAAGCAAAGCCTTTGACACAATACCAAAACACAACCTAGCACACAAAATCATAAATACCAACCTCCAAAACAAAGACAAAAAGTGGACAATAAACTTTTTCTTTAGCAGACAGGCCAAAATCACTCACCGAACCCTTAAATCCTATACCGACCACTCTACAATGTAGTCGCACAAGGAGCTATTCTCTTACCCATTCTATTCAACCTATTGATAAATGACATCCCACAACCATACACCTCATTAATCAACATATACACCTACGCAGACGACATCTCGCTCACAGCAAAACTCCCCTCAATCATAAGAGCAAGCAGGACACTCCAACGTGAATAATCACTAGGCCCTTGCACGCTAGCGGTGTTTCCAGAGGCTCACCGCGAGAGTGTTCCTGCCTTGGCGAGGGAGATGGGGCTACACCTGCTCATTAGAGCGGACTGAGAAGTGGAGTTTTACTATACCTCTCTCCTCCCTCTTCGAACTTTATTTATGGTATCATTATTGCTTTATTCATGCTCTCCTCCTGCCACCCTCTAACGCGATGGTCTTTGCGCCCCCAAAGAGAAAATCCCGAAGGTAGCCATCCGTTTTTAAAACGACGGTGCTGGTTGAGGAATTCACAGGCCCCTCACTCCCTTTGATGTTGTGCATCGGGTGATGTGGCTGCATACGGTGGGTTCCGTTCTGCGAAAGTTTTTGACTTTTTCTCCTTGCACTTATGGATCTCGTTCCAGTTCTTCTCGTTTTCTCGCGGGAAATCCGTTTACATCAGTGGTGGACCCTGATTTGGATTACCACCGTTTTTTGGTCCGTCGAACGAAATCCAACATTTCCCTTATCAAAACTCAATATTTTTTATTTAGGTGAGGATTTTGATGAACGGTGCGGCAAATCGCGCCGTATGTTGTCTCGTAACGATGGAGCCCTGGTAGTGGAGGTCACTTCCAGACCCTAACATGATTCAGTCCAACCCTTCATGACTCTTGCTCGGTCTGATATTGTTTTCTCATCCCACCCAACCTTCAACACTATGAAAGGTGTCATCCGTTCTAATGAATTAGTGGAGTATGAACTAAGGCAGCTTCGGTCAAAGCTGGCTAACCAGCGGATTATTGACATTCATAGACAACAGCGAACCGTCTGTGGGATTTGGGTGAACACACCAACGATGTTCCTAACATTTGATGGTCGGGATATCCCACCGCATATTAAGGCAGGTTACTTACGAATACCAATCAAACGCTATATATCCAATCGGTCACGCTGCTTCAATTTCTATATGGTCATATGAGTACTGCCTGCAGCCACCCTCGTGAATCCGTGAATTACACGTGGGTCTACCATTGTTATTCCTTCGAATATCCACGCTGCTCTACCAGCTCTTTGAAAAAGTCGTCTTAGCTGTCTGTGATTCTGCTATGGTGGTTATGGGGAAGGCCCATCGACTTGACCGGAAGAAATTCATCTTCCCCGGCGTCAGGTTCTCTGATATCCTAAGCATGGCAGCAGACTCTCGTCCCGCTCGGCCACGTATCCCATATACTACATCATCTCTTCCGCCACCATCCAGGGATGGAACACCACCACCTTCATATTCTACCCCAATCCAAGTCTGATTCCTTAGTATAGCCCCTCCCTCTTCTTCCCTTATTTCCCCCGTGACGGCAAAGCGTGCACAATCCCCGGATGACACTTCGGAGACTCTGTAAGTCATTCAAGCTTATATTAAATCTCCTGGGGCGCTCCGCTCTCATGTCGTCGTGAATAAGGACTCCTCTTCCAAACGTAAGGCCTCTCCCGAATCTTCTCCTCGGTCTAAGAAGCTAACTTTCAAAAAGGACTAGCAATCAACCTCTATAAATCTTAAATCTCCACGTCGGTTGAGGTACACTTTATCTCTTCCTCTCTTCCCCCTACCCTTGTCCCTTCAACGCCTATAACTGAAACTTACGACCTCCCCTGAGGCGGAGCTCATGTATCCTTCACCCATAGTGATATACTTCCACTCTCTACCATCCCCTGGCGGGATCACACATGGTGGTGTCTCGCTCCTGGGAAGTACTAACTATTTTTGCACGCCTTCAATTCTGCAGTCTAATCTTCAAGCAGTCGCAGACCGTGTTCATCTTACGAATATAATTTATACTTTGTGTTCAATTTATATTGCCCCATATCAGCCTCCTTCAAGGGCTCAGTTTTTAGATCGTTTATCTTAACTTCCTACCCCATTTCTAGTTCTAGGGAATTTTAATGCCAGACAAGCCATATGGGGTGATAGAGTGAGCAACCGTCAAGGCTGTTTCCTTGAATTTCTTTTATCCACTAATCCTTTTAGTTTTCTCAATTCTGCTCCACCGCTTGTATTTCTGATTTCAAGTGGTATGTTTTTGATGACCTACATGACAGCGACTACTTCTCCATTGTCTTGCAACACACGACCCTTTGCCTGTCCTTTTTTATATCCCCCAGATGAAATCTTGTAATGGCCGGCTGGTCAAAATTCAATGACCTTTCATTTACCAGTAAACAAATTGGAGATTTTGTAAATATTGATGCGGCTATACATTACTTTTCCTGTTTAGTGTTTAATGCGGCAGAGTCCGCAAATCCTCGTACTTGGTCCCGCCTGGGCAGAACATTAGTACCATGATGGAATGCTGATTGCACCCGTGTGGTGGAGGCCTATAAAAAAGCTCATGTGCGGTTCCGCCGGAACCCGAATCATTCCGAACCGTATTGAGTCGGAGATAGAGTGACCCAGTGGAGGCTCGTAGCTGAAATTAGTGGAGGTGCTGCATCATAATTATTTTTAGCATTGTTTTAATATTTTGTAAAAGGCATAAAACATATACAAAATATAGATAAACTTGATAAAATCCTAAACAGAACAATATCAAACATTTTTACTTAGTAATAGCCTAAATTGTTACAGTTCAAGCTTGATCCATTCATGTAAAAACGAAATCCATTCTTCTTGTTTTAATTTGCTCGAAAAGATTAATTATTTTCTCCTTGACCCATAGATGACTACTGAAGAACATTTTTCTTCATTGAAGCACTGAAAATGCATTTAGCCTTTGAGAATTCATAGTTCTCCATAGAATAGTTTTTATTTTTTTCAGTGTCGAAAAGCAGCATTCATGGGAATCGTCAGAAGGATTTTTATCAGTTGGGTAATTTCACTAATAACATAATCTGGATTATTTTCCAAGATAAATTTAGCAGTTCAATTAATTAATTAATCAATTAATACTAAAAGAACCGAAAAAATATGAATTAAGTTCTACACTTTAATACATTCAACAGTTTTTAAGCACAACACCCACGGAGTAAAAACGAAAGACTACCTTCCACCAGCACACCAGGTCGGAACCGCGTGAGCCACAATGCTCTCTCACCCTAGCCTGCAGCTTCCTATATAGACATGTGAGCATGCGCACAACAGCCAAAGAGCGCGTTGCTGAAATTGCGATGCGCACAGTTTTATGTATACAAGGATTTTTGTATTTTTTTGATAAACTAGGGGAGGGCTACTAAGAGTAAGCTTAAGGATTATATAATATACAAGTATAAAGAAATAATGACTCATTATATTGAATGTTATTGATAATATCGAGTCTAGATAGGAGGTGCTGAAGTTCCGCAGTGGCTATACACGAGCCGCCACCGGGTCACTATCACTATTGACAAAATCGAACTAGAGCCATTTACCAGTGAACTTTAATTCAGGCGCGCATTGACTCCAGGAGGATATTTATATCCTCCTTATCCTCTACTACCTCTTCAGCTCATATGTGAAATAGAGTGAACAAAATTAGTGTTCGGTATGTTGGTCATACTACTCGTTATTGAGATGAATAGTTGTATCATCTGCAATCCGGCAAGCGTCGCCGATATATTTGCCTCCTTTTGCCGGTGAACAGGAGGCCTACAACTTTCTGTTCACTATCTCCAAGATGTGTTCAGCGCTGGCTCGGCAAACCCCAACATCCACGGGCCTAGACAATAGCCGATGCGAGTTTCTCGAGCATCTCCATACAGAATCACTCCTACTAGATAATTATAAATGGATTTGGATCCAGTGATTCTATCATACTATACTGCGTGGAGAATGGCGTTTAACCTACCATTTCTGAAAAAGGTATAAACGGGTTATCTTCTTCCATTATTAGCCAATAGTCCTTACCAGCTGTCCTATGTAAGTTGTTGAAGAAAATGGTGAGTGCTCATATGCAGTGGTTTCTAGAATACTATGACCTCCTAATTTCATACCAGTGTGGCTTCCGTAAGAAGCAGAGTACAAAGATCTTCTTGTCCGTGAGGACCTTACTCGTGGCTGCCAGGTGATGGCTTTCTTTGATATCGAGAAGGCATTGGACACCACGGGGCGCCATGGAGTAGTCCGCCGGTTGTTTGAATGGGAATAGAGGGGACTTTTACCAGGTTTTTTTTTAGCTACTAGCAATTTCCGAGTTATAATTCGTAACACTTATTCTAATTTCTATGTGCAGGAGGGGGGTGTTCCGCGGGCAGTGTATTAAGTGTTATTTTATTCACTATTGCAATAAATAGGGGTGTCTGCAACCTTATTTGTAGACGTCATCCGCAGCCCACCAGCTCCATTTGATGGTTGATACCATCCCCTGCTCGCCACTTCATAAAGGGTTCCACTTATCCACCTCAAAGACGAAGGCGATGGACGTTCATCGGAAGCAGCAAGTTAAACCCCCTTGGAATTTGCGTGAGAGATATGGTTTCTGGAGATATTCCCAGACCCCCAAACTTACTTGGTGTCCTTATATTCGTGTCTTGCGACGGAAATGTCTCCGGAAGATGAACCTACTAAAGATTCCCTCCCATACATCTTGAGGGAACGATAGGCTGATGTTGCGGAGGCTATACACCTCTCTCGTTCAGTCCTCGCTCCCCCTCACTCTCTTGGACCTTTTCTTCCTTGAGAGGTTGGTCCCAGAGAGTCTCTGGTCTTCTCGTGGCGGGGGGTAGCCGTGGGGCCTTTAGGGATCCCCTAGTGCTGTAAACCAGTCTTTTAATATATCCCCTCCCCCGAATTACATTCTTCCATTGCCCTCTATTTCCCCCTCTTATTTCTCTTATCTAGTGCCCCTGACCTCTGCTTGCTTTAATTGGACTGATTATAAATTATTCTTTTATGAAGGTCGGAGTAATTGAAGTATCTCCACCGCTTTCGTCTGCCGATGCCTAAGAAGAAGTCCATAATAGGCTCTTTTTTTCCGCGCGTAGGAGAACTCGGGCAGCCTCTTCGGTCTATAAAGATGATGTGGTGTATCCGTATCCATTCTCCAAGAGGACATACCGGACGTAACCTAATCGAGAGTTGCAGTAAGGCCGGGCCCTTGTAGGCCTCCGCGGTGGGAAATCCCGAGAGAAAATGGCTAGCCATAAACTTCAAACTCTCCCTTCTCGTAAGTGTTCTCGTGCTAAACGTTCTTCAGCTCCCCTCGCTCGTTGGATCTCTATACCAACGATGTGGAACCAGATTTAGATTATCCCCGCTTTCTAGTCATAAATTCGTCATCTGACACCACACTTGGAAAGGTGTGGTGTCACTTGGAAAGGTTAATACGTTTCACTTTAATGAAGCATTTGAGTCCCGATATCGTGAATTCCGCTGGATGTGGTCAAGAGGTAGTGGTGATATCGTAGTCGAGGTGTCATCTCACTTTCAACATAATCTTGTGCAAAATCTGTCTTCTATTACCGAAGTTCCCATAACCGTTTCGCCCCACGTACATCTCAACTCTATCAAAGGTGTCGTCTGTTAAAACGAATTAAGGGACTACGACCTTATCCGTGTCCAGAGCATGCTTAGTACCCAACACGTCAGACAGGGTGACTCAAACTGTAGGCTTTATTAGAGTCCTAACTGCAACATTGATTTTAACATTCGAACGTCAGGAACTGCCGCAATCTATTCAGGCTGGGTACCTTCGTGTCCCGGTAAGCCCCTACGTCGAACTACAAAAAGTGCTTCAATTGTAATCAATTTGGACATGTTAGTCGTGCATGTTGGCATTCACATTTCTGTGAACTGTAGTTCTGATTAACATGGCCCTGAATCTACCAAAACACCGTGCTGTGCCAACTGCTATGGTGCCCACAGTGCCGCGTCAAATACCTTCCAATAATTTTTATATGAAAAGGAAGTCCTCGCTTTGCGAGACTATGTGTCTAGACGTAAAAGAGGTTCGCCAACGTGCTCTAGCACAAACCTCACCTCTTTGCCATCTCTTCTCAGATATTTTACGTGACGCTGAACGAAACCGACCATAATGTTTGAATTCCAACACTCCTGAAGCATTCCATCGCCCATCTACTGTTAGTTTTAGCATTCATGATATACCGTCGAAGCATTGCTCTCACACCTAGATACCTAATGTTGATCTCCTCTCTCCGGCAGCTTTAGCCGGTATCGACACTTGTATAGATTAGAAGTTACCTGAAGAATCTTCTATATCAGCCAGTGAAGGTTCTTCTACCCTGCCCAACGACCCAAAGCCCCGTGATAAGAGGAAGGACTCCTCACCTCGGTCATCGGCTACCAATAAGCAGGCAACCTCTGGAGCTGACTCGGCCGAGACTCGAGAATCTTCACTGGACTCTTCTCCTATTGCTGAATATTATCTGCCCTTAAGCCCTCCCGCCCTTCACAGGACTTACGCCTCTTACCGGTCCAAACGGTAACAGAAATCCACCCAGTTCCTTGAACTTTGTTCAGGTCGCCTGTTTCACCAAATACCCTACTACTCATGATTCGATGAAACAGATGATATTCCAACATCACCAGCTGCAGGTGTCAGAACGACCTCTCAGACATCGAAAGCGCTCTCGGCCCATAAATCCGGATCTACCCTCTGTAGATAGGGAAGAGTAGGAAAAGGGGCAAAGAAAAAATAATAGCGTAGGCGAGTTGCGAACAGCTTCCCGCGTTGCTGGACCACTGTTAGCCAACGATGAATCCACTCCGCCATCCTGAGTCTCAAAAAAAGACTCATTCAAACTAAGCTTTTAAGCTGCTCGCCTGCACTTCTCGTACGCTATACAACCCCCCTCCTAGAAGTGGAGCGTATTTTGAAGAAATGAAGAGAGCCCGTTTGGAAATGTTATCCAAGGGTTGACGCTTTCCCTCCCGGGTCTGGGCACCATTGTAGATAGGGAGGTGTATGAAAAGGGGCAAAGAAAAAATAATAGCGTAGGCGAGTTGCGAACAGCTTCCCGTGTCGCTGGACTACTGTTAGCCAGCACGAATCCACTCCGCCATCCTGAGTCTCAAAAAAGACTCATTCAAACGAAGCTTTTAAGCCCCTTGCCTGCACTTCTCGTACGCTATACCTCAAAAAAATCTCTTCTCTACCTTCCTTTTTCCGCCTGGCTGTGCGCCGCAATTACAGTTAGGGGACTCTGCCGGTTCCTCGAAACCATCGGCCATATCCTCTGTCACTGCTCCTTCCAGGATCTCTTCCCCTGCTATAGCAGGCTCATCAAAATTTGCTCTTCGTCTCCCCTAAGTTCTTTGAGACGCACTTCAAACTTAGCCTCAGCCACAAAGAAAAAGATATCTAGTGTGATATCTAACCGTCTCACATAATACTTTCCATTTTACAATGAAATTGTCAACGCGTTCTTTTGACGACTCTCTAACCCGCTCTTATTTGTCTTTAGGAGAGTAACCTGGGTAGCCGCCCTTTTTCAGCGGTACCCGCTTTTCGTATTTTCAACTTTATTGATCCTGTCGGGAACTCGTCTCATGGTGGAGTCAGTTATGGTTTAGCCATCCCACCATGTATAACCCTTCACACTACCCCTCACCCCCCCCCCCCAAGTTATGTCCATGAGGGTTTTTCTTGCAAGGCTTTTTACTATTTGCTCTATTTACCTCCCTTCTTCTTTACCATTGTCAAGACCTGACAAATTTAGAACTTGTAGATCAGTTGCCCTCCCTATTTTTATTAGTCTGGGATTTTTATGTAAGTAACCCATCGGAATACCAAAGGCAGTGTTTTAGAGTCTCTTTTATTAACTGACTTTGCGTTTTAAACACCGGCGATATTACCTCATATAATGTCCACAGATTCTCATAGTTGTATTGACCTGTCTCTATGTTCCCCGGATTGCCTCACTGATTTTCGATGGTCAGCACTTTATGACCTCCATGGGAGTGACCACTTTCCTATTGTCTTGTCAGCAGTTCATCCTAATCCTGCCTCTCAAGTAGGATTTAGGTCATGCCGATTGGAAAGGCTTCCGAGAGAAGTCTTTCACAAGTGCCTCCTTGGAGACTTTCAATGGTGTGGACGTGGCAGTGGCCTACCTCACATCGATTATCTACAACGCGTCCACACAGACCATTCAACGGAGGCGACCCAACGGGTCGCTCAACCCTTCTCTGGTGGATATCAGAGTGTGCAACAGCTGTACAAACTACAAGTTAGCTCATACTCGATTCCGGCAGAACCTAAACTTGTGCAATAAGGTTGACAGAAACCGAGCTCGGCCGCTTCGCCAAAGAACCCTTTACCAGGCTAACCGAACTTCAAGTTAATGAAAGTGATGAAATGTGTGGTAGGTTTTCATAGGTATGAAAATGTTTGCTAGTTTTCCGGGGGGAAAGGGTACGTGTCACCCTCCTATATTTTTGATGACTGTCCGTTCTTCATTATTTTTAAATAATTTACTAACTCTTAAGTTAGTTCTTCCGTCGTGGCTTTCAAGTCATATTTTGGTAACTGGTAGGTTGCATCTTCGTAATGTTTTTTGTTTATTTTAACGTTGGGCATTTCGCTTCTTTTATTTATATTCGTTGTTCCTTTATTCTTTATTTTAATTTAGTTTAACTGTTAATTTTGGCACTTGCCTCTTTGTATTTATGTTCTTTATTGTTTTATTATTTACTAAAGTTTTTCTTATGTTTGCTATTTTGATTATTATCTTATTTTAATTTAAAATTACATTTGGGCACTTCGACTCTTTTTATCTATGCTTTTAACTTTTGTTGTTGATTTCTATTTTATTTATAATTTAAATTGGGCACTTTGCCTCTTTTTAATTATCCTTGTCTTTTGGGGTTTACATTCTTAGGTATAGCTCGGTCTTATTTCTTCCGCTGGGGAACAGTGCTTTTCTTTCTACTTTGTGTTATTCGAGTTGAGGTATTTCGATATTGTTGTTGATATTTGTGAGTATTTCTTCCTCCACCTTATCCCATTTCTTTCTCCCTAGGCTCTAGATCTCCATATTAATTGGCTAGAGTCCCATTCTTTCGTGCAGAGCTGATTGCCTAATACGATCGATCCTTCTTGCGCCGTCAATGAGCAGTGTGGCTTTATTCTGCATCGTCCTGTGAGAGGTACTACTTGCCATCTGCGTCACCACTGATGGGTGCACCATGACGGAGCTTACCAAGGCAGTGTAGTTTCTTTTCGTTCGGCACATTGAGGCTTCGGAATTTGTACAATTTCTTCAGCTCTCTTTTGGCTAGGGAGACTATTGATAATGTGGGTTTTATATCCTGATTTGGTGAGCCGTAAGCCCAGGACTTTCCCTTCGTTAGAGTACGTCATATACGAGGATATCTTCTACTTTACGGCGGTTCATTGGAATTACCTGGAATTTCTGGCGGTTCGTCTTAATTTTCCACTTTTTTTTCAAAACTGTTAATACTTTCGATCTCTGCAGCGCTCGCCCTTGCTTGAACTCCAGGGTTTCTGATGGGACTTAGGACGACTTGAGTGATGTCATCTGCGTACTACAAATACATCGCATGGTCGTGCACTTGAGCATGGAGGTCTATTGTGTACACGAGGTAAAGCAACGGACTCAGCCAGCTGCCTTGTGGAACTCGGGCCTAGAGTTTGAATTTGGGTCCTCTGTAGCCCTCGATAGCGATTTGGGCTCTCCTCTACACGAGATAGTCCCCAAAGACCCTTTCCAGGATTGGGTTTAGCGAGACATTGAGGATCTTGAATTGTAGCCCTCTCAGCCAAACCTTATAAAAGCCATTCTTTACATCCAGCAGCGCCTGTCTCTACGTATTTTCGCTCAGCTGTGCTCCTTTCGATTTTTTTCGTTAGGAGGGCAAGGCCGGTCTCCGTTCCTAGTCTCCCGCGGAACCCGTGCTGCCCCGGGATGTGAGCTCATCGATCAGCTAATTGTTCTTGAAGCCTGTCAGCCAGGAGCTTCTCGTACACTTTCGCAACGAATTCCAGCAGGAAGGTTGGTCTGAATTGACCAGGGGGGGGGGGGGGAGGGTCCTCCCTTATGCATGAAGATTATTTTAGCAATCTTAAAACCATCAGGGAAGTAATCCGTGCTCAGGGAAGCGTTATAAATATTTGCGCTTGTCCGGTATTATGGGACGGCCATGGCCCGCCATCTCACCGTCTTCGTCTACCCTATGTTGTGGGTACGGGTAGGTGAATAATCTGACCCAAGTCTTCAAATTCCTGGTCGAACTCTTCATTGTCTTCTGGGGTTATACCCAAGACGTCTTTCCAGTAATTCCTGAATCTGTATTCTAGAACGGCATGGTCCTCTATATAATTGTATTGTTTTTTATTCGCGCCTTCATTTTTCCGGTTAGTCATTTTAGTTTCTTGATTTGACGCCAGAATTTAGCTGGGTTCCGCTCGTTATTGGTTTTGGCCATCAGGTTGTTTCAAATTTCCTCTGTTGGAGGATGATGGCCTCATTTAGCTCGGTGTTTAGCTTCCCAAGAAGAGAGCCACTTTCCCGGTTAGGTCCTTCCTGCCTTCTCTTTGCGCACCTTCCTGTGAACACGAGGGATCTCCCTTATCTCCTTTGTCCACCTGGGCTGATGAGGGCGTTTGTACCCAGGCTTGGGTACGCAGTCGCGGTCTGCTCCTAGAATGGACGTAGTTATCCTATCCAGTTCTCCACCTATTTCCTCCAAGGTTGCGTCGCTTAGGTCAGCTGGGGCGTATTGATTAGAGTTCTCTTTTAACGTTACCATTTGGCAGAAGTGCATGTGTGTATGTTCGCGCGCGCGCTTGTGGGGGTTGTTTTTTTTGTTTTGTTTTGTTTTTTTGCAGAGACGCTTTAAGCTAGATTGGCGCGAGTGATATTGTGGCGAGGATCGCTATATGATCACTGGAGACTGTTGGACCCGGCTCACTATGATAGTTGAAGGGAAAGCCTTCACTTATTAAGATTATGTCAGGTTTGGTGGCTGATGTGGAAGTGATATAGGTAGGAAAATCCGGTCTATTTTTTGGACGTTTTTCTTCCCATAATCAATTCCAAGTTTCAGCCTTTCGTTGGTTCTACAATAGCCAGCCGCACGGCATCTGGCATTTAGGTACGTTCCTGGGCGCGTACGATTCGCCTGAAGAATGTACGTCAGAATCTTGGTTGCGTTTTCGTTCTGTAGTTTGTTTTTGTATCAACTTCTGAAAGGGTTGCCTTCGCTGTTTAAGCAAAGGTTGTTATTGGCTCTATGAGTTTCTTCTTTTTGATCACTTTTTTTTCACAGGGCAAGCCATAGCCATTGACCCGTGTCCCTGCTCACAAATGACGCACTATTCGAAGTTGGGTTTTTTTTTTTTTTACGTCGTTCAATGGTGGCCCTTTTCTCTGCATTTTGCGCATTTCTTTTAGCTCCTTAGTCTTTAGTCGGGTGCTGCTTCAATATGTAGCACCTAAAGCAGAATTGAACTGGAGTAAATTCTTCTTTCTCACTTTGGCATTAAACATGGGCAGACCATGTTCTTTTGACTTTAGGCACATTGTGGTCTCAGCAAAGGCTACTTTAAAAGGGAAGCCGTCACAGTTATCCTCCTGTTCTTAAATTTGACCACTTCGACTACTTTAGCCCAGGTTTGTCGACGCTAGATTTCCTCCTTGATCTAGTCTTACGACTATGGTTCTGGCTGGACGAGTGTAGGTGGGGGGAGACCCCCACATACTTTCCCTGGTCCCTCTGTGGGCTACTCCTCAAACCAGCTTTCCTTGGCTCCCCCAAATTATGTGCAGCAGAAAGAACGTCATAGTTGGGTCGAGATAAGCTGACGAGGCCGACAAAGTCGCAGCTTATAGACTTCTACTTTTCTTTGCCTCCTATCAGGTGCGAGACGACTAGCAAATTAACGATGTTGATCAAACCATATATAACTTCATGGCGTCGTTACGCTTCAGCAATTTCCTCTACGACACCTTCCGCAAAGATCTGCGAGAGGATTAACAAGTTCCTGGCATGATACTCCCACACTCAACTTACCGGCAGCAGTTACAGCAAGGCTTTTCTAGCCTATAAATCTAACAAGTCATTCTCAATTTTACTACAAAATTTTACCCTGCGTATAATGCCCTATTATCGATCCACGAGTTGCGTTGTCTGGTCTTGAAGAGATCCATTTTGATATGGATTCGGCACTTACATCCATACGGTCATTTTCTGGGGTATGAGGTCTTTTATTCAGTTTCTTAGAATCTCTATCCTTTACGGTTAATGTTGGAAACACCTACTCTGACCTGCTACCCCAAGACGATAATGATAAAGTTCCTCAGGGCACCACGTTAAGTTTTGTAATGGGATCAGATATCATTTCTCCTCAGGGTGTATTGGTGACCCTACTCTATTCGTCGATGACTTAGCACTATACAATTTTTTCGCCTAGCATTCCATCAGCAGCGCGTCGACTGCAATCTCGAAAAGTGCAGAACTTTAGGATTCTGTATTTTCCACGAGCAAAACTAAGGCAATGTATTTCCACCGGGGTAGTGGCTCTTGTTCTACTAGCCATCTCCCTACAAGATGTAGAGTTCTAAGAGTTTCCGTTTCTGGGAGTAAACTAGTTAATTGCCTGTAAAAGACTTGGTAGGCAAAAAAATAACTCTTTAAAAGGTAAAATTTGGATTAGTCTAAAATCTAAGAGAATGGCTGAGAGTTCAGAGTAAAAATAGAAGCTGCCTGCGGCAAAGACAGTTAAAAACAGTGGCTCCACCAACGCCACGGTGTATATCAGGCAGCGTTTTATAAGAGAGGTCGCATACTCTAGAAACAGGTTCTTAAGGAAGCAAGGGTCCGCGGAAGACTTATCCAGGTTCGACATGGTAGTGCAAACTGTGAAAGGAGGAGCATCTGTAAATTTCTGATACAGAAGAGGTATCTCATACAAATATGGCTCCACTGCAGACTAACTCCCAAGGTTGTGAATAAGAGCATCTTTAAGGGCCGAGGAAAGGCGAGGAATAAATTTAGCATCCAGTCCAATTTGGATTGGACGAGGGGTGTTTGACGCTCACTGGCCCCAAGACGCGAATGAAAAAGAATTGTAAAATGTTTAAGAGCCCCCATCCATGAGTTGCACGCGCAAGGAATTCGATCTTAGCGGAGCGGGTATAATCTAGTGCAGGAGTGTTTGGGGGTCGTAAATTAATTTTCTTGGTTTCTCGCTATTTCTGGTGCGCCAGCTTTGGCCGAGCTATAGGAAGGAATTATTTTTTTCAGTTTGGTTCAGTTATAGTAGATTGGCAGAATTGGAAAGACTTCTTTAGTTGTTTCCTGGTCCCACAGTCTGTGGTAAACTTTATTTCAACTAGCGACTTCAATTACCTCTGGTATGATTGGTTTTAGCTGGCTACATTGAGCCAGAGAATCATTGCATGTCCCATAGCAAAGAACTGCTTGCTTCGCCGCAGTTAAAAAATCTAGGGCAACTGGTCTACACGATCCAATATAGGAAAATACCACTTCCAAAATGTTTCAAAGTTGATAAAAGTACCTATAGAAATCATGGTCATCACTGCCTTGTCCAGTACCCCAATAGTGGGAAGGGGGTGGGCAGTTAGGAACCTCAATCCATGTTTTTTAAGAGAAAAAGGAAGCTTAGGAAAACAATCTAATAATTCTTTTAACAAATTACTTAATTTAAAAATAAAAATGTGTACAACCACCAAACACTAGATATTTATCTACTCTTAGATGTGTACCAACTTTCACCACCATGAAGCATCAAACAAGAGACCGGGGCAGTTGTTCACCTCTGGAACGAATGAAAAACTTTGGTCTAATATATAATTTTTGGTTAACAATTTTCGGCTCAAGCCTGGAATGTTGTCAAGTACATCGACAAATGAATCCCGACCAATTGGCACAGCTTATCTCTCAGATCTACAACCAAGACTAGTGCATTATGTGGTATAAAGCAATTTATATACAAGTCAACAACCCGTTAGTGATGGACGAAAGAGGCTAAAGAAAACAAAATTAAGCTTAAATAAATTTCAAAAGTCCTCTCGACTACGGAACAGACTAAATCTCAGGATTTATAGAGTAGGAAATTTCCCTCTGGCTCGATATAGAAGATGGATACACAATAAAATAAAATTAAGCCAAGTACATCACAATTCCAGTTAAAACTCTTTCTCTCCCCATTACACAGACTGATAGGCAGCGGAGCGCCTTCGCCTCCCTACGATGTAAGCGATCAACACTATCACGACCAGAGCTGCCAAAGCGCATCCAACCGCAATTGGAACCACGTCAGCAATTTTGTCCGCGTCGCAGTGAACCTCTAGGGAATAAAAAATATTAATTTTCTTAACGTGGAATCGACAATATTAGTAGTTTTACTCCTCAAAGGGGGTGGGGGTCAACTGTTATAATAGTACCAACCAACTAGAGCATAGTATCTACTAACCAGGATATATAAAATCGACCAAGAAAAAGTAAAAAAAAAAAAAAAAAAGACCGGTGGTTCGGACCCTAGGCTAAACTGCAGCCCATTAAAAACTAAAATAAGGAAAAAGAAAGGGGGCTGGCAGGCGTTCCATCAAATGGCGGTGCGTCCCGAGAGTGCGCCCAATTCGGAGACAGACAGAAAGCAACCCAAAGCCCTCCATGGAAACAGTCGCGCAATGGCACGCAACTTTAAGTTCCCTTCGACCGTCTCCCATCTTCTTTGCCAAGCTGCCGGATTCCTGCTATGTAGTCGGAGTAAGGAAGAGCGAAACGCTGGTCCGGTCACACAAGTCTCGCGAACTCTTTGGCGCCCTCATTCCCCGCAATTCCTACACGTCCTCTACATCCGCCGGGCTTGCTAAAACCGTGGCGTAACGGATATAGCGAACCAGGGGATGCGGAGATTCCAATTCCACGAGAGCACTCGGGGCGCTTTGTGAGTCGCTATAGATCACAATCCGGTCTCCGAACCGGGCACGTCGCGTAATCTCCCGTAGCGAGTGGTGTATTGCCAATGGCTCGGCAGTGTCTGGCAGAGCTCCGCTGACTTCAAACAGAGGGGATACGGCGTGGAAGAAGACCCCGTCTTGGGATTGATTGATTATTGATTGTTTAAGGGCTACGAAACTTCAATCAAGAGTTATTGTCGCCCATCAGAAGGAAGGAGGAGGGGCTAAGCTGGGGCCGGACGGAGCGCTGAATCACGTCAGCACGGTGGCAAGGATTGCAAATCGCCGCGCCCCTTATGGAAGATGAAGTATGGGTTAGCTGGGGCCGGACGGGAAAACCACTCTTGGGAATTGGAGCCATCCGTATACACTGGCACGGTTCCAGCGTGACACGAGGTGTGCTGCATTTTTTTTTTTTTTTAAGGGGCTATCTGGCGACTGCCGACTTAGGCATAAGTCGCCGTAAACAAACAGCCTAGTTCTAGGTTAGTTTAAAAAAATTGAACAGGAAACAACAATAAAAAGAAATAATAACAAAACAAAAAAAACAACAATTAAACCTGGTTAAATGAAAGGGAGAAGGCCGGCCTCCCCCAAAAAGTCCACCAGTCAATGTGCACGCACTCGTCCGGAGTACAAAGGGCAGGCGGTGACAGTAATAGTACCTCCGCGGGAGTGGCACGAATGCCTTCACGCATTAGCGGTACCAACCGGCACGCACCGACTGGGGGAGCTTGTCACAGTCGAACGGGACGAAGAGTGTAGGGGCGAGTCTCTAGGCCACTCCCTGTTTTCTCATAACAGGTTCGACCTTGACCGCCCCATGGTCAGCCAGCTCTAAGGTGATGTCCCCTATGGAGTAGTCAACGAGTTCTCTTGCATAAACTACTACTTTCACAAAATTCATGGTAGAGTGCGGCGTCACACTCACCGGGGTGCCATCAAGTGTCCGAAGAGCACTTATCTTGGCCGCCTCGGCGGGATTCGCCAGAAGGTTCCCGTCCGAGAAATGGGTCACCTTCGGCGGCTCTATCAATTACACTAGCTAATGCTCTCTTCTGTTGGATCATGTTACCCTTGGCCAACATAGCGCCATCAGTGGAGCGAATGAAGAGGATTTTTTTTTTTTAAAGCTCATCTGGCGACTGCCTTCTTGGGCATTAGTCGCCGTATTAAAACTGGCCTATTTCTAGGCTACTTTAAAATAAAATTAAAGAGAAAAAAAAAAGAAAAAGACCCCAAAAGGGGGAAAGGAAGCAAGCTGGTGCGTCGGGGAGAGGTCCCCCGGCGCAGGAGCGTGCAACTAAAGGAAGAAATACAAACAAACAAAAAAAAAACAAAAAAAACCTTGCTTAAATAATAGGGAGAAGGCCGGCCTCCCCCAAGAAGTCAACAAGTCCACAAGTCAATGTGCACGAATCTGTCCCGAGCACAAGGGACAGGCGGTAGCAACCCCGCCCATCCCGGTACTGGGACAGGTATCGTGCGCGAAGATCGCCCAGACTGGGACATTCGACAAGAATGTGCCGAACAGTCTGGGGGACGACGCAGTCGTTGCAATAGGGCGCAGGCGAGCGCTCCATCAGATAGCGATGCGTCACACGTGTGTCCGATTCGGAGACGACAGAAAGCAACCTGAAGCCGCCGCGGCATTGGAGGATAGGTCCATGGGAACAGTCGCGGCGCAATGGCACGCAACTTTAAGTTCCCTTCGACCGTCTCCCATCTTCTTTGCCAAGCAGTCCGAAGAGCTGCCCGTATTCCTGCCATGTAGTCGGTGTGAGGAAGAGCGAAACGCTGTCCGGTCGCAGAGTCCTCGCGGACTCTTTGGCGCCCTCATTCCCCGCAATTCCCACATGTACAGGAACCCAGCAGAAGATAATCTCGACATCTGCCCGGCTCGCCAAAACCGTGGCGTCACGGATATCGCGAACCAGGGGATGCGGAGATTCCAATGCCCCGAGAGCACTCAAGGCGCTTTGTGAGTCGCTATAGATCACAATCCGGTCTCCGAACCGGGAACGTCGCGTAATCTCCCGTACCAAGTGGTGTATTGCCACCAGCTCGGCCGTGAAGACAGACGCAGCGCCTGGTAGAGCCCCGCTGACTTAAACAGAGGGGATACGGCGTGGAAGCCGACCCCCTGTTGGGACTTGGAGCCATCCGTATACACTGGCACGGTTCCAGCATGACACGATGTGTGCTCCAAAAACGTCGAACGCAATACTCCCGGCGCAGTACAAGCTTTGGGAGCAGAGGCGTGGCGACAAATAGCCAAATGTGGTACCCTCCAGGGTGGCGTCCTGGGCAGAAACGGGCGCCACCGGCCCGAGAGCTATATCTACCTCTCGAAGGAGTTTCCTGGCCCTAAACCCAAAGGGCTTAGGGTATGACTGGCGTCTCTCGGCGGCATAGGCACCATCGAGATCAGCTGCGGATGCAGTGAGAGCTGTTGGCGACTGAGGGAGGCGCCGGGCTTGCGCGTACAGGCGAGTGATGCACTGCACGCGGCGCAGAGCGAGTGGCATCTCCCCAGCATCGACCAACAGGCTCTCATTGGGAGAAGTGCGGAAGGCACCGGTCGCAAGGCGAAGGCCGGTGTGGTGGATCGAATCCACCTTCCGCAATAAACGCTCGGCTGCGGATGCATAAAACTCGCATCCGTAGTCGAGCTTCGAGCGAACAAAGGATCGATAAAAAACTAAGGCGGTAGCCCTATCAGCGCCCCAAGCGCTGAAAGTCACGGAACGGAGAATGAACATCGCGCGGGTACAAGAGACCCTAAGGCTGCGAATATGAGCCTCCCAGGTGAGGCGTCGGTCGAATACAAGACCAAGGAAACGGTGCGACTCAACCACATCCAGGCGCACCCCATTAAGAAACAAAACTGGGTCGGGGTGAAGCCGTGGATGGCGGCAGAAGTGCACCACCTTAGTCTTGGCCAAAGAAAACCGAAACCTGTGCGCTTCGGCATAGCGAGAGACGCGGTTCAATGCCTGTTGGAGTCGACGCTCCAGAGTTGGCATCTGGGCCGCGCCAAAAGAGATCGAAAGGTCGTCCACGTAGAGCGTAGCGAGAACATCTTCCGGCAGCACCGAGGTGATGCCGTTGATGCTCAGGGCAAAGAGTGTGACACTGAGGACACTTCCATGCGGGACACCCTCTTCCTGCTCCTTTGGGCCGGAGAGAGCTCCCCCCACCCGTACGCGGAATCGACGATCTCGCAAAAATTCAGATATAAACATTGGGAGGCGTCCCCTCGCCCCCATCGTGTGGAGAGTCTCCATGATACCGTATCGCCATGCGGTATCATAGGCCTTCTCCAGATCAAAAAACACCGTGGCGTAGTGCTGTCTACGAAGGAAAGCCTCGCAGACGGCATTTTCCAGTCGGAGCAGAGCATCCGACGTGGAGTGGAACTTACGGAAGCCGCACTGTGCGGAAGACAGATGGCCTCCGCTGTCCAGGAAAAAGGCTAATCTAACATTTACCAATTTCTCCATCAACTTGCACACGCAAGAGGTTAGAGAGATTGGGCGGAAACCGGTCGGAGTAGAGTGATCTCTCCCCGGTTTGCGAAAGGCGAGCACAGTAGCGATTCGCCATGAGTCTGGGAGAAGACCTTCCACCCAGATCCTGTTGAACAAATCTAACAGAAAGGCCATGCCTCGCTCACCCAGGTGTCGAAGCATGGCGTACGGGACATCGTCCGGACCATGGGCGGTGTCCGCGCACGAAGCGAGAGCGGAACGCAACTCACTCACAGTAAACTTGTCGTTGAAGGGTTCTCCGCCTCTGGAGGTAAAGTCCAGCCGGCGGCCTTCCGCGACATCACTGCGTGCATTGAATGCTGGCGGAGCAGCATCACGGCTAGAGAATGCGGAAAAAGCGGTCGCTAAGGATTCCGCCACGGACGCGGAGTCTGAGATTGCGGCCCCATTCTCCTGGAGAACGGGAGGGGGGTCCTGCGAGAACTTGCCCCGAATCCTTTTGACTCGCTTCCACACCTCAGCTAAAGGGGTCTTCCCGTTAAGTGAAGACACGTATGCCCGCCAAGAAAAGCGGCGGGCGTGCTTCGAAATATACCGGAACCTAGCCCTAGCCCGACGAAATTCAGCGACAGTGAAATCGTTCGGGCGGCGCTTATAGCGCATGTAGGCATAACGCTTCTGTTTGAGGGCCGTCTCACACTCGGCCGACCACCATGGGAGTGGTCTTCGTGCAAAACGGCCAGACGTCCTAGGAATAGTAGTCAGGCCTACGTCGATGAGGTTGCCGGAGAAGAACTCAACGGCCTCATCTACCGACCTAAACTCCTCGACTGAGATAGAGAATTCAGTCATTTCCTGAAATGCAGGCCACCGCGCCCGCGCCAAGCACCACCGAGGTGGTCTCTCAGGCGGCAGTTGCCCTGAAAATGATATTTGAATGGGAAAGTGATCACTACCATGGAGGTCATCGACCACCCCCCAATCAAAATCAGGCTGTGCATCCGAAGAGCACAAAGATAGGTCAAGGCAAGAAAATGAAGCGGTTCTCGGACAGTGATGCGTAAACTCATCCACGTTTAGGACACCCATCTCAAGCTCTTCGATCAGATCGGCAAGGACTTGTCCCCTGGGATTTATGGAGTAATCTCCCCAGAGAGGATGCCTGCCGTTCAGATCTCCAAGCAAGAGATAGGGCCTCGGCAACCGTGCCACGACGCGGCGGAAGTCCCCCGCGTCGAAGTCAGCTGACGGTGGAATGTACGCAGAAATGATATTATACCTCCTATCCAGGTGCAGCTGCACAGCCACTGCCTGAAAGGAGGTATCTAAAGAGAAAGGAAGAACGGAGACATCATGCCGGGTGTAAACTGCGCATCCCCCAGCCCGGCCATCCCGCGGTGGTGGGGTCGCAAGACCCTTATACCCCGGGAGGGCAGGGAGGGGGCACGAACCTAGCATGGTCTCCTGCAAAAAAATAGCTAACGGGGAACGGGACGAGACGAGCCTCCGCAGCTCCTCCCAGTTGGCCCGGAGTCCACGGCAATTCCATTGAAGGAATATGCCCTCCAGGCCTAGCTCGGAGGAGACGCGGGGGCCCTCCTCGAATTGAAGACCCTCACGGGAATGGCCGTACGCTTCCCGGGGGCAGAACCCCGGGCGCTGTTGGCCGGACAAAGCGCTGAAGGCGCTGTCGCCTTCGAGGACTTATTGGGGGGGGGGGGTTGGGCTCGCCACGCGAGTCTTTTCCTCCCTCCGCCTAGAAACCTTAGGCGGGCGTTGCGGCTTCGGAGGCGGGAGGGCCTCTTTTCGAGGAGCCACCGTCTCCGAGGCACTCGCTCCACCTCGGGGCGTGGGCGAAGGAGCCGAAGCGCCTTTGTTGCTGTCCTTTCGGGGGACAGCTTTAGGAACCCCAGAAGATGGCCTAGCGATCATCTTCAGGGGTGTTGCCCCCTGTGAGTCTAACGACTCGGTGGAGGCGCGTGGCCGTTTCGCCTTACGGGAAACGGTCACGCTGGGGGAAGAGGGGGGGAGCCCTGGTTTTAGCCGGGGCAGGGTATGAACCCTTTTTGCCGCCAGCTTTACCAGGGGTTGGGTAGAGCCCGTAGAAGGGCTCCGAATGGGCGCGGAAACAACCGTGCTCGTTGGCCTGGATGGGCCAGGAGCAGAGGGTGCCTTCCTAACTATAGGCATATGACGTCCCAGGCAGAGCCGGGTGCGCCTGGACCAAGTCCTTTGCCTCGCGGAATGAGAGTCGATCCTGGGCCTGAACGGCCAGGATTTCTTTCTCAAGGAGATACGCACCACATTGCTTTGAAGAGGTGGGGTGCGGCTCTCCGCAATTGACACACTTGGCCACATACGATTTGGACTTATCGTGTGCGACCTTGGAGCAATTTACAGACTTCGGGTGACCCCGATTTTGCACGTCTACATGATCGATTCGTATGGCCGAAGCGGTGACAGTAATAGCACCGCCGCGGCAGTGGCACGAATGCCTTCACGCGGTAGCGGTACCAACCGGCACGCACCGACTCAGGGAGCTTGTCACAGTCGAACGTGACGAAGAGTGTAGGGGTGGGTCTCGAGGCCCCTCCCTGTTTTCTCATCACACGTTCGACCTTGACCGCCCCATGGTCGGCCAGCTCTAGGGTGATGTCCTCAATGGAGTAGTCAACGAGTTCCCTCGCATAAACTACTCCTTTCACAAATTTCATGGTAGAGTGCGGCGTCACACTCACCGGGGTGCCATGAAGTGTCCGAAGAGCACTTATCTTGGCCGCCTCGGCGGGATTCGCCAGAAGGCTCCCGTCCGAGAAACGGCTTACCTTCGGCTCTCTACCAATTGCACTAGCTAATCCTCTCCTCTGATGGATCATGTTGCCCTTGGACAACATGGTGCCATCAGTGGAGCGAATAACGAGGAAGCGCTTGAAGCCAGCGGGCTCGAAAACGCCAGGTAACCTCTGAATCAGGGGCCCCGATGTCATCGAGGCTCCGCCCTGTGTATTCTTGGTGTTAGTCTTAGTCAGGGGCTCCGCACACGAGGGGGTAGAGGGGCCGGATGTGCCGATCTTGGCTTGGTCGCCTACCAAAGTGGTAGCAGACCCATCCGTCCCCGCCGCCCCCGCGGATGGAGAGGAGCCCCGAGTCTTCTTTGTCTTTTTCTTTTTAGGAGAGGAGGGCGGGGAATGAACCCGCTTCTCACCTCCGCCGGCAGAAGCCCCCATGCCAGATGGGCCGGCCTCAGCCAGGTGCCTCTGCGAAATGGAGAAGGTCCTGGTCGTCGTAGGGGCACCTGTCGGAGGAGATCCCTCCCCTCCTTTTACTGCCTCGGAGCCCTCGGCCGTTTGAGGGGGACCTTGCATAGGGGCGGATTCGGGTTCGGTGCTTGGCGCCGAGCCCGGATTCCCCCCCATGGAAGGCCCTACCATCTGAGGTTGGGTCTCCTCAAGGACCATGTCTATCACAGGAGGGGCCTCCAGTTGGCCATCCCCTCCCAGGACATCGCAGGTCCCCTTGGCAGTGTCGCCAGTCTTGTGTGGGGAGGCACAGGCCTTGACCCCCGCAAGGTTTAAAATTCTTGCCAGCAGGTCTTTTGAGGGATGCGACCGAAGGGGCCTGGCTTCCCTCTCCCCCCTAAGGGGGTTTGCCCTACCGAGCCGCTTGCACGAGGGGCGGTCGGCAATGGGCTGCCTTTCTTGGCAGTCCCCTTAGAAAGCAAAGGAGGGAGTGCCGCTGGAGATAGGGAAGTGCCCGAAAGCACCTCCAGAGAAGGGGGTGAGGGGGAGTCCCCTACACCCGTAGGCGTATGAGAGGAGTAAGCCTCCTCTCCGGTTAAAGAATTATGGAGGGTCCCTTGCGCAAGCACAAGGGGGAGGACCTCCATTTTCTCGGTGGAGCTCCATTTTCTCGGTGGAGCTGCCCGAGGGCGGCTCCGTTGATTTTCTTGGGGAAGTTGGGGGTTGGGTTTTTTTGGTTTTTTTTTCATTCATGGGCATGGTGACCCTCTTTTTATTACGGGACGCAATAGCTCATCACCTCTCGCAGTTGCCCGCACTGCGAGAGGTGCTTACTAGCCCGGCGCCGCCATTCGGGACTACCCCTCCCGCCTGGTGGCTTGGCAGTCCATCGGCATGGCGGCTCCACCTTGGACACGGCGTAAAATTGATAGAATGTGAAGAGGAGAGGAAAGGGGATGTAAGGAAGGTATGGGTGGGGATGAAGCAGGTTGTTAAAAAAAAAACATCCCGAACCGGAGCTGAGGGGTTAGGGAACAATGTCCCCTCTCCCCCCAGCCCCGATCCGGGGTGGTTGGCTTGAGAAGAAGGTCAGCATCTACCCTGTGAAATTAGAGGCTGACCAGAGAAAGTTGTGGGAGAGGTTGTATGAAAAGCGACGAGGTAGGGGAGAAATCGGGCTATCTGAAGGAAAGAAGAGAGGCTAAGCTGGGGCCGGACGGAGCACTGGATCCCGTCAGCACGGCGGCCAGGATGGCAAATCGCCGCGCCCCTTGAATGAAGAGGAAGCGTTTGAAGCCAGTGGGCTCGAAAACGCCAGGTAACCTCTGAATGAGGGGCCCCGATGTTATCTAGGCTCTGCCCTGTGCACTTTTGGTCTTGGTCATAGTCAGGGGCTCCGCACCCGGGGGCAAAGGGGCCGGATGTGCCGATCTCTGCTTGGTCGCTTACCTTAGCAGCAGACCCATCTGTCCCCGCAGCCCTGGCGGATGGAGAGGAGCCCCGAGTCTCTTTTTATTCCTTTTCTCTTTTGGAGAGGAGGGCGGGGAATGAACCCGCTTCTCACCTCCGACGGAAGGAGTCCCCAGGCCAGATGGACGGGGCTCAGCCAGGTCTTTCTCCTTAGTGGAGGTCGTGGCAGTCGTAGGGGCACCGGTCGGAGGAGATCCCTCCCCTCCTTGTACTGCCTCGGAAACCCAAGCCGTTTGAGGAGGACCTTGCATAGGGGCGGATTCGGGTTCGGTGCTTGGCGCCAAGCGAGGATTCTCAGCCCATGGAAAGCCCTCCCGTCTGAGGCTGGGTTGCCTCAAGGACATCGCAGGTCCCGTTGGCAGAGTCACCAGTCATGTGTGGGGAGGCACAGGCCTTAACCCCGGCAAGGTTGAGTATTCTTGCCAGCAGGTCTTTTGAGGGAAGCGACTGAAGGGGGCCTGGCTTCCCTCTCCCCCCTAAGGGGGTTTGCCCTACCGACCCGCTTCAATGAGGGGCGGTCGGCAATGGGCTGCCTGCTGGCTTTCTTGGCAGTCCCCTTGGAAAGAAAAGGAGGAACTGCCGCCGTCAGCACGGCGGTCAGGATGGCAAATCGCCTCGCCCCTTACAGGGAAGAGGAAAGGAAAAGGGATGTGAGGAAGGTATGGGTGGGGATGAAGGTCCGGAACAGGAGCTCAAGGGTTAGGGAACATTGTCCCCCTCCCCCCTCAGCCCCGATCCGGGAGGGTTGGCTGAGAAGGTCGGCATCTACCCTGTGAAATTAGAGGCCCACCAGAGAAAGTTGTGAGAGAGGTATGAAAGGCGATTAAGTAAGGCAGAAATACAGGCAGTTTGAATAAAGGAGAAAAGGCTAAGCTGGGGTCGGACGGGGTGCCGAGTCCCATCAGCACGGCAGCCAGGATGGCAAATCTCCGCACCCCTTACAGGGGACAGGAAGGCAAATTGGTACGCCCCTCAAGGGCAGGAGCAGGAGAAGGGCTGGGCATCATCGACACCAGAGCTTGGCCAGGTAGGTCATCCTCATGAGGGAGAATTCAGAAGGGTGAATGTTAGGGAGCCATTTATGCTGGAAGGAGTAATGTGAAAGGGATTGGATTGCATTATGTGAAGTGGTTAAGAGTTTAGGCAATTTAGTACCAAACTGCAATCAATGGAGGATCTGAAAAAAAGGAAGCAGTCTTGCAAGCACAAAGGAATATAGTCTTATCAAACTTTACTTTTTCTGGGTTTAGACCCAATATGTACTTGCCTTCAGTAAATTTATCCTGATGTGAAATGAGATTGAATGCTTGAAGCTGAAGCCCATCAATTAAAAGCTGAACCGAGTATAGGTATGTAGCATTTTGCATGGTTGTGGTGACATTGTTAAATGTTTGGCTGGAATAACACTTCAAGCTGTGGTTCACAGGAATATCAGCAGGAGTAGTCACCAAAACAACTTTACTATCCAAGACCTGACCTGAAAATTAAGGAATGTTCACTTAAAATAAGACTTAGAGGCTAGAAGGCAGATATATTTAATGATCAATCAACTTTCACAATATTCCAAATACAGCCTTTGCCAAAATTATAGGCCAGGTATGAAAAAGTGAAGAATATGATTGAAACTTATACTCTATAATTAATATCAGATGTGGCATTTTGCTTTTATAACCACTTTGACTGCTGTTTTGCATTCAATGTGTGATACCAACATTTATTACAATTTTCTTTTGTCAGTGCTTATATGGTTAAATACAATTGGCAATTTTGTTAAAAATGTCTGAAAACCGATTCCTGAAGCTCAAATCATTGCTTTGTCGAGGGAGTGATTTTTCAATGTCAAAATTCCAAGAAAATTGATATGCTTAAGAAAAGGTGTCAAAACAACCATTAAAAGGTACAATGAGAACAATTCGTTCAAAAACAATGATGGTCAAGGTTGTAAAATGTATAAAACTATGAAATGAGTCTTCTTTATTATTCACTTTTTTATACCTGCTGTATAATATGGAACTTTACAACAAAATAGATCAACCTGATTATAAACACTCAGGATTGGGTAACACCAGTGTAGATTTTTTTTTTACTCCCCAACAGGGGAAGAATAAAATCATACCCTACTATGACAAAATTAAAAAAGTCAATTAATGAAACCACAGGGTGCCAACCTCTTAAACCCTTCATATTCAATCCCTCTTTCAACCGCCCTGCAATTTTGGATTTCTCTAAATTCCTAGAGCTTTCACACTTCAAAGAACATAAAATTATTTAATACCAAAGTAAATACAATGCACCACCAAGCCGAATCTAAAATCTGCCTTAATCAACTTTATTTTAAGCCAATCTAGCTACTACCTACAGGGGATAAGTAGAGGCAATTAAGTTAAAGCCTAATAGTAGGCTAGATTAAATTATTCAAAATACCAGAAAAACAAGAGGGAGGGGCAATAGGACAACTTTCCCAGTCCCCATCAGAGACTAATCATACCCATGACAGGGCTTCCCAATTTGCCCTCACACTGGGAGGAAATTCAGATCCACCAGGTACCAAGTGTTAACCCCTTGCAGGGTTAACAAATGTGCCAAACTTTAGGACTACTGAGCAGCCCTCTCCTCCATCCAACTTTGCCCATTCTCAATTTTAAAACTATTAACAATCCCACTTTACACACACAATCTACAATCTGCCCTAGATTTTTAGCCATACCATCAATAGGACACAAGTATAAAACTTAAACCTAGAAATCTGCTTACTACCCATACTGCAAACTTCCAACTCTAAGCTATGCCATTTTTTTTTTTGCCCAGCCCTCTATCAATCCTCCCAGAACATCTTTTCCATATTAGATTTACAAAGGAACCAAGGACTTTGCCTTGTGATGTGGTACACTATCCATGTGCTACTAGGTGAGAGTTGAACTAGATTAGGGTCAAAGTTACCAGAATCTGTTGCATTGATGAAAATCGATTGATCCAAGTAAATAGCAGAAGTAAAGTTGGAGATCTTCCATGTCTTATGGTCCTTAGCTTCTTCAAATGTAATCCTAATGTTGCTCATACCATGTTCCCAACCAATTTCAATGTATTGGGAATTAGCAGAACAGGTACCAGTTACATTTATAGTGCTGGAGGGTTTAGGAACCTCTACAATAGAGATGTTGGTCTTCTGCAGAAAGATTAAGACATTAAAAGACATTTAATGCCTATTTAAGAACCAATCAGACTACCCAACATTTTTTTAACATGGCATAGGATATCCATAGGATAAAGTGATAAAGTTAAGTACCATCAAGGCAGGTAGACTAACAAGTACTTCAAACTTATCTAAGGTGATTACCCATGGGATTATAAGTAAGCAGTCTTCATTGGGTGGCCAAGCCTCTTTCAAAATAAAATTGGAGTTGCCAAACCCAGAGCCATACACAAATGGAGTCGCTTTCAATGACTACAAATTTTTGTCAAATCTTAACCAACCAAATTAAAATATTAAAAGTACAATTATATAACTTACATTTTCACCAATGTTGTAAACAATTTTGAAAGACAGTTTCCCATCTAACATAATACATGTAACATTGTTCTCAGTGATGTTGTATAAATAATGAGCAGCTGGAGGTATAGTTGTGGTTGGTGGAGCAATTGTAGAGGTAGTAGTAGTTGCTTCTGTTGTTGATGTAGTAGTGGTAGTGGTAGCAGCAGGTGTGGTGGTGGTAGTGGTAGCAGCAGGTGTGGTGGTAGTGGTGGTGGTAGCAGCAGGTGTGGTGGTGGTGGTTGTAGTTGTTTCAGAGTCCACATCAGATAGATCAGCAATGTTTACATCAATATCTGATGCATCTTCAGCCAGTGTCCCTAGAAAAAAAAAAAGAAAGCTAGTTGCAGACTACTTAAAAAGTCAACCAAGCACTTTGGGAAGAAAAAAAGTACAGATTAAACTTAATTTGTAAACAAAATAACTTTACACAATTTTTATACTTTGGTTAAAAAGTGTTTATACAAACAATGTAATAAAGGATGAGGACATCACTACTTGTCAAGTTGGGTATAATAAACTAACAGCACTCAGCTTCCACAGAGGATAATCCTTTTATGACCCCTGCAGGAATATTGCACGTTTTGTGCTCCTTCATGGCATGTTTACAGCGAAAGTAGGCATAGTGTGCATTTTGTTATGAAATTGAAACTTATTTAAGCAAACCTTAAAGTAGTTTATAATGTTTAAATAGGAATCTATAAACCAACTAGAGATGGATATCATATCTATAAGGTCACTCAAGACTAGCGCATGGAGATCATTACTTTCTTAGTGCAATTAAGATCTGGAGTTTCTGGGAATATTCTAAATTTTGTGACAATGGAAGGGGTTATTAGTAGAGATGGGACAATTAATCAGAATCAGGAATCCTAAGAAGCGTTAATTTGTGGGGAATCTGCATCACTAAAAATAATCAAAGTTTTTCCCAATTACAAAAAACATTCCTACAAATATTTCAGTACAGAGACTATTTCAAATGTTTTTTTTAAGTTTAACTTTCTTACTTGCCAAATAGCCGAATCAAAAGTTAACATTGTTTATTTCCTAGTTATTGTCAATCAAATTATATATCTACACATCTGGCCTATTATTCAATGAAATTATAATTTTAATGTTATTTACTAATAGATTTAGATTAGTCGACAAGAATGCATCACTATTTAATATCAATTAATATTAAAGATCTGACTGTTAAGGTATTCAATGTTAATTGTTTAAATGTGCAAAATGAAGGCGTGCTCAGGCATCATTTAGAACAGCTGATGCAATGGTAAGATGGTAGAGCTTTGTTCAGCAGCACTGCCGAAGTTGGCACCTTTTTGCCATAAAGAAACGCTTCTAATACCATAAATTGGACAAATTGGTTACCTTTTTGCCTCAAAGAAACTTATACCATTTTACTTTTGTTTTACGTTTTAATTATATTTGGTACGATTTTACCAATTTTGTTACATTTTTAGAGTAAGTTTTGGTAATTACCAAAATTCTTTGGTCAACAGGCTGTCCTGTTGTTGAGTTAACCAAATTATTAATTTGTTATATCATATAATGTATATTGTATTTTGTGAAGGAATCTGATTTTTAACTTATAACTGGAATTAGACTGAATTGCAAATTACTTTGGAATCCTCTCATCTTAGTTATTAGCCAGGGTACCTCAAGGATGTCTTGGGCCCATTATTATTATTTACATTGGCCATTTTAAAAGCATAAGCCAAAAGTAAACACTTGCTAATAAGCTAACAGCCAGAATAAAAGAAATGAAAGGAGATGTCACAGTTCAAAGTGATATAAATACACTAACGGCATGGGCACAAGTGGCAGATGACATAATAGGCAATTTAGGTATGAAAATGGAACATTTCTGATTAGACAAAGAGAAGGCAAATGAGAGTAGTAATGTACAGGTAATTAAGGTTCTCCAAGGTGTGTCTAGAGGCTTGAATATAAAGTTAAAAAGAAATCATCCTCTATGTAACCAACACTAAATATTGTATTAGGGTATGGTCTGCACACTAGTCGAAGTACGAAAAACAAGATGGCATCTTTTTATATAGCAATCCCTCTGATTATATATATATTGAGGGCACCTTACAATAATTCAAATAGAGCTTAAAAGGTGATGGACATGATCCAGCTTCATAAAATATTTAGGGATTTTTTAGCTGTAGTCTTAGTGGGTACCAAAAACAAAAGCTACAAGCATTAGAATAACAAAGAATAGCCATCTCTATTTTTATAAATTAAAAATTAATTAGTTTAATAATTATATTATAGTAAGAAAGATTACAGTAACAGATCAATGATCGAGAATTGTGGGTACCCATAATAGCCATAAACTGTAGGAGAGGAATTATGAGTTGGTATCAGAGAAATAATCTTTATACATTTGTTGAAATTATAATCAAATATCAATTGAATAAAATAAAAGTAGCATTCATTTCTTGAAAAAAAAAGGTAATTTTGAAAAAAAAAAAAGTTAAGGTTTTCAAATTTCATTTGGAAAAAAAAAAAGGCAAAAATTTTTTTTTTAATTTGCCACCCTGAATATTCTATTCAGGCATGGTGCCACATCACAGGCAGGATATCAATCTAGAATCAGTATAAAGAAAGCAACAAAAATTATTATGATCCAAGGTTTAAAATGTTTAAAGGGATTATTGATAAATTAGAAATAAGACGTTCAACAACAGATCAAGGACTCCCTTTGGAAATAAAAAAACTAGATGGCAGTTTGATTTGCCGTTTGGTTACTGGAAGTCAGTTTTGAGACCTCAGAGAAAGTAAGATTGCGCTCTGTTCCTTTGTTCAAAAATCTGTAATTGTGTAGAATATGGCTGGATCCGAGTCCTAGCTTATTTTGGGGCTATTTTTCCTAGCTACTTTTAATGGAGTAAGTTTGTTTTTCTGCCAAAATCTAGCGAGGAAAAGTTTATGGCAAGTTTGCTCACCAAAATTGTGAGAATTGACGTTATTTTATTTTTAAAAAACTGATTATATACTGGGGACTATGCCCCCAGACACCAGCAAATGATTGAAATCTCCCTACGAGCCGAGCCTCAAAATTAAACCATCGTTTCTTACACCCTATGATAATAGATGGTAGATCTGTAATTATGTTAGACAAGTGGGTAAAGATTTGCAGCAGCAACCCAGAAATCATGGCATCTCTCTTTCATGTCTGAATTTCTTCATTAAAAAAGTGTGAGAGATGCCCATCTAAATATTCATCTCTCCATCCATAGTAGGGAACATTGGCTCTTGCATCTCTCCCGCCCAACTCGTTTTTATATTTTGCGTGCTGGCACTAGTTTCTGAATCTATGAAATTCTGCGAATGGTTGATGGTTAGATGTTTATATCCTTCAGATGACAAATTGGAATGGATTGCCCATCCGTCTGATACGACTCGTTCCCATCAAAATCCACATTTTTAGCGCTGCTAAGAGGGTTTTGCTACTTCAACTTTTGGCTGAACGATGAATTTTCTTAGATTCACATTTGAACCCTTCCACTAATATGACTGGGGTTATATTTGCATTTGCCAAATTTTGCCTCTTTAGGGCAAAAGCTAAACCAAATCAATTAGGGTTTTTCGACAGACGCCTATATGTGCAGTTATTACTCTCATAGATAATCGATTCACGATGAACCAAAACACAACCATTACAATGTTGTTGATGGAGAGGCATTCAGTAAATGTGTAGATTGGTGGCACTCCCACCAATGTATGTTTTTCAGCCAAAATCTATTGGGATCAAGTTGCTCTTATGTTTCATTCAGACGCTCATGAATGAGAGCGAATCCCAGTTAAAATCTACAAGGCGCTATTTTTGTCCCCCGTTGGAAGTCTCCAAAAACTCAACAACCACTCTCCCTTTGTTTTATTCAAACCACTTTTTCCTTTACTGCCTTTTGCTTATTTTTTCACAATAATGAATTGCCAGCTTTGCAAAATATAAACCAATGGATTAAAGTTTTTTCTGAAAACAATTTCATTGCAAATCATCACCAATATATTTTGGTTTACCAAGAAACAATAAATAATTTGGAGTAACATAATTTCACAGATGACAAAAGCCACAAGGGCCTATCAAAGGTCATCCACATCTGTCAAACCCCACCCACAAAATGCATCCATAGGACTGCATCAGATCATGCATCTACAATTTAAACAATCCATAGGATTGTGTCCATTCATGCATCTACAATATATAATTCCAAACATACACAGGAATGTGTCAAAAAGAAAAAGTATCATCAGCAAAACATCAAAATCCAAATCAATCGTAATATACAAAAATAAAAAACTGCATCCACAGGAATGAATCCAGATTACCCCCAAAGTTAACCCTCCTTGCCCATCAAATCTGCGTTTAAATACATTAAAGTTTGGTAATAGATGGGTCACTAAAGTTTCCAAAGCAGTGTATTGAGACAAAAAAGAGCAAATAGGGAGCTAAGATACATTATTTTTATTTTTTTTTTTTATAGAGCCCATCTGGCAACTACCCACTTGGGCATAAGTCGCCGAAAAACACGATAGCCTAGAATTAGGCTACTTTAAAGTTAAAATATGAAAACTTAACAATCAATATAAATTGGAAAAACTTAACAATCGAAGCAATCTCCGGCAGCGGGGGGAGGTCCCCCTCACCCCGGTGCAGGAGAGTGCAACCTAAAACAAAACAATAACAAAAAAAAGGAACCTTAAATAAAGGGGAGAAGGCCGGCCTCCCCCAAAAAGTCAATAAGTCCACCAGTCATGGTGCACGCACTCGTCCCGAGTACAAGGGACAGGCGGTAGCGACCCCGCCCATCCCGGTACCGAGACAGGTATCGTGCGCGAAGATCACCCAGACTGAGACATTCGACAAGAATATGCCGAACAGTCTGGGGGACGACGCAGTCGTTGCAATAGGGCACATGCGAGCGCTCCACCAAGTAACGATGCGTCACACGAGTGTGTCCGATTCGAAGACGACAGAAAGCAACCTGAAGCCGCCGCGGTATTGGGGGATAGGTCCATGGGAACAGTCGCGGCGCAATGGCACGCAACTTTAAGTTCCCCTCGACCGTCTCCCATCTTCTTTGCAAAGCAGTCCGAAGAGCTGCCCGTATTCCTGCCATGTAGTCAGTGTGAGGAAGAGCGAAACGCTGGTCCGGTCGCAGAGTCCTCGCGGACTCTTTGGCGCCCTCATCGGCGCGCTCATTCCCCGCAATTCCTACATGTCCAGGAACCCAGCAGAAGATAATCTCGACATTGGCCCGGCTCGCCAAAACCGTGGCGTAACGGATTTCGCGACCCAGGGGATGCGGAGATTCCAATGCACGAGAGCACTCAGGGCGCTTTGTGAGTCGCTATAAATCACAATCCGGTCTCCGAACCGGGCACGTCGCGTAATCTCCCGTACCGAGTGGTGTATTGCCACCAGCTCGGCCGTGAAGACAGACGCAGCGCCTGGTAGAGCCCCGCTGACTTCAAACAGAGGGGATACGGCGTGGAAGCCGACCCCCTCTTGGGACTTGGAGCCATCCGTATACACTGGCACGGTACCAGCGTGACACGATGTGTGCTCCAAAAAGGTCGAACGCAATACTCCCGGCGCAGTACAAGCTTTGGGAGCAGAGGCGTGGCGACAAATAGCCAAATGTGGTACCCTCCAGGGTGGCGTCCTGGGCAGAACCAGGGGCGCCACCGGCCCGAGAGCTATATCTACCTCTCGAAGGAGTTTCCTGGCCCTAAACCCAAAGGGCTTAGGGTATGACTGGCGTCTCTCGGCGGCATAGGCACCATCGAGATCAGCTGCGGATGCAGTGAGAGCTGTTGGCGACTGAGGGAGGCGCCGGGCTCGCGCGTACAGGCGAGTGATGCACTGCACGCGGCGCAGAGCGAGTGGCATCTCCCCAGCATCGACCAACAGGCTCTCAATGGGGGAAGTGCGGAAGGCACCGGTCGCAAGGCGAAGGCCGGTGTGGTGGATCGAATCCACCTTCCGCAATAAACGCTCGGCTGCGGATGCATAAAACTCGCATCCTTAGTCGAGCTTCGAGCGAACAAAGGATCGATAAAAAAGTAAGGCGGTAGCCCTATCAGCGCCCCAAGCGCTGAACCTCACGGAACGGAGAATGTCCATGGCGCGGGTACAAGAGACCCTAAGGCTGCGAATGTGAGCCTCCCAGGTGAGGCGTCGGTCGAATACAAGACCAAGGAAACGGTGCGACTCAACCACATCCAGGCGCACCCCATTAAGAAACAAATCTGGGTCGGGGTGAAGCCGTGGGTGGCGGCAGAAGTGCACCACCTTAGTCTTGGCCAAAGAAAACCGAAACCTGTGCGCTTCGGCATAGCGAGAGACGCGGTTCAATGCCTGTTGGAGTCGGCGCTCCAGAGTTGGCATCTGGGCCGCGCCAAAAGAGATCGAAAGGTCGACAACGTAGAGCGTAGCGAGAACATCTTCCGGCAGCACCGAGGTGATGCCGTTGATGCTCAGGGCAAAGAGTGTGACACTGAGGACACTTCCATGCGGGACACCCTCTTCCTGCTCCTTTGGGCCGGAGAGGGCTCACCCCACCCGTACGCGGAATCGACGATCTCGCAAAAATTCAGATATAAACATTGGGAGGCGTCCCCTCGCCCCCATCGTGTGGAGAGTCTCCATGATACCGTATCGCCATGCGGTATCATAGGCCTTCTCCAGATCAAAAAACACCGTGGCGTAGTGCTGTCTACGAAGGAAAGCCTCGCAGACGGCATTTTCCAGTCGGAGCAGAGCATCCGACGTGGAGTGGAACTTACGGAAGCCGCACTGTGCGGAAGACAGATGGCCTCCGCTGTCCAGGAAAAAGGCTAATCTAACATTTACCAATTTCTCCATCAACTTGCACACGCAAGAGGTTAGAGAGATTGGGCGGAAACCGGTCGGAGTAGAGTGATCTCTCCCCGGTTTGCGAAAGGCGAGCACAGTAGCGATTCGCCATGAGTCTGGGAGAAGACCTTCCACCCAGATCCTGTTGAACAAATCTAACAGAAAGGCCATGCCTCGCTCACCCAGGTGTCGAAGCATGGCGTACGGGACATCGTCCGGACCATGGGCGGTGTCCGCGCACGAAGCGAGAGCGGAGCGCAACTCACTCACAGTAAACTTGTCGTTGAAGGGTTCTCCGCCTCTGGAGGTAAAGTCCAGCCGGCGGCCTTCCGCGACATCACGACGTGCATTGAATGCTGGCGGAGCAGCATCACGGCTAGAGAATGCGGAAAAAGCGGTCGCTAAGGATTCCGCCACGGACGCGGGGTCCGAGATTGCGGTCCCATTCTCCTGGAGAACGGGAGGGGGGTCCTGCGAGAACTTGCCCCGAATCCTTTTGACTCGCTTCCACACCTCAGCTAAAGGGGTCTTCCCGTTAAGTGAAGACACGTATGCCCGCCAAGAAGAGCGGCGGGCGTGCTTCGAAATATACCGGAACCTAGCCCTAGCCCGACGAAATTCAGCGACAGTGAAATCGTTCGGGCGGCGCTTATAGCGCATGTAGGCATAACGCTTCTGTTTGAGGGCCGTCTCACACTCGGCCGACCACCATGGGAGTGGTCGGCGTGCAAAACGGCCAGACGTCCTAGGAATAGTAGTCAGGCCTACGTCGATGAGGTTGCCGGAGAAGAACTCAACGGCCTCATCTACCGACCTAAACTCCTCGACTGAGATAGAGAATTCAGTCATTTCCTGAAATGCAGGCCACCGCGCCCGCGCCAAGCACCACCGAGGTGGTCTCTCAGGCGGCAGTTGCCCTGAAAATGATATTTGAATGGGAAAGTGATCACTACCATGGAGGTCATCGACCACCCCCCAATCAAAATCAGGCTGTGCATCCGAAGAGCACAAAGATAGGTCAAGGCAAGAAAATGAAGCGGTTCTCGGACAGTGATGCGTAAACTCATCCACGTTTAGGACACCCATCTCAAGCTCTTCGATCAGATCGGCAAGGACTTGTCCCCTGGGATTTATGGAGTAATCTCCCCAGAGAGGATGCCTGCCGTTCAGATCTCCAAGCAAGAGATAGGGCCTCGGCAACCGTGCCACGACGCGGCGGAAGTCCCCCGCGTCGAAGTCAGCTGACGGTGGAATGTACGCAGAAATGATAGTATACCTCCTATCCAGGTGCAGCTGCACAGCCACTGCCTGAAAGGAGGTATCTAAAGAGAAAGGAAGAAAGGAGACATCATGCCGGGTGTAAACTGCGCATCCCCCAGCCCGGCCATCCCGCGGTGGTGGGGTCGCAAGACCCTTATACCCCGGGAGGGCAGGGAGGGGGCACGCACCTAGCATGGTCTCCTGCAAAAAAATAGCTAACGGGGAACGGGACGAGACGAGCCTCCGCAGCTCCTCCCAGCTGGCCCGGAGTCCACGGCAATTCCATTGAAGGAATATGCCCTCCAGGCCTAGCTCGGAGGAGACGCGGGGGCCCTCCTCGAATTGAAGACCCTCACGGGAATGGCCGTACGCTTCCCGGGGGCAGAACCCCGGGCGCTGTTGGCCGGACAAAGCGCTGAAGGCGCTGTCGCCTTCGAGGACTTATTGGGGGGGGGGTTGGGCTCCCCCCTCAGGGGGGAGCCCTGGTTTTAGCCGGGGCAGGGTATGAGCCCTTTTTGTCGCCAGCTTTACCAGGGGAGCGCCCGGGTTGGGTAGAGCCCTCAGAAGGGCTCCGAATGGGCGCGGAAACAAGCGTGCTCGTTGGCCTGGATGGGCCGGGAGCAGAGGGTGCCTTCCTAACTATTGAGGCATATGAGGTCCCAGGCAGAGACGGGCGCGCCAGGACCAAGTCCTTTGCCTCGCGGAATGAGAGTCGATCCTGGGCCTGAACGGCCAGGATTTCTTTCTCAAGGAGATATGTACCACATTGCTTCGAAGAAGCAGGGTGCGGCTCTCCGCAATTGACACACTTGGCCACACACGATTTGGACTTATCGTGTGCGACCTTGGAGCAATTTACACAGACTTCGGGTGACCCCGACTTTGCACGTCTACATGAGCGATTCGTATGGCCGAAGCGGTGACAGTAATAGCACCGCCGCGGAAGTGGCACGAATGCCTTCACTCGGTAGCGGTACCAACCGGCACGCACCGACTCAGGGAGCTTGTCACAGTCGAACGTGACGAAGAGTGTAGGGGTGGGTCTCGAGGCCCCTCCCTGTTTTCTCATCACACGTTCGACCTTGACCGCCCCATGGTCGGCCAGCTCTAAGGTGATGTCCTCAATGGAGTAGTCAACGAGTTCCCTCGCATAAACTACTCCTTTCACAAAGTTCATGGTAGAGTGCGGCGTCACACTCACCGGGGTGCCATGAAGTGTCCGAAGAGCACTAATCTTAGCCGCCTCGGCGGGATTCGCCGCATTCGCCAGAAGGCTCCCGTCCGAGAAACGGGTTACCTTCGGCTCTCTACCAATTACACTAGCTAATCCTCTCCTCTGATGGATCATGTTGCCCTTGGACAACATGGTGCCATCAGTGGAGCGAATAACGAGGAAGCGTTTGAAGCCAGCGGGCTCGAAAACGCCAGGTAACCTCTGAATCAGGGGCCCCGATGTCATCGAGGCTCCGCCCTGTGCACTCTTGGTATTAGTCTTCTTTGTCAGGGGCTCCGCAACCCGGGGGGCAGAGGGGGCGGATGTGCCGATCTTGGCTTGGTCGCTTGCCCGAGTGGCAGCATACCCATCCGTCCCCGCAGATGGAGAGGAGCCACGAGTCTTTTTTGTCTTTTTAGTCTTTTTATTTTTCTTTTTCGGAGAGGAGGGCGGGGAATGAACCCGCTTTTCACCTCCGCAGGCAGAAGTCCCCAGGCCAGATGGACCAGCCTCAGCCAGGTCCCTCTCCGAAATGGAGAAGGTCCTGGTTGTCGTAGGGGCACCTGTCGGAGGAGATCCCTCCCCTCCTTTTACTGCCTCGGAGCCCTCAGCCATTTGAGGAGGACCTTGCATAGGGGCGGATTCGGGTTCGGTGCTTGGCGCCGAGCCCGAATTCCCCCCCATGGAAGGCTCTACCGTCTGAGGCTGGGTCTCCTCAAGGACCATGTCTATCACAGGAGGGGCCTCCAGTTGGCCATCCCCTCCCAGGACATCACAGGTCCCCTTGGCAGTATTGTCACTAGTCAGGTGGTGTGGGGAGGCACAGGCCTTGACCCCAGCAAGGTTTAAAATTCTTGCCAGCAGGTCTTTTGAGGGAAGCGACCGAAGGGGCCTGGCTTCCCTCTCCCCCCCTAAGGGGGTTTGCCCTACCGAGCCGCTTGCACGAGGGGCGGACGGCAATGGGCTGCCTGCTGGCTTTCTTGGCAGTCCCCTTAGAAAGCAAAGGAGGGACTGCCGCTGGAGATAGGGAGGTGCCTGAAAGCACCTCCAGAGAAGGGGGTGAGGGGGAGTCCCCTACACCCGTAGGCGTAGGAGAGGAGTAAGCCTCCTCTCCGGTTAAAGAGTTATGGAGGGTCCCTTGCGCAAGCACAAGGGGGGGACCTCCATTTTCTCGGTGGAGCTGCCCGAGGGCGGCTCCGTCGATTTTCTTGGGGAAGTTGGGGGTTGGGTTTTTTGGGGGTTTTTTTCATTCATGGGCATGGTGACCCTCTTTTTATTACGGGACGCAATAGCTCATCACCTCTCGCAGTTGCCCGCACTGCGAGAGGTGCTTACAAGCCCGGCAGAGCCAGGCGCCGCCATTCGGGACCACCCCTCCCGCCTGGTGGCCTGGCAGTCCTTCGGCATGGCGGCTCCACCTTGAACACGGCGTAAAAAATATAGGTTGTGAAGAGGAGAGGAAAAGGGATGTGAGGAAGGTATGGGTGGGGATGAAGCAGGTTGTTAAAAAAAACCCATCCCGAACCGGAGCTGAGGGGTTAGGGAACAATGTCCCCTCCCCCCTCAGCCCCGATCCGGGGTGGTTGGCTTGAGAAGAAGGTCAGCATTCTACCCTGTGAAATTAGAGGCTGACCAGAGAAAGTTGTGGGAGAGGTTGTATGAAAAGCGACGAGGTAGGGGAGAAATCGGGCTATCTGAAGGAAGGAAGAGAGGCTAAGCTGGGGCCGGACGGAGTGCTGGATCCCGTCAGCACGGCGGCCAGGATGGCAAATCGCCGCGCCCCTTACAGGGCTAAGATACATTAAGAGGAATGTTGGCTATAAGAATTAAAAAAAAAAAAAAAAAAGAAAAAAAAAAAGTCATCCTTAAACTCAATAACTTGTATGTTAGGGCATATTTAGAGTAGTGTATAAAAGCAGGGTCACCACATTTTAGACATGACAACATACTAATTAGTACAAAGGAGGGAAAAAAATAATACTCTTGCTGAAGCACCTTGAATATGAAGATAGACTGAGGGTACTAAATATCTTCTCATTTGAGAGAAGATGTGTGAGGGGAGATATGATTGAGCTTTTTATTAAAGTAAACATGTAGATTGGTGGCAGGCCCGAAAAAGTGGATTTTTGTGCGTTTATATTTCGTTCACCCATGCCTGAATATTCATGCACGTTTGAGTCCTAATTATGTAAACGTTAGAACATTATTCTATAAACAATTATGATTATATACTGGGGGTCTATGGCAACCAGACCCACAATTGATTGAAACTCAGGATCATCTCGTAAGAGGGAGCCCCCTGCAGTTTACCCCGGACACAAGGTCTCCTTAAATTTACTCCAAAAACATGAAACATATTGGAACACAGATGAAAGAATTTACGTCCCATTATTCACACTGCCAATCTACATATTTACCCTTTTTAAAATCTGTTCTGGGATGGATAAGCTGGATTTTAGCAAGTTATTTGAGTTGGAAGGTAATAGGACTAAGGGTCACAACTTAAAAATTGAAAAACCACCACCAATAGAGTGGTAGATTACTGGAATAGTTTGCCATCCTAGACTGTAAACAGTCCAAACTTCAATATTTTCAAATGCAAATTAGATGATTATATGGAGAGGGAGGGAGGGTTAACTTTGGGGGGTATTCTGGATTCATTCCTGTGGATGCAGTTTTTGGTAAAGATGTAGATTGGCGTCTCGGCTGAAAAGGTGGATTTTTGTGCGTTTATATTTCATTCACCCATGAATGAATATTCATGTGCGTTTGAGTCATATTTAGAACATTATTCTATAAACAATTAGGATTATATACTGGGGGACTATGCCCCCCAGAAACCCTCCCAATCGATTGAAACTCAGGATCATCGTAGGGGGTCCCTCCCAGTGTGTTTACCCCCACATGTGCTGTCTCCTTAAATTTACTCCAAAAACGTGAAACAGTATAACACGGATGAAAGTTTACATCCCATCATTCGCGCCGCTAATCTACATATTTACCTAGTTTTTTTATTATTATACATTATGATCAATTTGGATTTTGTTGAGTCTTAATGATGATGCTTTTTGTTTTTGACCTATTCCTGTGTATGGTTCTAATTGTATATTCTAGACGCAGGATCTGACACAAACCTATGGAGAAATACCTGATGATTGGAAGAGAGCGAATGTAGTCCCTATTTTCAAGAAGGGTAGTGAAGAGGATCCTAATAACTTTAGACAGGTTAGCCTAACTCCTGTAGTCTATAAAATTCTTGAGAAAATAGTTAAAAAAGGGATTTGCCAACATCTAGAGAGGGAAGGGTTAATCAGCGATGCTCAGCATGGGTTTAGATCAGGTAGATCATGTTTGACTAATTTACTAGACTTTCTGGAGTTTGTAACAGATCAAGTAGATAAGGGAGAGAATGTAGATATAATTTACTTAGATTTTAGTAAAGCATTTGATAAGGTACCACATAGGAGAGACTAGTTCATAAATTAAAAATGATTGGGATATGTGGGGATGTTTCAAATTGGATAGCTGAGTGGCTGAAAGACAGGAAGCAAAGGGTAGTGCTAAATGGTGTAAAGTCTGAGTGGAGGGATGTTATCAGTGGGGTTCCTCAGAGATCAGTTCTCAGTCCATTATTATTTGTCATCAATATAAACGATCTTGGGGAGGCAGTTAATAATAGTGTCAATTTTTGCGGATGATACCAAATTAGCAGCTGTAATTAAAGATATTGATGATAATTTTAAAGTGCAGGAGGATTTAAATAAATTGTTATCCTGGGCACATAAGTGGCAAATGACTTTCAACCTTGATAAGTGCAAAGTTATTAACATGGGAAAAGATAATAGAAAATTTAACTATGAAATGGATGGGCATTGGCTGAGCTCAGTAGAGGATGAGAAAGATCTAGGATTAGTAATAGATAAGTCGTTAAGGTTTTCTAAGCAGTGTATTGAAGCAAGGTTAACACTTCAGATTCGGGGTGCACGGTAGATGGCCATGTTAGTCGGCTACAATTTTGGGCGGTAGCGTCAGATGTGAACAATATCTGTGTAATATATTTTGTATACGAGTTTTAAGTGGGGGGCTGCGCCCCTCAGACCCCCCCCCAATTGATTGAAACTCAGGATCATCTCAGGGTGGTCCCCCTGCAGTGATATCTCCCCCATGTGCAGTTCCCTTGAATTTACTGGGGGGGTTTTGTCCCCAATAGCTTTTTACTGGCAGAAAAACCTAATCTAATAACAAACAATTCTTACTTTTATAGGTTTCTTGATTAGTTTATGCGCCTTTAGATAATCTAAAAGTTTTTCGCGATCATACAAAGTAAAGCTACGATGTTGCCAGTAAGAAGCCCGTTATCGTTCGCAGTAAACAAAAAATACTGAAAACAAAACGAAAAACAATAAAAGATATCAAGAAACCTTACCTAACTTAGAAAAAGACTATAAACGAGCAGAGCGCAGATATTTAGTAAATAATAGACTAAAAGTTACAAATCCCCAAAACAACAAAAAAATATAACGCAGTATTTGGTCACATCTGACGCTACTGTCTGACATCATAAGAGATGTTGTAGCCCAAAATTGTAGCCAACTAACAGCGCCATCTACCGTGCGCCCCGAATCTGAAGTATTACCAAAGCAAGAAATAGGGCAAATAGAGTGCTGGGTTTCATTAAGAGAAATGTGGGTTACAAAAGTAAGGAGGTTATTCTTAAACTCCATAACTCTTATGTTAGGCCACATCTAGAGTACTGTATACAGGCATGGTCCCCACATTTTAGACACGATATTAAACTTCTTGAGTAAGTGCAACGGAGGGCAAAAAAGATTATTCCTTCCCTGAGGCACCTTGAATATATAGATAGACTGAGGGCATTAAATATGTTCTCGTTCGAAAGGAGGTGTGTCGAGGAGATATGATTGAGCTCTTTAAAAAATTTTCCGGGATACATAAATTGGATGTTAGCAAGTTTTTTGAGTTAGATGATGGAAATCAGACTAGAGGTCACCACTTGAAAATTAAACAGCAAGGGTGTAGGTTGGATTTAAAATATTTGGTAAATATGTAGATTATCGGCGCGAACGATGGGACATACTATTTCGTCTGTATTCCAAAATGTTTCACGTTTTTGGAGTATATTTAAGTTGCCGGCTTGTGTGGGGTAAACACAATGGGGGGGACTACACTACGATGATCCTGAGTTTCATTAAATTGGGGGGTCTAGGGGGCACAGCCCCCTGGTATATAATCCTAATTGTTTATAGAATAATAATTCGAAATGGACTCAAACACGCATGAATATTCCGAAACGAGTGAATGATAATATTTACACAAATTTTTTTTCCCGGTAGATTTCTGGAACAAATTGCCGCTGAGGGTAGTAGGTAGTGCAAATCTAAATGTATTTAAGAGTAGGTTGGATGAGTTTATGGGGAGGGAAGGTTGTGATGGTTCCTAAGTTTTGTATATATTAATAATGTTTGTATAAAAATGAAAATAGCCATAAAATTTTTCAATTTCATCTCTAAAAAAGTAACACCGGAAAGTAGCCCAAAATAGCCCCCAAAAAATAGACCTACGATCTGCCCATAGTCTTCACAATTACCAAGCCTTGATTGGTGATACCCTTGTTTCTGGACGCAATCCTCTGGATGTAGTTTTCCTGGGAGTTTGGATGCCTTAAAAAAGAGGCCGTTTGACTCGGATGACCTATGATGAGCCCTTGTGGCTTTTGTCAACCCTTATATTATATTGTGGGGGGACTTTGATTTTGTCTTCCCCTGGTGATGGTGCTTTTTTTGGGTGGGTTTTGACGGAGGCGGATGACAAAAGCCACAAGGGCCTATCAAAGGTCATCCGCCTTGTGGCTTTTGTCATCCATGAAACTATATTATACGTTATCCAAAATCTTATTAAGCCAACATAGTATAATCTGGATACATTAGATTGCTTTACTCAATAAACCAGCCACAAAAGCGTTGGGATATTGATATTCATGAAAGGGCATAAGAATTGTAGAGACAAAATTATGAATTCTTAAGGATGTACAGTTTCCAGTTAGATTAGGCCGGATGTTAAATGGGCAAACAAGAATGTGAACAAAAAAGAAAAAATACTTACTGCAGACTATGGCTAGGATTAATACTAGAGGTAAACGAAAGTTCATTCTGTAATAAAAATAAGTCACTTAAAAGAGTCCAACAGAAAAACTAACTGTGTTAACGAGCGTATAATGGCGTAGAAACACAACAGGGGAAACACGACTAAAGTTCGGTCTCGGATGACAAGGGCAAAGTGAGTCAAGATATGAAACAAATGAGTGAAGAAATTTTTCCAGTTCGTAATCAGATGAAAATTTCCACCCTCATCTAAGTAAGTAATTAAATATTTTGAAGAAAGTCTCTCAATTAAATAAGAATCTGCGAGTTTCAAAGACTAAAAGATATTTTATGCTATAAAATATCAAGTTATATGAAAACTATAAATTTACTCTAAATAAGTTACATTTAAGAAATTAAGCAAATTTTTATTTTTCTTGCCTAAAATAATTTTAATAAACAGCGAAAGAATGATAATAAGTAACAAAACTTAATTTTACAAGTTACTACCTTGGTATTACCTTCAGAAATACCAAGATTCTTACCAGAAAATTATTCTCTTTTCTCCTGTGTGGAGGAAATAATATTCGTTGTTTGCTTACCAAAGAGCACCAGCATCATCAAATAAAATTGATCTTTTGCTAATACCTCACCTTTAAGTTGAAATTTAAGGTAATTTAATTCTTTCAAATCTCCAAAATTTAAATTTTAAGCTAACAAAAGAAAAAATTAGTCCATTATAATAGATATTAAGAACATAAGAAAAGAAGGAGACTGCAAAAGACCATTCCTGGCCTACACTTGGCAGCTCCTGTTCCAGTCAACCCACAAAAGATTTCTTACCAAAGAAAAGTCATCAACATTGTCACCCTTAAGGAGGTCGTCAGATCTAATCTACAATATACATAAAATGCATCCAGAGGATTATGTCCATTCATGCACCCGCAAAATATAATCTCCCCACTCCTTAGAAAAGGATATACATATGTACAAAAAAAAGTCAGTCCCATCTAGCAGCTTCATCCATATATTTATCTAATCTATTCTTGAAACTACCCAGAGAGGAGGCTTCTATCACATGTCTAGTGAGCCTATTCCATTCATCTACCACACGATTTGTAAACCAATTCCTCCCAATCTCCTTCCTAAACCTATACTTATCAAGCTTAAACCCATTGCTACGTGTCCTGTCATGTTCACTAAGTATAAGAACCTTACCCAGATCCCCTTTATTACATCCTTTTACCCATTTGAAGACTTCAATCAATTCCCCTCTGACTCTTCTCCTTTCCAATGTATGTAGATTTAGTTTTCTGAGCCTTTCACCATAAGGTAAGTTCCTTAGCCCACCAATCATCTTTGCCATTCTTCTCTGCACAGACTCAAGCAAATCAATATCCTTCCTATAATATGGTGACCAAAATTGTACTGCATAGTCTAGATGAGGCCTAACTAGCGCCAGATACAGTTTTAGAATGACTTCAGCACTCTTATTGCTTACACTCCTCCTAATGAATCCCAATATCCTATTAGCTTTATTCTTAGCATTTAGGCATTGCTTTCTAGGACGAAGGTCTGAACTTACCAAAATACCCAAGTCCCTCTCACAATTGGTCCTCCCTAAAATTCTTCCATTTAATTTATAACTATTCAATGGATTATTTCTACCTATACTAAGTACACTACATTTGTCTATGTTAAACTTCATTTGCCATTTCTCGGCCCAATTGGACAGAATGGTCAATTTCTCCTGCATTACAACAGCATCAGAATCAGCCCTAATTGCCCTACCTAGCTTAGTATCATCAGCAAATTTACTCAGGTCACTACTTATACCTATGTCAAGATCATTAATATAAATTAAGAATAGGTAGGGACCCAAAACAGATCCTTGCGGAACTCCACTGCTAACACACCCCCACTCAGATTTAACTCCATCTATGCTAACTCTTTGCTGTCTGTCACCAAGCCATGACTGAATCCACCTAAATATACTGCCATTGATCCCATGTGCTTTAACTTTGCTCAGAAGCCGTAAGTGTGGCACTCGATCAAAAGCCTTACTAAAGTCCAAGTATAAAATATCATAGTTTTTATCATTATCTGCTGCTTCATACACCTTACTATAAAAAGACAGCAAATTAGTCAGACAGGATTTACCCTTACTAAAGCCATGCTGTGATTCTTTTATCAACTTATGCTTATCCAAGTGATCTCTAATATTGCTTGCTATAATAGATTCCATCATTTTCCCTACCACTGATGTCAAACTTACTGGTCTGTAATTAGACATATTTGTTTTATCCCCTTTCTTAAATATAGGTATCACATTGGCTTTCTTCCATGCCACTGGCACAATGCCACTCTCCAATGATTTTCTAAAGATGCATGCTAGGGGCTCACTTAACACATCCTTACATTCTTTCAAAATTCTAGGAAAGAGCTCATCAGGACCGGGTGCTTTACTACTTTGGATTTTATCAATTTCCTTTGTCACTATCTCCTTTGTGATCAAGATATCCTTTAATTTCTCTTCATTATTACCCCGAAAGATCATTGTCACCTCGGGTATATTTAGAGTATCCTCCTGTGTAAATACTGAGAGAAAAAAGTCATTTAGCATTCCAGCCATTGAGTCCCTATCACTCACTAATTCTCCATTGGAATCTATAAGTGGGCCTATTTTATCGCTAACCTTAGTTTTGTATAATTGATAAAAACTTTCAGGATCTTCCTTTGCCCTATTTTCCACTTTAATTTCATAATTTCTCCTTGCTACTCTAACTAACTTTTTAACATCTCTTGCTAGTTCATTATATCTCTGCCTTAAGTGATCCTCTCCATTTTTTATTTTCCTATAAATGCCCTTTTTAATGCCAATATAATGCTTAATTTTATCTGTCATCCATTTTGGGTCATTATTTTTAGTCCTAATCTCCTTATATGGAATGTTAATCATCTGACCTGTAATTAATTGCTCAATTATTCTTTCATACTCCTCTTCAATTGTAATCTCTTCCTCCTGTTGATTATTGACTCCACTAACTGGTATCATTGAATCTATTCCTGAATTGATTTCATTGCCTGGTTTCTGTACAACTGCATCCAGGTAAGTCCTTAGCCCATTATAATTTGCTCTTCTAAAGTCAGGAATTTTAACATTGTTCATGCTACTATCAATACCATTCCATTTCATCTTGAATCTAATTTCACAATGGTCACTATTACCCAAATTTCCTCCAATCTCAGTATCCTTAATAACTTCTTCCCTATTTGTCAGAACTAAATCCAGTATATTATTACCTCTAGTGGGTTCGTTAATAATCTGCCTCAGAAAATTATCTTGGACAACATTCAAAAATTCCTCAGCCTCCTGATCACCCACAAGAGCTTCCCAGTCTATATTTCTGTAATTAAAATCGCCCATTATACACACATGCTTACTTCTACATGCCCGTTCAATCTCCTGCCACAGAAGATTTAAAGCTTCCTTACTAAGATTTGGTGGTCTGTATAATAATCCTAAGACAAGCTTGTTTTTACCTTCCTTAACATTTAGCCATAATGACTCTGTGTTATCATCTAATTTAATTGTACTGTTTACACAACACTGGAGATTATCTTTAATATAAATAATAACCCCTCCCCCTCTCTTCCTATTCCTATCTGTATGGAACATGTTAAAGCCCTCAATCTCAACCTCAGGTTTAAAGTGATTACCTGCCAAATCAAGCCATGACTCTGTTATCGCAATTATATCAAAATTCTCTTCACTCGCTAACGCTCTTAAGAGATCTATCTTATTCCTTATACTCCGACCATTTGTGTAGTATATTTTTAAGTTTTTTTTATTATTCCCCTCTCCCCTAGCTATTCCTCTATCTCTGCATCCCTTCCATTTCCTACACCTGCCCTCTATTCCTGTTATTCCCTTACCTCTAACAGCTTCTAGTTTCCCACCCGTAAGGACCTAATCACACTATCCAGCTCTTCCCATAGAACCTCAACACCTGCCCGACTAAGATGGAGCCCATCCATCGCATACAACCTCCTATTCCCGTAAAACCCTCCCCAGACATCTACAAACACCAATCCTAACTCCTCACACATTCCTTTCACAAATTCATTCAAACCAATTGCACGCGACAACCATTCTACCCCCTCATCCAATCTCGGAAGCACACCAGAAACAACACCTTTTACGCTGTTTCTACTCATCCTTTTAACTAACCTTTTATACTGCTCACGTAACTCACATGTACCCACCTTCTTTACATCTTTCACTCCCACATGCGTAACACAACTGCATCCCTCTCACATCCAGAAACCAGCCTATCATACCTCTCACAAACATCACTTACACCAGCACCCGGCAGACAAACTCTCATTCCCTTCCACTTGCTATCACTCAACTTCCTATCTAAATACCTAATCTGAGAGTCACCCATCACTAGCACCTCGGTCATTCTCCTATTCTGTCTTGGCCTAACATTACCCTCCCTCCTGCTCTCAGTCGCACTACCACCCATCCTGCTTTCATCCACAATCACACCAGGCAAATCACTTTCACACTCTTCCTCTCTCAGGACATTGAATCTGTTAGTCAACCTAACAGGTTCTATGTCCCTCTCATTCACACACCTAACCTGTCCTAACTTATCTATCCTATCCATTTTCACCCACCATTCATCATCACTCATAACTTCGACACTGTTCCCAGTCCTAGCCCTATCTTCCACCCTCTTAGCACTAATCTCACCCTTCAATCGCACACTTGCATCTCTTCTCACCTCAAACACCAAATCATTCAACCTCTTACATTCCCCACTCAACCTCCTAACCTCCCCTTCCAGAAAACAGACACGGCATTCAGTTACATTCACTCTCCTTTCAACTCCACATGCATCACACACCACATACACACTACTTTCAAACGGCATACTCTCGCCATCTATACAAACAGCCATACTCTCAGAAATTTACTAAGGAAAAAGTTTACACTCACCCCCCAAAATTCTTGCTTAGGATTGCTGCCAGTTATCTTCCCCAAAAGTATTAATCACTAATGTATTTATTACACAGTGATTGATGTATTAAATAAATACAAGAAAAACTACACACCCAAATCAGTATTATATACCAATCTTACAATGAGAATCAGGAGCTTCCTGTAAGACAACCTTCCAGAACAAAGCCAGACAGCCAACTGAAAGAAGGTTTATTGAATACAGATAGGTGCCTACAGTATACTGCATATATACAAATCCCCCCAAAATAATGGACATTAAACATTAAACTGTTAATAGAAACTTTAAAGTCGGAAATTGAAGAAGCTTTACAGAGTCAGATGACAGCTTATTATAGTGGTTCACCACACGGTTTGAAAAGAACCTCTTGCCCTAAGGTGAACGTGAACAGTCTTTTTCAATTTGTAATCGTGACTTCTTGTTTGGGACTCTTGGAATTAAAAAAATATTGATTCATCAATTTCCTCATATCCATCTAAGACTCTATGTTAGTGTTAGGTCACCTCTCAATAGTCTATCGTCCAAGGGGAAGATATTTAGCCTCACACTTTTCCTTATAATTTAAATTATTCGGGGAAATTACTAATTTAGTTATGGATATTTGAACTTTCTTTAATTCTCTATCTTTTGAACTAACTTTCAGTTGAACTCCTTCTCCAGTGCAATAAATGAATGTTCCCAATTTGTATATATGTCGATTTGAAGATCTAATATCTTCCCTGAAGCACCTTGAATATGAAGATATACTGAGGGTACTAAATATGTTCGTTCTCATCTGAAAGAAGGTGTATGAGGGGAGATATGATTGAGCTTTTTAAAATCTCTTCTGGGGTGGATAAGTTGGATCTTAGCAAGTTATTTGAGTTGGAAGGCAGTAATGGGACTAGGGGTCACAACTTTAAAAAAAAAAACCGAGATGCAGGTTGGATGTTAGAAAATATTTTTTCAGAATAGAGTGGTAGATTACTGGAATAGTTTGCCACTTGAAACAGTCGAGTCCAAACTTGAATGTTTTAAAAAGCAGATTAGATGATTATATGGGGAGGGTTATCTATTTTAGGGGAGAGGGTTATTCTGGACTCATTCCTGTGGCTGCATTTTTTCATTGTTGTATATTATAGGTGATTTGGATTTTGACAAGCCTTGATGATGATGCTTTTTGGTTTTAACGCATTCCTGTGGATGATTTAAATTGTATATAGTAGATGCATTATCTGACACAATCCTATGGAATGTTTAAATTGTATATTGTAGATGCACGATCTGACAGAATCCTATGGACGCATTTTATGTGTGGGTTTTGATAGATGCGGATAGCCTTCGATAGGCCCCTGTGGCTTCTGTCATCCGTGAAAGTATGTTATGTCATGTTAATATGTTCTCCTTACTATAGCTATAGAGATAAAAATCGGTAATAAATTAATCGAATTGTGAATTTTAGGTGGCATCTACAACTAAGGATGAGAAGGACTTAGGCGTAGTAGTAGATAGGTCACTGAAGTTTTCAAAACAGTGTATTGAGGTGAAAAATAGAGCAAATAGGGTGGTAGGATACATTAACAGGAATGTTAGCTACAAGAGTAAAGAGGCTATCCTCAAACTTTACAACTCAACTCGTATGTTAGGCCACATTTAGAGTACCGTATACAAGCATGGTCACCACATTTTAGGCATGACAGCAACCTGCTAGAGTCAGTACAAAACAGGGCAACAAAAATAATACATTCCTTGAAGCACCTTGAATATGAAGCTAGACTGAGGGTACTAAATATGTTCTCATTTGAGAAAAGATGTGTGAGGGAAGATATTATTGAGCTTTTTAAAATCTGTTCTGGGATGGATAAGTTGGATTTTAGCAAGTTATTTGAGTTGGAAGGTATAATAGAACTTCACCACTTAAAAATTAAAAAACAGAGGTGCAGGTTAGATGTTAGAAAATATTTTTTCACCAATAGAGTCTTAGATTACTGGAATAGTTTGCCATCTGAGACGGTAGACAGTCCAAACTTGAATGTATTCAAACGCAGATTAGATGATTATGTGGGGAGGGAGGGTTAACTTTGGGGTGTATTCTAGACTCATTCTGTGGATGCAGTTTTTTATTATTTTATATTACAATTGATTTGGATTTTGGCGAGTCTTGATGATGATGCTTTTTGTTTTTGACATATTCCTGTGTATGGTTCGAATTGTATATTGTAGATGCATGATCTGACACAATCCTATGGATGCATTTTGTGGGTGGGTTTTGACAAAAGCGGATGACGTTTGATAGGCCATTGTGGCTTTTGTCATCCGTGAAATTGCTAAGGTCAAACAGCGAACTTTTTCTATCCGAACAAGGTATAGTTAGATGCTATAGAGAAGTATCAATATGTCTAGAAGCTCATATAAGAACTACATATAAATATTAAGGTAAAAGGGATATGAAAATGAATGCCAATAAATATTAATCATTCGATTAATAATAAATAAAAAAGTGTGTCTGAATTACGATAGAATTTATAGAAAGAAGATCAGTGAAAATTGTAAGCACAAATATGATAAATTTCCCCGGACGAAAAAAAAAACAGGAATATATTTTGAGATGTGTAGAAAAAGAGGCGATGAAAAAATAAAGAAATAAACTAGCGTCATACGACTTGCGAACGTCATCCTAGCTCGCAAGATTACTGTTGGCGAGAAGCGTATCGACTGAGTCATTCTGAGTCTAAAAAAAATACTCACCTGAGCGAAGCTTTTAAACTGCCCGCTTGCACGCTACAGGAATATTGATTTAATATTTATCGAGATTGGGATATATTTAATTTATTTTAGGATACTACAAAATTAGTGGACAAGTAAATTGATAAATGGGAACAAAAAATGAAGCTTGAATTACTTATTGATTGGAATAATGATTGAATTATTATATGACAAAAATAATGGAGTGGATAAATAATTCCCCAATATGTCAGGAGCTGAAATAGCAGGGGATTTTTAAATACTGGGAGTAAACAAAAATAGACTTCAATAGAAACCAAGTGAACACAAGTGAGCTTACTTTCTCAATCCCTGAGAGATGTGGACCAGTATTGCCAAAATTACATTTTATCTATAGGATTGTAATCTTGTATGATGTTATAGAAAAAAATAGCGCAAAGAATGTTTTCCGCATTAACCGAATAATGGCAAAATTACTGGGTTGCAAAGAATTACTAAGATGGCATTAACAATGAGATAAAAGGATACAACAATGAGAATTTAAACTTGAGCGTCTGCAATAATGTTTCAAAGCAACCACTTCTAGGACGAGTTCACAATACATATCTCGAAGTCATATAGATATCTTATAACGCTCTCTCGCTCATTGAGCACCACCTTCCAAGTCTATGTTGACTAAAAAAAAATGTGTGCATAAACATTTTTTGTTGAAGTGGATAAACAGATCAGAAGACTCCAATTTCACACAGAGGGAAACTTACAACACATCACGTTTAAAATCGAAACATCTATTGATATTATCGATGTTAATGTATCAGCTTTGGTATGCAAATTGTTAGCAGTCTCATTTGAAAAAGGGCGAGATACTCGCACGCCTAAAAATGATTCGACTGAAGGTGATTCGATGGCTCGTTCTCCCGAACTGACGTTTGCTCAGGCGGAACATCTTGCGGCTGAATGTTCTTTTGACTGCCTACAGCTGGCGACAAGGTTTAATCAAAAGTAGAGAAGGCGATACCATTTGGGAAGTAGAAGTTGGAGTAGTATAGGTGACAGTGGGAGGTATAAAGAAAACCTTATTGGGTACATATGTATAGGAGGCCTCGGGGTGTTAATAGGGTTGTTCATTTTATGGCGGGTTTTTATTCGTGAGGCAGAGCTATCAATTTGAAGGGGTGTCGGACGAAGGCGTGTGAGGTCTCACCGTCGAGTTTGCTCTGACTCCCAAAGTTCTTACGAGGAATCTGTTTATAGGCTGGGTTAGAAAGGTAACTTGGTTATTACTCGGTCAAATGAAGGACTCGAAAGGAAAATGAGATTCGCAAGCGAGATAGTCGAGACTTACGTGGCTTTGTTGTAAGTTTCCCTTTATGTTAAATAATTATGTTATAATTGGGACTAAGGACGGCTGGATTTAAGGACGAGGAACGGAATCGTGACACCAATAAGATTAACGTGAAATCCGGAATAAAGAGGGGTGAATGTATACTACTAATAATAGTGATGCTATTCTCTTTCTCTTCTTTCTTGGAATTCTTTGCCACTCTTATTTATATGAATCTCGATTAAGGGGGCGTGACTTAGCTATCCTTAATCCGAATACGAGGCGAAGCCTCACAGGTTAAAGTATGTTCGTTTGTTTAGACTGCTGGGCGGATTCAAAGGGTGTGTGTGTGTGTGTGTGTGTGTGTTTTAATGTAGACACATTTGGCCGCACCCGGGCTAGCATTGATAGCAAAGTTGATATTGTCGTTTCACAGGTCCACGTCAACTTTAGCTCGTTATCGCCTAATTCTCGATTCCTTCGTTTGTTCGGGAAATGACTACGACAGCCCAAAATAATAATTGGAATTGAATTTCGTTGAGTGCGCGGGGTTTTTTTGTTATTCGAATACTTTAAATATGGTTGGCCGGGGATTGGTCTTATTTAATTATGCTTTGGTGGTTGGAGGACTTAAACAAGTATTGCAATATTAATATTTAATTACACAACAAAATATATAATACAAATAATTACATTATCTAGTTATTAATTAATTCAGCAATGGGAAAATTATAAATAATTACCAAGAGTTAGTCATGTCGCAAGGGCTCAATACTCCGAGTACCGATCCGATAGGGATTAGGAAGAAACTACGAATGGAATCCGAGCCTTAGGGGCATAGAAATTCACTTTAGTTATCCGAGATGACTCGGGGGGGAAGAGAATACTTGACGAGTCTTAGTCGGGAGGCGTCGCACCGCCTCGACGAGGAAAGGAAAGGTGTAAAAAATTACAAGTAATTACTCATGCCGCAAAGGGGTAATACTCCAAGTACTAACCCGATAGGGTTTAAGAAGAAACTACGAATGGAATCCTAGCCTTAGGGGCACAATAATTCACTTTAGTTATCCGAGATGACTCGGGAGAGGACTATTGAACGACTCTTAGGTGGAAGGCGTCGCTCCGTCAATACGAGGAAAGGAAATGTGTAAATATCTTATTTATTTATTTTTTTTTTTGGGGGGGGGGGTACCACTAGTAGACGCTCGGGGAGGATTCTACAAATAGACGCTCAAAATGAGAAGATTCTCATGTAGACGCTCGAGGGGGGAAACTCCTGTGAGGCTGAGACTGTGCGCTTCTTCTGGACGGGTCCTTCTAGCGATCCTAGCTGCGGGGCGGTATGACACCATGTTCTATCGCTCGATGATATGCGCCGGCAGTGGATGATTCAACATACGTTTTAAAAGAGACCGACGAATACCTTCTGTATTTTACTGGCTTGGCTCACTAGAGAACAACGTAGAGACAGCTCACCACCACGATCTGGGGTCTTGTCCAAGGAGGATGGGAGGGGGGGGGGGGTTACGTATTCGGGACTCTTCTTTGGGTGGATTCTGACTGAATACTTCCACGATTAATTTTGTGACATGGAATATATAGGCGTTCGCCGGAACTTCTATATTTACTAACGGAAGCAATTAAGTCCTGCCCTACCTCCTCGGCGTTTATAGCTCAGCGGCGGTGTTTTGATGGTCCAACTGAACCGAAGAAATTTTCGGCTAATCTCGCCGGAAGTTTGCCGACGGGCAAACTCCTTTAAACAAAGTCTTACTCGATCTCTCTTTCTTCGACACACCTCCCTCTTGAAGATGGAACGCACGAGGGAAGTGACATCACAAATAATAGTAATTAAAGGTGTATAACGAGTACACGCCCGAAAGTCGTGCCAATTACTAACAAAAAAGTAATACATATATACAATGTTTTTATAATAATTACACTCGTGATTTTAAGAACACATGTTCACCCATTACTACGATACCAAGAGTAATAAATAATTCAACCAGGGTATAGCTACGACTACATATAAGCACATTCACAAAAGGGGCGAGGGAAATCATAGTACCTAAAACTAAAGTTCCTGGTAGACATGACCAAGGTAAATTACTCAACAACTTAATATTTTTTAAAAAATCAGCAGAGAGGCACATAGGGCCTCGATTACACCAGATAGGGGCGAATATTTACAATAAGGGTCTTAACAAGGACCGAGAGTTATTTATACCTATGTACATGAAATATTTTCACAAGAATTAAGGTAGGCCTAAGTTTCATTGGGGCTAAAATCAACGGGGTTGTGACTTAGGCTATCCGCTATATAATTCTCTGAGTCTTTTACATATGAAATTTTTTCAATTGAAATTCCTACAAAAATAGGCTCCAACGCATTAGTCTACCGTTATTATTTTTTTATGTTTTTCAAGTACGCCAGCTGCTTGTGATCTGTTTCAATGGTAAACTCTTTGCCTAATAAATAAGTCTTACTTTTTTTTATTCCTCATACAATAGAGACGACTTCGCGCTCGATTACAGTATAATTCCTTTCGCGCGGTGGCAGCCTTCAGCTAGCGTATGCAATGGGGAAACACTCGTCATTAGCTCCGTATTGGACCAACACGCAACCTATCCCGTCGTTGCTAGCATCTGTCCTGATACCAAAAGGCTCGGCTGGAATAGGTAACCGCAGGATTGGGGTAGACGCGAGTTTACCTTTGAGTTGATTAAAGCTGGCAAATCAAGACGGAGTCCAGGCGAGTCGCTCGGGGTTTCTCTTCTTTAGGAGATCGCATAAGGTGCGGAAAGAGAGGCAAAGTTCGGAAAAAATGTCCTGTAGAAGGAGGTAGAGCCCATAAATGACCTTAATTGCCGTTTGTTAACGGGTAGCGGCATTCTCGCGATAGCTTTATTTTTTTCGTCCTGCGGGGCTAATCGTTGGTTTCCTGTGCGGAATCCCAAGTAGTTGATGGTGGCGAAGCCAAAATGACACTTGTTTGGCCCGATAGCACGGTTGTGTCTTCTCAACTTTGAGAGTAAAGAATGAAGGGCAGTCAGGTGGGTTTCCCAATCGTTCGTGGCAACATATGTGTTATCATCCGTTTGTAGTTGCTAACAAGCGGTGACGAGGCCAAAAGGAATCCTTTGAAACTGCATTAACCCCTTTTCTGTATAAAATGCAGTAAATCTCTTTACACTGTACTTCAGAGGAAACTGATAGTACGCTTTGCATAAATCCAGTTCCGAAATATATTTCGCCCGTTCAAAGAAGTGCAGATTTTGGTCAATTAGCGGAATAAGCTCCGCGTCAAACAAGGTGACCGCGTTCAATTTCCTAAAGTTAATACACATTATGTATGACTCATCCGGTTTTCTTACCATGACAGCGGGGGAACAATAGTCAAAGTGGCTGGAAGAGATTGCAATCAGTCCATAGGTGGTCATGTCGTCAGGAGAAATCATCCTATAGTCCTGTTATACATTTCTAGAAAGGCATTCCCGGTTGGATTATCAAGAGATGTAAAAATGTGTTGTATGGCAATTAATTTAACAATTCTTCAAATAATGAAGAAAGAACACGTTGCATTGCAGAACTAGATGAAGATACACCCCCCCCCCCCCCCAAAGAAAATCGTCAACAGATTGTGAACGACCAAGACTGGCAGAGGACACTGATGCACTTCTTGAGACAATATGCGACATTGTTATCAGAGGATCTTGAGCTGATGAAAGGCGAATATCAGCAATAATTTGCTCATCATAGACAATGGGTGATATGATTGAAGCTTTGAAAGATCAAGGATATAACCTGTCACGTAGTTCACTGTACCTACATCTAAGACACAAAGCCAGGCAAATCGTGAAGGTAAACGGCATGTTAATTCTTGTCTGATTAAGTTTATTAAACTAAAAAAACACGCACCACAAATATTATCCAGATATCAAGTTCGCCAAGGCAGCTATATCCAACCTTAAAGAGGTTGCTTCTATACTCGGTCCTCGAGAAGTGACCTTATACTCTCAAGATGACAAATACCGGGTGACACGGGGTATACGTTGCATCTAAGCAGGACACTCTCCTAATGCATGCAGACTATAAAGTAAAACTTCCAAATTATGACTTTGTTGTTGCAATGGCCCACAAGTTGATACCCTCTTCCATCTTCAATAGTGGACTGGAAAAACCTGTTATGATTGTAACGTGCGATGGAGGCCCGGATTAAAATCCTCGCTACCAGAAAACCATCAGTGCTTCAATAGATTATTTTTGTAGCTTCCATGTGGTCATCATTTTATTTGCAGCTGATGCTCCATGCAGAAGTGCCTACAACAGGGTAGAGAGACGAATGACACCACTGAGTCATGACCTTGCTAACGTTATACTTCCACACGATCATTTTTACTCACATTTGGACTCTCAGGGAAATACCGTGGGCAGCAACTTGGAAATAAAAGAAAATTGAACATGTAATTGATTTACCCCTAGTAGTGACTGAATATATCTGGCATGCTTATCATCAGACTCTTCTCATTGACAAGAGTCATAAGTGGCGCCAGCAGCATGTAAGAAAGAGTCGAAAAATGTTTCAGGTTATTAAGTGCAACGACACATCTTGCTGCTCGCCAACAAAGACCTCATATTTCTCCCTTGTAACGACCACTTAATTCTTCCACCAATGCCACTTGCACAATCAGATGATAGTATGGTAGCTGATATTCCAAAGCAACGGTTTACTCCACTGTTTGTCATCATCCAACTGGGAATGCAGCGTTGCTAGCCCCCATACTAAGCAAATTCTCCAGAAGCATAGCGTATGTTTATGGATACCCGTCACTGCAGGAAGAACTATATAAAAGAATTTGTCAGAAGTGTGGACTCTACTCAACGCCCGTGGTCTCGTTGACCAGGACTGGCAATTCCGCATAAAGGAAACAGGAGAGGCACTTTGTAAGATCTCTCCAGTACGCCTTGTGTTTTGATAAAACCATTGTATTAGAACATAAGAACAAAAGGAGTCTGCAAAAGGCTAATCAATAAGGTATACGAGGCAGCTCCTGTTCTCATCACCCAGTTCAGTCCCACTTAGTATCCGCATCCATAAATATATCCAATCTATTTTTAAAACTCACCAGGAAGATTTTTATATCACTTGACTAGTGAGACTATTCCATTCATCTTCCACTCGATTTGTAAACCAATTTCTACCACTCTCTTTCTTAAACTTAAACATGTCCAGTTCAAGCCCATTGGAACGTGTCTTATCCTGTTCGCTAAAAATAAGAGATCTACCTATGGCTACACTATTATAAACTTTTACACACTTGAAGACCTCAATCGAGTCCCCTCAAACTATTCTTTTTAATGTATGGAGATTTAGTCTTCTACGCCTTTCACCATAAGGTAAGTTCCTCAACCTTTGAATTAGCTTAGTCCTCTTGCTTTGCACAGACTCAAGTAAACCAATATCCATCTTATAATACGCCAATCCAAATTGCATCGCAATCAAGATGAGGCCGAACTAATGTCATGTACAGTTTCGGAATGACATTAGCACTCCTATGTATTACTTACGCTCGTCTCAATAAACCCCAATACCCTACCTATTAGTTTTCTTCTTGAACTTATGCACGCTTACTAGGTCGGAGCTCAGTATTTAACATGACACCTAGTCTCTTTCACATTCTGACATTCCTAAAACTTTTCCATTCAGTTTATAATTATTCAGTTGATTATACCTACCTATACTAAGTACACTACACTTGCTTATGTTAAATTCTATTTGCCATTTCTCTGTCCATTGAATAGTTTAGTCAATTCATCTTGTAATACCTCAGCATCAGAGTCAGACCTTATACTCCTACCAAACTTAGTATCATTAGAAAACTGCCTCAGGTCACTACTTCTACCCAAGTCAAGATCATTAATATTAATCAAGAATAACATGGTCCGAACACTGACCCCTAAGGAACCCCACTGGTAACATTCCCACGCTCAGATTTAATCCAGTCTATAGTAACTCTGCTGTCTGTTATTAAGCCACGACTGAATCCATGAAAAATATTTACATCGATCGCATGGGCTTTCATTTTATCCAAATTTTGTAAGTGTTGCACTCTGTCGAAAGCCTTACTAAAATTCAAGTAAACAATATCATAATTCTCATCTCTATCGTCAGAATCATACAAATTTCTATAAGAAGACAGTAAATCATTTCAAAGGCGATTTACTCCTAGTAAAGCAGTGGTGAGAAATTAATCAATTTATGTTTATCTAAGTGATACCTAATAGATTATGCAATTTAAAGTCCATCATTTTCCACACCACTGATGTCAAATTCACTGGTCGGCAATTAGACATATTTAGTTTATACGTCTTTTTAAATACAGGTATTACGTTAGCTTTCTTCCATGCTGTTAGTACAATGATAGTTTCTAACGATTTTAGGAATAGGCATGGTAGGAGCTCACTTAACACATCTTTGGATTCCTTCAAAATCCTTTGACACTATCTCCTTTATAATTTAATAATCCTCTAATTTCTCCTCATCTTTATCCATGAATATCAACGTTACCTCAGGTACAATTAGAGTATCCTCGGGTGTAAATACAGAAATACAATACTTATTTAACATCCTAGCCATTGCATCACTATCACTCACTAATTCTCGATCTGTAGATTTAAGTGGGCCTATTTTCCCCCGATTCCTAATTCTGTATAATTGAAAGAAACCTTTGGGTTCTTCCTTTGCCTTATTTGCCACTTTAATTTCGCAATTTATCTTTGCTACCCTAATTATCTTTTTTAATGTCCCGAGTTATCTCATAATATATCTGCCTTAATTTATCCTTACCATGTTTTAATTTCCTATAAATGCCCCTTTTAATGCCAATATAAAGCTTAATTTTATCTCGGATCCATTTAAGTCTGCAGATTTGACTCTAATCTTCCTATATGGAATGGTTATATTCTGTCCAACAATTAATTGTTTAATCATTGTCTCATATTCCTCATCAACACCATTCCTCTCTACCTTGGGGCTTTTTTCCCCCTCATCTGCTCTCATTGACATCACATTCCCTGACCTGACCTAACTCTCTAGTCTCCCCAAACCGTCTCCAGGTACCACCTCAGACTGAGATAATCTGCTTTTCAAAAGTCTGGGATTTTATCCTAATTTATCCTACTGAAAACCTCATTCCATTTTAACTTAAATCAAATTTCGCAATGGTCGCTATTTCCGCAATTTCCTCCATTTCCTGTATCGCTAATGCCTTGTTCCCTATTTTTAGAACTAAATCCAATATATTATCACCCCTAGTGGGTTGGTTTATAACATAACTAAGAAAATTATCCTGCACCATAGTAAAAAATTCATCATCCTCCTGATCACCTACAAGAGCTTCCCAATCTATATTTTTATAATTAAAATCACCCATTATACACACATTGTTACTTCTACATGCACATTCTATCTCCTGTCACAGAGGACACGAAGCTTCCTTACTAAGATTTGGTTGTTTATTTATTAATCCTATGACAAGTTTATCCTTTCCCTCCTTAACATCTAGCCATAATGACTCTGTGTTAGAGCTAGTCCTCCTTTCCTATTATTCCTATTATAACGATAAATCTGGGCTCAGGTCTGAAGTTCTTTCCTGCCATATCAAACTATGACTCTGTTATTGCAACTACAATTATATTCTCTACACTCACTAGCCCTCTTAACAAATCCATCTTATTCCTTATGCTCATAATATTTGTGTAGTATATTTTCAATGTATCCCTCTTTATAGTCTTATTACTACACTCTACCTCCGTAGTACTCTGCTCATTCCCTCGCCTGTTGATCTCTAAATTGATCTGAATGCCCTCATCCCTACTTGTCTCACCCTATTTACCTTGACAGCCTTTATCTTCCCTCGAGAGTGTCCCTTTCAACTTAAGTGTAACCCATCTATTGCATAAAAATCCCCCCTTCCAAAAACTAATCCATGTATCAATACAAACAATAGGCCCATACTGTTATAGGAGGTGATGGTCATCAGTTTATGGGGGGAAGTGGAGGTAAAAGTTACCCGGTTAGTGGGAGCTTGGTCGTTAGTCATAATGGCGAGTATATTGAATAGTGTTCGTTGCTATTGCGCACGACGGGTGGTGAAGACCTTTGACAACTGGGCTTACTTTATACTTCCGTCGAATTGTTTCTGACTCCTTAATATATAATTCTTCAGGAGGGCTATGATTTAGGCTGGGCTTATCGAAGGGTTCCGGGTAATCGGGGTAAAGAAGGACTTCGAAAAGGATGTAGCAAAAAAAAAAAATCTTATACTGGCCGATTAAAGGGGCAATCACGAGTACTTTGCAGCGAATAAGTAGGCTTTCTATTCTACGCGAAATATTGGGTTCGAAGGCGACAGGACTTAGGCGAATTAAACGGGTTCCGTAACGCTACCAAGGGAGTAAACGGTGTAGACGAATAATGATTCTCTTTCCCTGACTATGGTTCTTCTTCTAACTTTCTGTCTCTCGAAATAAAAATGTCTGAATATATATATATATATATATATATATATATATATATATATATATATATATATATATATATATATATATATATATATATATATTATTCTTATACTGGCCGATTAAAGGGGCAATCACGAGTACTTTGAAGTAAATAAGTAGTAGGTTTTCGTTTCATAAGGGGCGTGACCTAGACTTCTCCGTGGTGGTGGACCCCAGTGGTCTGGTTAGTTAATTTCTTCCCCTAGGGCGGAGCTACCGAACAGCTGTGAGTGTACGATATACCTACATATTTCTAATAGTTTTATCTTTATTATAGGAATCGCTAGTTCAGATCTGTGTTAAAATTCCTCTGGTTAAAGTCTGTATTTGCTCAGCTGCTTTGTAGCCTCCCGTTTTCTAATAAATATTTCCCAAGAAGCGAATGTTTGTTTATGCGTGACATATTGACTCAGGTGTCAGCCCTAATATTTTCTTTCAGCGTTCGTATTTTGTGTGTTCCCGCGCGCGACTCTATCGACCACTTGCCTCATTAACATATGTATTTTTATTTCCTTAATATCTATACAAATTAATATACATACAAATTAACATATATATTTTTATCTCCCTATTCTCACATTAGACATATTATTTCCGTTATTTACATGTAATGCACTTTGTTAGAATTTGATAAATCCACCGAGCGTCCATTTGTGGAGTTTCTCACTGGGCCTATTAAATCCTGCAATTTGGTGCCAGCAGCCTACCTATTATATAACACGAGCACCATACTGTCACCCAATACCTTCACTCTCTCATTTATCCCAACTGCACGCGATATCCACTCACGGCCTACTCTAACCCAGGTAAAATTTCTGAAACTACATACTTCCTACTACTATCCCCAAACTTTAGTAACAAATCCCTATATCCAGACACTTTTTAAAATGACTAAAGACAGGTTGTTTAGTTTTTCAATTAAAATTGATTTTTCAACTATTTTGACTGAATAAAATCATTTTAACATTATTTTTTTTCAATTTGAACAGTATTTTGGATAGTATTTGGAAAATAATCTATTTTTTATTCTTTAGGTGATAGTAAATTATTAATTAATTTACCGGAGGTTTTTTTAAGAATTTTGGACATGTAGAATTTTCATTGTTGCCAACTCGGGCTTTTGGTTTTCTTTGTTTGCTCTTGGCTGATTGTTTGTCTCCTACTGATCTTATAAGGAGTTACAAGGAGTTACAAGGAAAGAGAGTACCCTAGAAGACCTTACGGTCCATTCAAAGAGGGTACCTTTGAACTAGCAATCGAGCGGGCACATGGCTGCTCAATTGTTTTGCGTCCCTAAACGGCCACTTTTCAAGACTTTGTCTAGTCTTGACTTGAACTGGTCAACAGATTCACTGTTGACAACTTCCACTTAACGCAGATACTGTAGGTGAAAAAATTTCCACACAGATTGCAGTTGAAACACATATACGACGTACTTACGTTGTTCTCGGTACGAAAGACTGCCAATGAAGATTTCTGCAACGACTTCGAAGAGTTCTTATATACATGTATATGGTATCTAATATATTATTTTGACCCTTTATTTATTTATTTTAAGTTATTTTTTTACATATCTTATCACTTGAGTATGGCTTCGTGTGAACGTGATATTGGTCGTACCTATGCAATTGAGAGAACAAAAGAGAAAAAAGAAAAATTCAAGAGAATGAATGAACAGAAAACGAAAGATGAGGATGGTTGCAGAAAGATCACTATGTTTTCAAAACCTACACCTGTTTCTTCTAATACTCCTCTAGCTAAATCTGAACACTCAGTAGAGTCAAAAAGTGAAGATACTCCAAAAACACAACAACCTACAACATCTGCACCATCATGTGTGCTCTCTCACAGTACTTCAGACACTATGGATATTTCAAATGAGGACTTTGTTCTATGTGATCCTAACTTGTGGACTATGAAAGTTTCGGATTCACTTCGGCAATCATTCATTGTAGAAAACTTTAGTTAGAAACTAGATATAGATTTTAAAATATCAGCAAGAGTTTACGATGATGGGAGAATTAGGTATTTAAACTCATCTATGTTTTTCAAAAAACTTGACAATTCTGAATCTGTGACGCGGTCATTAATGGTTTACTCTGAAACCTCAGGAAAAGTACACTGCTCAGCTTGCAAATTATTTTCAGATGAAGAAAATGCATTCACAGAGGGATTTAATGACTGGAAACATGCCCAAAGAATTGAGGGTCACGAGACTAGTGCTACCTATAAAAATAGTGTTATTTTTAGTATAAGTCTTGCCAAAAAGGAAAGCAGAATAGATACACATAAATATAGGAATTCAGTTCGAAAGAGATGGCAATTATTGGAGGAATTTCTTGAAAGAGTAATTTCTGTGGTAAAATTCTTAGCTGTGAGAAGACTGACGTTCCGCGGTGAAAATGAGGTCCTTGGATCTAACAACAATGGCAACTTTATAGGGATAATGGAACTGTTAGCACAATTTGATACGTTTCTTGCTGAGCAGCTTTTACGTTTTGTAAGTCCTGGACGAGGCACTGTTTCTTATCTGCCATCCACCACTTGAAATGAACTCCTTGTGTTGATGGCAAAAAAGTCGTCACAAAAATAGTTTCTGATGTGAAAGCAGTTAAATAATTTGCCATTAGTGTAGATTTAACCCCTGATATATTCCATGTGGATCAGTAGACATTCATTATTCGGTTTGGGGACTGCAGTAGAAAACCTGTAGAACAGTTCTTAAAGTTCATTCCTCTGAAAGGTCATGATGGTGAGACACGGGCGAATGTGGTTACTGACACTACATGAGCATGATCTCCGTATAATGACTGTCGTGGTCAGTGTTATGACAATGCAAGTAACATGCCTGGCAAATATCATGGATTATAAGCCCGAATCAAGCAGGTCAACTCTCTGGTTGATTTTGTGCCCTGCTAAGCACATTCATTAAATCTTTTATTGGATCATGTGCTGCAGAGTGTTGTGTCAATGCAATTTCATTCTTTGGATTCTTACAAACATTATTCAACTTCTTCTCTGCTTCAAGTCACCGATGGTGTATTTTGCGATCAACCATTAATGGCGCTATCATAAAGTTACTATCAACAACAAGATGGTCGGCAAGGTCTGATGCAACAAATACTTTGAAAGCTAATTTTGCTGAAATAGGCTCAGCTTTGATTCAGTTGGAAATAGATAAGGACCAAACAGCAACTCCCAGAGGGAAGGCATCAAGTCTGGTGTCAAAAATGGAGAATATTGAAACTGCACTTCTTTGTGTAATCTGGGAGTGTATTTTCAGCGAATGAATTGCCACAAGCAAGAGTCTACAGAAAGTTGAAACTAACCTAGCAACATGTACACTTCTTTATAAATGCCTGTTGCAGTTTGTCAGTTGTCTGCACAATGATGAAACATTTGAGGAGTTTGAAAAAAAGGCTATACTACTAATGAAGGACCACAGTTATCGTGATGATCACCAAAGATCGAGAAAAAAGAGCTATCAGCCGGGAATAATTCATTAGCATTAGAATTAACCAAAAGGAAAGAAGTATTCTCAAAGCTCCAGGAGAAGTTTGGGTTCCTATTTAGTATCACTACTTTGTCAGAGCCTGAACTTAGAGAAGCTGCTACAAATTTGGAGAAGCATTTCTCTGCAGATTTTCAGGTAACATTTGCGGATAAGATTGCTCAGTTTTCTGCAAACCCCGCTTGAAAACTGCACACCACTCTCTGCTCTCAGACATATACGCACAGTTGGAATTGTAGACACCTTCCAAAATGTTGACATAGCATTCCACTTGTATTTAACACTGCCAGTTGCAAATGAAGAAGAAGAACGGTCATTTTTAGTTTTAAAAAGAATGAAGAGCAAGCTTCGCTCAACACTGTCATGGGATAAACTTTGTAATCTCGCCTTGATGACAATTGAATTAGATTTGACCAAAGAAATTAACTTTCAGGATATAATTGACACTTTTACAAAGTCCGAATCAAGAAAGAAGGTAGCCTAATCCCATTTTAGAACTAAGTGATTCTATAGAAATATGAATTTCTATATAAAAAATATGATTCTATAGAAAAATATTGATAATTGTTAATAAAGATATACAAAAATATCTTATTCTAAATACATGCAAACATAATTACACGAAAACAAGTAAAAAATACAAAGTAAATCGTACTGTTTCATCATCTTTCCTCTACCACTATATATTTATTTCACCACCATGGCTGGACTTAACACCAATCAAATCCCAACCAAATTGTTATGAGCGAATGTATGGTAACAGGGGCCCCGCTAAAGTGGATGACCCAGGGCTTCGAATGACCATAATCCGGCCCTGCCCAGATGTAAAACAACTGCATTCCTTTCAGGTCCATCCACTATCCTTTCAATTCTCTCACTCACATCCGCTACACGGGCACCTGACAAACAAGCCCACATCCTCCTCTGAGCTCACGTTTACAAAAGGTCTTTATCTAAATACCTAACCTGTGAATCATCAACCACAAGGACTTCAGGCACTTCATTTGCTTCGCTTACACCCATAACCCCCTTTCTCCTAAGACACTGAACCTATTACTACAAGTAATAGGCACGGACCTACTCTCTCTATCTAAGTCTACTATCCCCACCCCCTTAACACCGGCATCTTTACTCTCATCTGGAACAGGAGATGCCTCACTAGCTACTTGATTCCCTCCTCCACTTACCACCCTCCACTAACTACTCTCTCCACTAGTCCTACTCCTAGCTAATGAAAATGGGCTAAACTTACGATCCTCAGAATTCCCCTTGGGTTTACTGCTGAGATTTCCTCTAAGCTCAATGACTAACTCCTAAAGCAATGGCTATCCTATGCAAATCCTGTGCTCTTCTCTCTTCTAGCTCCCGGACACAGTTTCGCAGCCAACACAAACAACACTGGCAGTCCCGACTCCTACCATTCCACAATCAGCACAAATATCCCAAGACTCACGCTCATACTCACCCTCTGCCATCCACCTTTTCTCTCACTCAATGCACTCAGCCTTATAACCTAATTAACGTTTAAAAAATAAAAAAGTCACTGACTTAAATAAAATATATTATACAAACAAATAGACAATACCACACGGCCAAATCAAACTTATGATGAATATGGAGTTTATCGTACCATCTTCAGTCATATACTGAGAACAGACATAATTCCAAACATAAGAAATCAAATCAATATCATTAATCAGGTGGGCGAATTTAAGTTATTAACAATTTTCTTTAAGATTAATTTTTGGTAAAGAGGCTACATTAAAATGACCCTTCTAAGGGTTGAAATTTTTGATTTCCCTAATTAATGTGGCTTCTATAATTTTCCTTTTACAAAAAACATTACACGGGTAAATTTGGGGGGCCTGGGGAAAATTGATTCTATGGTTAAAATGATTAGTATGATTAAAAACACTATATGAACACAAAAGTTATATCAGGAGAGCCAGTGTTTCTTCGAGTATTTTTAATCGTGTGTTGTTGGTCAATGTAAAGTACCTAGAGATTATATGCAAATAATGAAAATAACCACTGCTCTCCTAAAAGAGCTGCAGTGTTTTGGAACGTGGAGTTACAATCATGAACATAAAATTAAATTTGAATATATTGATTCTAAATGGCATATGAGAGAAAAATAAGAAAACAAATATTGAGATTGACTATTTTGCATACTGTGAAGAAATCGTTTCCAGATTCTTAATTATTAGGAATACATAGAGTTTCAGCCCAAATTTATAAACAAATCAAGTTTAAATTTTAAAAGAAGTAATTGCACGAAGTACAATGAAAGGAAAGTTGCTGAAACATAATTTTAAATAAATTGTTTAAGAGCTACTGGAACCTTTCTTCTGAATAACATTGAATCCCCTGTTGTGCACTGATAGAATCAAAGAGGAAACATTATTTATAGCATCTTGGACGGCTTGCTAAATGTCAGTTTTGTTGTTTAATTGGTTGCTATCTGCGTAAACGTCTCTATTCAGGAGGTTCCATAAGTTTTCTATTGATTTTAAGTCGCGTTTGATGCAGGACAAGTCCATGATTGGGTCTCTTACAAATCTGTTCGTATTTAACCAATTTATCTAATACTAGAAGGAATCACTAGGGACATTATCTTGCATGAATACAAGTGACTTCCCTCATCCTCACTGGCTGTCTCTTCAACCAAGGTAGAAAGCTCTTAACCATGAACTGACATTATGCCTTCGAATCCAGTTTGACGCCATTATCCACTTTGAAATGTCCTCCTAGCTTGTTTTCAACGATTGAGGCCTAACTCATTGTGAGGGTATGGAACGTACACACTCACATGCCGCCAGGCGATCGTGGGAACGAAAGAGATTTGTCGTCTGAGTTGACCTTCATCTCCTCCCCCCCCCTCCCCCGACATTCTACCGCTCTCCTCCTCCTTCCCCCTGACCTAAGTCGTTAACCGTGCCCCCCCCCAAACAGGCGACAGGAAGTCTGATGGAAGAAGGCCTATCTCACAGAGAAGCCTAAATTCTATTTTCCTTCTTTATGATACCAAGGAGATTGTCCAGAAGGCACCGCGATAAGCAAATTGTCGTATAGGGAATCTCTCTCTCGATTTCACACAGTCAGCGGTATAAATGGCAACGCCGTTCTTTCCTCAGCAGAAGCCTTTCAGACCTACTCGCGTAATCCTCACCTTGAGTGAGTGTCATGGCCTTAACGTATCGACTGCCAGCGTGCGCCCGCTGAGTCAACCTGGTCGCTGTCTCAAAGAGTTCCTGAGGCAAATCTCGCCCCGCAGAGTCTGTGACTAGAATAATACGCTCTGTTGCTCAACTTAACTTGAGAAAGAAAAAGGAACATCCAAATAGTTATGGAAGTAACTATTTGTTAGTGTTACATCCAGTTAGGAGTGAGCTAACCGGAACTGCAGTCAGCAGCCCCGAACCCATCGCCTTATCCCCCCTCTCCCCGAGATCTCGTGTTAACGCCACCCGAACCACCTTGTCTGGACCTGAGTAGTCGTCTCTCCAATCCATCACAATTAATGGTAATCTGTAAACCCAGTGTCCCTCTATTCTTAAATTATCTATTTAATTAACAGTGATTGATACTCCCATTGAGTCATTATAAATCTAGGCGCTTAACGTCATTGTTATCCTCCCTTTATTAAGGAGATTCAAGTGAGTCATTCCCTGATATTATTATTTATAATTGCTGTCAACCCAGACTAATCCGTGTTTAATATTTAATCCTTATTTACCTAAATGCCCGTTTAACTATTGCTACTCATCATTATTTTGTTGTAAAGTAAAGTTTATTTTGTACGTGTGTTTATTTGGTGACTCCTCCTTTTTGACGTACCCTTGGCAAAACTTTAATTAAGTATCCCTTCGGCTAATTTATTCAACCTGTATTATGCACTCTTAGAATTTAACAATCACAAACCTCCCCCCAGTAATAAGTGGGACTTTTATAGTGAGAATCCTGGCCGTGGCACAACCCGCCTCTAACCAGCCTTCGCACGTTAAGTAGGAATTAAAACCTATATATATATAATGATCGTAGATTGAGTCATAGGGCCTCAATACCATCGACTTAAACAAAAGCGGCGTGTCCAGATCAAGGACTAATATAATTATTGGACCGGACTATGAGCAATTCTACGACACTCATCAATCCTCTTTCTTCTTTTTGTTGCTTTGGGAACTGTTTCACTTGACGTACATTAACAACTCAGTATCTTGCTCATCCATCCCGCCGATCCGGAGTGATTCTTGATTCGTATGTTTTCATGTAGATCTGGGTATCTTTCAAATGTTTTTTATTTGCGTTTTCTTTTTTTGAGGGACGGGGGGGGGGTATGGTCTTATTCGTAGCGGTATAAAATTTTATGATAGCCTTAAACCTTGTTTTTCTCGAGGCGGAATGACCCACAGCAACTTGAAAATAGTTTTGCTATTAGCATGAGGGTTTTCACTTCTCTTTCGATTTAAGAAAGATTTCTAAAGGTATGAGCTCGAAATTTTAGTTGAACCTTTCCTATAGTGTAAATACTTTTGAGTAATTACACGATAGTTATAGCAGATCAGTAAATGAGCTTTGCAATGCAGGATAAGCAGATATATCGATGGTAACAAGTCGTTACTACAACATTTGTACGAATAATTTGAATATGTAGATATATATGATTATCGAAATGCACTAGTAACTTTAATAAACAATTTCGCTGATTTGAAATTGTGAAGCATTTTTGTATGAAAATTAGTTGGTTGAATTAGATTTATTTGGACTATAATTAAATCTCTGAAGGCGCATTGAGTACCTGTGGTAAACGTAGTTGGAAACTAAATTGTGTCACGTAGTAAGGTTGCACAGAGAAGTCTGCCGATCTTCTACAAAGTGGCTCGGGAGATTTGAGCGATTCAATGAGTTCGAAGCGGCTAGAGAGTTGAGAAAGTGAAAGAAAAAGCCAGTTCTCTCTTAATGGAAAATTGAAGGAAAAACCGCATCTTCGATTAACTTGACAAAGTTAGAGTTCATCTTCTTCTTGTGAAGGTTTATGTGTCTGCATACTTACAGGAAAGCTCTTTTCTTCCCTAATTGAGGAGAACTCAACACCTCCCGATACTTGGGGCAGCTTTTTATGCATGGAAATTTGATGTCAACAGAAGTAAAAAGATTAGGTTAATACCTTTTTCCGAACGGGTGATTCAGCATCTGATGTGATTCGTGATCTGAGGGTTTAGCAAAGTTTGAGGCGCAGATAAAGAACTGGTCAAATGGAGGGAATGACTCCCTGTCAGACTTGGGAAAATATAGGAAACTGAACCATAAATACTTCCTGCTCGCTATCCGTGCAAGTACGTGTGTATTTACAATTCTTTGTGAGGTAAGAGAATGACGCCCCGACAAGTCCCTCACCCCCACTCCGGCAATGAAATTCATGAAGAATAGAGGAAATTAAGGCACGAAAAGAGATTTGCAATCTTTTCATTTGCCTTGATGATTTTCCTGCTAGTGTGACCTGCGGTTAGCTTTGTAGAACTGACAGTTCAAGATAATCAAGCCTAATTATATTCTCTTTTTTTTATTCCTCAAAGTGACGTAAAATTTTGGGTATATCTAATGAATTAAAAAAAAACTAGAGTAAGGTTGCACCGGTTTTGTAACGGCATTTACGCGAACCAAAACGGAAGGAGATGCATAAAGATCTTTGGAAACATAAATTGACATTTCCATTTTAACTGTGGTCGGCGTCGACCTAATATACCCCATAGTGCGTCTAAAGTTGGCGCCGAAGTCGTATGGGGAGATGAAATGCGAGGTATTCTAGACGAAATCGACTGGTATTCACAGCTTTTTTGCCATAGACTAGATTGTCCGGAGACGCTTCCGGATCTCACCTTCCCTCCGCTATGAATTTCTGAGGTAAAGGACAACCAGGGAAAGGGATTTCAAACAGCGGGTTGGAACTGTGGGTCTCAGACCCACCTGCAAATGAGGATGGATACGTTAGATAAGCTCAGTCCTCTAGGAATAGTGTTATGTGGTTGTTTTAATGTCTCCGCTGTCAGGACCACGAGTGAATTCTTTCCATAGGCATGACTCAAAATGCTGGGTGTGAATTGTAGTAATCGTTAAAGAGAACCGAAACTTTGTCACACAAGAAGGAAATGGCTTCCACCCAACGAGTAAAATGATCTAACATTGGGAATATGTTGTCTCGGAACAGGTAGCGAAGAAGTAAACCTACGATAGCCATGTGGATTATTTTCAACCTATTCAGAGTCTGGGGTTTAGGGTTAGACACGGTTAACGGCGTATCGCTGTAATTTTTAGCATTAGCACTGTACATATATGCGGGCCCATGAACTACGTCCTTATTTATCCCTGATCAGATGAAACGCAAGGCAAGTGCTTTTATCTATGATTTAATGATTGGATGAGATAAGCGATGCACTGTAGCGAAGTCTTCTATTATTATATATTTCCGTCTGTGTGTGTGGGTTTGTGCGCAGCCAGGTACCAGCAGCTATTTGAGTTTTTAAAAGGTTTTCACCACTCAAAATGATCCAGTTGCGGGAGGGGAGGGGATGGAGCACATGAATGAGATTAAAATTGCAAATGATGTCGGTATGAATGTGATTTAAATTGGGGAGGGTCTGAGCACGAATGAGATTCGAAGTGAGGAAGGGAGAGGGTGGGTGAACATGAATGAGATTAAAATTTTAGTTTGTATTCACAAATAAGATTCAAATCAGCACAAATGGGATTCATATTAGGAGAATACAAATACGCATAAGTTTAAAATGCGTGGGCTGTAAGACGAGAGAGACTCAAATTACCAGGATTATTAGCACGGGAGAGATTTGAATTGGCAAGTATGTAAATACCTATGAGATTTTAATTATGCAAGGGTATGGTGATCAAATTGCAGGGGTTGTAATCAGGACTGATATTTTTCAAATTGCATGCAATGTCTGCACGAATTTTATTCAAATTCCTGGGGGAGGAGAGTAGCACAAATGGAATTCAAATTGCAGAAGATTTAAGTTCGAATGGATTCAAATTACAGGAGTGTACGTAGGAAGTAGATTAGAATTGTAGAGCTGGTTGTGTGCACACAGGGGTTTTAAATTGTTGTGTATTCTCGAGCAAGATTCAAATTTAGGGTGATGTCAGCACGAATAAGATTCAAATTTGGGAGGAAACAAGCGCGAATGACTTTCAAATGTAGGCGAGGGTAATCAAGAATGGGATTGAAATTTTATATGATGTAAGCAGGAATGAGATTCAAGTGGGTTAAGGACAAAGTAGGACGAAATATCGTTTATGTTTATTCATGTAAAGTATAAATTAAGGATGAATTACCTGAGTACAACGTTACATATAATTTATCTGAGCTTAGTATTCATGGTTGGGGCGTCTTACGCAGATGGACATTCATTTGTATCTCTCGTCTTGTTTCTTCACCATAATTCAGATTTACAGTCCAATATATTTTCTTTACATTTTAATTGGCCGGCAACTGGGTACGCTCGGCCGTTTTTCTAATTAGACCTTTTAAAACAATCTCTTTAGAATCTGTATTGAAAGACGCTCAATCTGTAGCTATGGCCACAAATTTGTTCGCTCATAACTAACGGTCATTCATGGGTGCGCGGGAACTGCCGAACGCACGCGGTCAAACGTTCACTTATTGTAGGTATATTATATGATAGGGAGAGTACGCAACTTACTTGAGTCTCTTTTCACCCCACAAATATTATTGATAATAAGCAAGTAAAGATATTTCTGTGCCACAATATAAGAATTTCAATCAATATGCATCTGTATTTATTTGCAATAGGACTTTTTATCCCAGGCAACCCGGGTACCTACTAGTATGCTGATAATTTCTAAAAAGGTTATAGGTATATACGACCGTAGGATTCTTGGGAAATTCTCCGAGTTAAATTTATAATTTTAGTAGTTCCGGGCTATCAGAGGGGCATGCTAGGTCAGAGCCATCGCTTTGTGCGTCTACTATTGCATGGTAATTCACTTATGTGGAAAATAACTGGAGTTCGGCGATGCCTTGACGAGATACATATAACATCAGCTACGACGATACCATCTTCCCAAAAGGTGATGAAAGTAAGAGAGAGAGAGAGAGAGAGAGAGAGATAGATAGATAGATAGATAGATAAAGAGAGAGAGAGAGAGAGAGAGAGAGAGAGAGAGAGAGAGAGAGAGAGAGAGAGAGAGAGAGAGAGAGAGAAGGGTATATAGTCTTTTGCGACAACAGAAGAATCACTTATAATTTTCAGGTCACGTCTCATTTAGCTAATAGAATATTTTTATGCGAGACCAATAGTGTGTTACTTATTTATTTCACAAAATATATGGTGAAAAAAGTAAGAATAATCTTTTTTAAATCCATGTAATATCACTCCTATAAGTTAAGAAAATGCCCACCAGGTCTGGCAATTGTAAGAAAAACACTCATAATTTAACAATAATTCATTATTACAGAGAGAGAGAGAGAGAGAGAGAGAGAGAGAGAGAGAGAGAGAGAGAGAGAGATTTTAAAATTAGCGCCCCATCTGGCGACTGCCTTCAAGTGCCTAAGTCGCCATAATTAAAATTCTAGCCTAGAACTCGGGTATTCTAAAGTTCGCACCCCCCCGTTCCCCGCCCACACAAAACCGAGAGAAAAAAAAGCACGCTCCGGTGTCAGGTGAGGCTCACCTTCCCTTAGCGCAGGAACATGAGACCTACCACAAAGAGTCAAATAAAATGGAAAAGAGTCAGATAGTGCACAAGTTTGTGTAAGATGGAGCGACCTTGCTCAACGAGATACCGAGACAAATAACGTGCGCAAAGGTCACCCAGACTGGGACAAAAAACAAGAATGTGGCGAACAGTCTGGGTGACAACACAGTCGTCGCAGTAAAGTGGAGGCGAGCGTTTCATCAAATGGCAGTACGTCCCACGAGTGTGCCCAGAAAGTGAACTGAAGCTTTCGTGGCATTGGAGATGGGGGAGGGGTGCATGGGAACAATCGCGGCGCAATGGCACACAACTTTAAGTTCGCCTCGGCTGCCTCTCATTTTCTTGGCCAAGCAGCACATTGGGCTGCCCTGATTCCTGACATTTGGTCGGTGTGAGGAAGAGCAGAACGCCAGGGGTAGATCCAGCGGGGGTTGGGTCTGCCCCGCATGACCAGGAGGAAATTCCACACAGTATGCCTTGCTTGCATCGCTTTTCGAGTCGGCACCTCGTGTCTTGAGTCACGGCGGACACACGGCGCGTGCGCTTGACTCGCTGACCAGTCGGATGGCGCATCCTGACTCACACGCCTGGTCTTTCCGCTCTTTGTCAGTTAGCCCGAGCTGAGCATGTGCTCGCTGGCATCTTTAACTTTTGGAACTAAGTCCAGCATCCTCTCTCCCCTCGCAACTACACCAGAATCATCTCCGGATCACCATCTATCTGAAACACAGCAGTGCAAAGTAAGTGATTTTTTATTATATATTGTTACAGACATGGGCTGATGTAAGCGGCTGCACTTTTTCATGTGATGCATTAGTTCTCTCTCATTCACAGGGCGTGTACCATGAAGCGAGCCGGCGATATGACGATCACCTCGTTCTTCAATACCAAAGTGGCCAAGACGAGTGGTGATTGCGAGCGTGATGTCAATGAGCTGGAGCAACAGCCAAGCACTTCGACATCGACAGCCTGTAGATCCAACAGCGAAGCCGAATCTTACAATGAGGTGCAGGAGGGCAAGGAACTCACTTCTCTTTTATTGCAACGTCCAGTGGACGTTGCCATCTGCATTGGGAACAAGGCGGCCACAGACTCCGAGAAAGTGGCCTTAATCAACCAGAATGCCCCGTCTGTCGAATTGCTACCATTCATTGAAGAATGTTGTCATAAAGGCGATTCCAACCAAGCTGATGCATCACATACCACTAGCTGAAGTACTTGTTGCTTAACGATGGTGGATACTGCGTTGCACGTGTGCTGTTTGGCGGAAATACGGGCGGAGTTGGAGACCATAGGCTAGGCACCCTAGCGAGAAAGTTGATGTGCAGGTAAAAAAAAGCCACCGAGTTGATCAGCAGTCACAATAAGCACAGATATTACGCGACAGCAATGACGAAAATGGAGGTGTTTGTCGACATTTTTCAAAACCCGACGAGGGCTGTCGACGCCATGCTACAGACGAAGAAGAAGGAGCAAATCGAGACCAACCGGCGCCTGTTTGTTCTGATCATTGAGAGCATCCTGTTCTGCGGACGAAATATGCTGCCTCTACGTGGGCATCGAGATGACGGTCCATTGGATCTCTCTATTCCGAGCAAAACGGGAGAAGGAGTCTTCAGAGCGCTTCTGCGTTATCGAGGCTAGGGAGAAGATGCCGACGTCAACCGCCTCCTCACCAGCCTAGCTGATCGATATCACAGGTAGGTGACACTGCAACTTCTGTCCAAAAAATAGGTCTCTTATTCCAAAAGTAGTATCCATGCTATTTTGAAATTATGAGCAGGTGTCACCATAATCATATTTCACTTTACAGGTTGATTGGTGCTGGGAGAGGTCTTAGCTTGAGTGTCAGGGGTATTCGCAGTGCTAATGGACGAGACCATGGATGTCTCAGGGAAGGAACAAGCCACCATTTTCCTTCGACACGTCGAGGAGGACATCAACGAGGACTTTCTCACTTTTGTCCATGCTGAGAACCTCATCGGTTAAGGCCTGGCTCAACTGCTCATTCACACCGTACAAGGCCTTGGTTTGGACATGCCAAACTGCCGCGGCCTCGGCTTCGATGGAACGAGTGTCATGATGGGTAAGTTCAGAGGTTGTGCTGCCATCATCATGGAGCAATACCCTCTCGTCAAACCAATCCACTGCTTTAATCACCGACTGAACTTGGTGCTGACCAATGCCTGCAATATGAAAAAGTGAAACTTTTCCTTTAAACGCTCAACGAAGTCTATAATTTCATTTACTCTAGCAACATGCGGACGCTCCGGTTTTCAAAAATCGTGAAGCTTTCCTCAACTAAGTGGGATAAGTTGGTGCCCTTGTGTCCCACCAGGTGGGTTGAGGGGCATGATGCAGTCCTCGTGTTCATCGAGTTTCTGCCTCACATCGCGTTCTTCATGGAAGAGGAAAGGAAGCTAGATGCCAACGCTGTCATCTTACTCGCCACGATTAGGGACCCTCGCTCTCTCATTGGGATGGTTGTTGTGGAGTCAGTTTTGGTCCACACACTCGAGCTGTGTAGGACCCTGCAGAAGAAGGACGGTGACTTGGCATCCAGTACGCACTGATTCGTGAGATCGACTGTTTTCGCCAAGTTCAGAATGAATGCCGAGGAGCAGTTCCACACTGTATTTGCAAAAACCAAGAATCTCCTGATTAAAGTGGATTCAGCTCACGATGATGTCCTTGTTTCCCGAGTCTGTGCACGACAGACACAGCGTGAGAATATCCCGGCCAGGACTGCTGACGATACCGTGCCAGTTGCTTTCCGGTTGAAGGAGCTTTTCAAAGGCTCAAAAACAGACGTGGGCGCCGTCCTTAATGACGCTAAGCTCTACGAGAGCGATGTCGATTCCCTGGGCTCGTGCAGGCAGAGGCACAGAGGTGGACAAATTCCGCTCCGGTCTTCGGGACTGTCAATAATGCGAAGGAGTACGCCGAGACCCGTATGTTCCCGAACATTGCGAAGCTCCTGACCATCATAATGACTCAGCCTTGAAACGGCTAAAGACGTACATGAGGAGCACCATTGGCCAGGATCGCCTCAACGGCCTTGCACTTCTCGACGTCCACAATGACATTCAAGTTTCGAATTATTATCTTAAAACTCATGCATGTATGTCATGAAAGAAGACTTAAATCAAAGTAGGAGCGAAGCAAGAACGTAAATATTTTCAAAGAATAGAAAAAAACTGATCTTTTCGATTTTCTCATTTCATATATTCATTTTATGTTTTAAGATATAGCAATATTTGATCAAACTGTACAAAGTAACCAGTGAAAAATATGTCTGGGTTTGGACAACGACGTATGAATAATCTTTAAAAAAAGAAGGATGAAGTAAAGATAGATCGAAAGATGAACTTCTGCTATATTTAACTAAATGACATCTTTTAATTGCTTTCCTTTGCACTCATACACTTATTGATACTAACAGCAAGATTTGCAATGGAAATTTTCAAAACATCAACATTGATGGAAGCAATGGGTTCTGCAACTCATTCTCATCTCGACAATATAAGATGATGGATGCATTTCAAGAGTCTCTTTATTTCGAAAATCCCAAGAGAAAGAAGTCAATGGGGGGGGGGCGGGAGAGTCTGGTAATCTGACTGATCAAGGAAAGGCTGATCGATGAAGCATTGATTTTCCTTTTCCATGAAACCCTCCCTTAAACCAAACCATGGATACAGAAACGGTATGTGAAGATGAAACCATTAATTAGTTAACCTTTTATTTGCAAAAACAATTCTGGGCATAATAAAGTTTCCTTCAGTAATGGCTAACTTCACTCTTCATTGTTTAAGAATCTTCAAAAAATTAGGGTGCATATATGCACCCTATGGTTTTTTAAGTGAACCTTCCCGAGATAAAACTTCAAACTGCACCTTCCCTATATAAACATAGGTAGGCTCCAATATACAGCTTCAAAGTGCACCTTTCGTAGATGAGCATGGGCAGGCTCCGGTCTGAAATTTCAAAGTGCACATTTCCTAAATAGGCATAGGTAGGTTCCGATATAAATCTAAATATTGCACATTCCCTAGATACACATAAACAAACAAACAATTTATTGGTACCTACAGGGAGCCATAAAAGATCATACATGGTAGGCGCTATTAAGAATAAGGCTAATTTGGGTAGAGCCCCCTCTACTATTTGTAGGCTATTTTAACACTATTTTCTTTTAAATATGTATCCAATTTCTTCTTCATAATTTATGGGTTTGGAGCGCTGACTACTTCTTGTGATAGATTGTTCCAGACTTGAACGATGCGGTTGCTGAAGGCAAATTTTCCCGTTGATGTTTTGAATTTCCACTTCTTCATCTTCTTGTCGTGTCCTCGCGTCACTGTCATGCCTATCAAATTAAAAAGATTTTCCTGCAGTATCGGGCATATTTATCAATAATTTGTGTTTCTATTTGTTCTCCCCTTCTCCTTCTATGTTCGAGGGAAAAAGATTGAGTTTTTTATTCCCCTTATCATTTTCGTATATCCACTTTATACCTGTTCTATTATATCTGCATCTCTAATTAATTGTGGAGACCAGAAGGGAGCAGCATAATCAAATATTGGTCAGACTAATAAAGTATGTAGTTTTAACATCGTCGTTGAGAAGAAATTGCCTGATAAATGATGCGACGCTGGTTGCTTTATTTCTAATTGCAACGCATTGACTGTGGCAATTTAATTTATTATCTATTTTAACTCCTAGATCCACATGCTCTTTTACTTCTATAATATTGGTATCTTGGAGATAGTATTTAAATTTACGATTATGTTGCATCATTTAATTAACATACTCAGGCAACTTTGTAAAAAAATTTGAATCTTCCTAATATTTTATTATCTGCCAAGTTAGTATCTTCAGCAAATTAATTCACTTGGCAATTCATTCCAGAACATAAGGTAATTACGAAAATTTTAAAGAGTAGGGGTCCCAAAACGGAACCTTTGAAGGAATCCACTAATTATCGGCAGCCATTCGGATGTCACCCCATTTAAAAGTATACTCTGCTTACAATCTGCCAGCCAATTTTAATCCAAGTTGTCGTTTTCTCATGGATATGCAGAGCTTTTAGCTTTGGAAGAAGGGTGTTGAACGAGAGTTTATCAAAGGCTTTAGAAAAATCTAGATATATCGCATCGTAGCTAGAATCGACAGCTTTTGCTACATGCTCATAAAATGTGATCAGACTAGTGACACAAGACCTGCCTTTCTTGAAACCATGCTGACTATTTACTAAAAGTTGGATTCTCTCCAAATGATTGCGTAATTTTAAATCAATAATTGACTCCATTATTTTACATATATGTAAGAGAAGTTAAGCTTACTGGCTGATAATTCTTCTTTTTCTCACGTCTACCTTTTTTTGAATATGGGAAAAACATTGGCCAGTTTCCAATCCTTGGGAAAAAAATTTTGTACCAGAAAGTAATTAAATAGAAAAGCGAGTAAAGCGGAAATTTCGAAATTAACTTCCTTAATACTACGCGCGTACATCTCGTCATGGCCGTTAGTTTTATCAGAACTTAATTTATTAATTGCATTTTTTACATCATCTGCCGTAACTATTATTTCATTCATTTTTGGAATGTTATTATTGGAGGTTTCTAGGCTTTCCTCATTTAGATTCGGTATAATATTCTTGTTAAAAACTAAAGCAAAATAATTATCAACATACGAAGGGCGGTCAATAAGTTTTGCGAATCGGTAGGGCAAAACAGAAGAAGGGGGATGGCTGTTTGTGGGGGTGTTAGGACAAGGTATGACAAGTCAGGACCTGCAGCCGCACGCACCTGCCTCGTCTATTTAAGAAGCAGTAGCTGATCGCAGATCGTCAGTCACAATTTTTTCAACAATGGAGAAGGTTGAACACCCCGCAGTGATCAAATTTCTGACCAAGGAAGGTAAGAATGTAAAAGAGATCCATAAACGCATGGTTGCAGTGTACACTGACACCGTCCTTTCCTATGCAACAATTGCTCGCTGGAATAGGGAGTTCCGCCATGGTCGTGAGTGCCTTGAAGATGACCCCCGTCCAGGACGCCCGTCAGACATGACCATCGAGGACAATGTGGCCCGTGTGGAGAGGAGGATCCTCGAAAATCGACGGGTGAAGGTCGAAGAAATCGAGCGAGAACTTGAAATGTCCCATGGAAGTGTTATCAACATCATCCACGACAATTTGGCCATGACCAAGGTCTCTGCCAGTTGGGTCCCTAGAAGCCTCATGCCCCATGATCGACCTCAACGTCGTCAAAGCTTGCAGGCCAGAGTTGCACAAGCTGCCCTGCGCGAGTGAGGATTCGAGGAGCTCAACCACCCTCCCTACAGTCCAGAACTGGCCCCTAGCGACTACTTTTTATTCCACTAGCTCAAGGCTGCACTGCATGGACGCCAGTTTGGAGACGATGAAGATGCCCAGCTCGCCATCCAGGAGTGGATTGAACAGCAGTCGGAAGATTTCTGGTTGTCGGGAATACGAAGCCTCAGGGACAAGTGGTGCGAGTGCATTGAAGTCGAGGGTAGTTATATTGAAAAATAATAAAACACTTTTCCTCATATCTCGTTTCCTTATATCCGAATTGCAAAACTTATTGACCGCCCCTCGTAGTACCCTTTTCGAGATCATTTTGAACTAATCGGTCGTTATGCTTTAGCATTTGAACCGACTCTGTTTTTGGTTCTATAGTACCTACAGGACGCTTTCGGATTATCGCGTGACCTTTCCGCGAATCTATTTTCATACCTGCATTTAGACGCATTCACTTCTCTCTTTATATGCTTATGGAGGTCGATATATATTTGCCCTAATGACCTGTTGACTTTTAACCAGTTATAAAGTGATCGTTTCTGTCCTATCAGGCTTAATAAATTGGTTAATCCAAAATTTGTCTCTTGAATATTTCAAACGGTTTTTATGTGGAATATATCTGGTCTGAAGGTAGGTAGGCTCTGATATAAATCTCAAATTGTATCTTTCTTAGATAAGCATAGTTAGACTCCGATATATATCTTTAAATTTCACCTTCCCACGACACACATATCTAGACTTCAATATAAAAGTTCAAAGTGCATCTTCCCTAGATAAACATTGGTAGGCGCCAATATAAAAGTTCAAAGTGCATCTTCTCTAGATAAATATATGTTTGCTCTTTTATAATCTTACAGTGTACGTTCTCTAGATAAGCATAGGTAAGCTCCTACATAAAATTTCCAAGTTAACCATCCCTAGATAAACATTGGTATGCTCTGCTATTAAATTGTAAAGTGCGCTTCCATAGATAAGCATAGGTAGGATCAGATAAAAAAACTTCAAAGTACACCTTTCCAAGATACCTATAGGTTGGCTCCGGTATAAATTTCAAATTTCCCTCTTTGAATAATTTTGATTTAATCCACCTATCCTTAAGGATTTAGGATAATCGGGTTTTTAAAACCAACCCTATTCCTCCAGCTCAATCTGTACAGGAGTTCTATCTCTCGTCATATATTAAATACAAGGGTGGAAGAAGGATCTTATTTTTCAAAATATACACTCATCAGTTAATTGTAGAAAAATTCCTTTTAACTTATCATTTGTAGGGGAAAGTAATAACAAAAAAAAACAAAAAGAAAAACTAATAAACAATTTGCTTCGACTTGATCCAGCCGTGTTTTTTGTATCTCAAACATGCACATTAAGTGATCCAGAAGGTTTCAGAGCAGACAAGAAAGTATGTTGTGATGCGAAGATTGGAAGAGAATAACGCGTGCTGACGTTTGTGAAGTTACTTATCTCCGCGGGGCATTATGTATAATCAGCAAATCCACCACTGGGCTGCCACTTCGTGACTTCGCTCACTAGAATCGAACCCGCGCTTCGACACTTGAAAACCATTCCGCAAATAAAGGGAGGTCTCCATTTCACTAATGACCATAGTGGTTTGTTAGGTGAGTGGATTTGGTTGTGGGTATGTATGTGTTGTGAGTCCAGTTCCGATACCATTGCTTTTGGAGGGGCGGGGGATGAGGTAAATTTGACCATCTCCCCTCATTTTTTCACCAAAGAATCCTGCCTTGAAATCAGAGGTCAAGGATTCGAATCAATCTGTACATTTGATTTGAAATTCTTCTAACCTTTCGTTTTATACCTTTTTCTTTTATTTCTTCTTTCTATTCTATACTTTGGGGTAGAGAGGTGAACTCCACCACTTAATTGATCAAACATTCATTCCTACAGATGCTAAGATAAATATGGGTGGCAACTTTTAGCAAGATCCAAAATGGCTTGTATTTCGCTCGTGTGGAGGTGCTTTATTAAAATCTTTTATTGTGTCAATGATTCCAAATGTCAACAAAATATAATTTAATTATATTTTAAAGCATTTGCACATACACGAAGGTCACATTCGTATAAACCATCTCAAAGTCTGCCCAATACAAAGTATTTTAGATCTTGGTTAGATTTGCAACTCATATTTAATGATGCTAGAGAATTATTATGGTAATTCGAAGCATCTAAAATCAATATATTTCCGCTATTCTCCTTCAATTTTTGGGTTTTTGTAAATAAGGTCCACAAGAACAGATGACTTCTTCCTCTGACCGCTTGGGAGATTAAGGGAGAAAACTTTGATCCTACGGCCAGTGTTGTAGGACCCGATAACGTTACCACAATTAAGTGGAGCCGCGCTTCCTCTATAACTGTCCTGAGGTTAAAGTGGAAAGAATTCGAACGGATGCCTGTAGCGACGGCATCGGTTGCGTTTTTCTCCAGTATGAAGAAGATGGCAATAGTTATCCTATTGCTTACGCCAGCTGGAAACTCTCGTCACGCAAAAGGAACTATTTGGCCATAAAACTTGAGGCTCTCGCAATAGTTTGGAGTGTGCATAAATTCAAAATGTACCTCCTAGGCAAAGAATGTGTGATCGAACCCGATCATCGTTTTGGCCTATTTAAAAAATAGTAAAAGTCAGAACGGAAGGCTTATGCGATGGAGCCTACTTCTAATGAAATACTAGTTCCGAATTTGTACATTAATGGGACATAAAACTGTATTGCCGATAGTCTAAGTAGGAATCCGGTAGATGATCCTCTCGCAGCAAGGAAAAATCTTGTTAAGCACTGTAACCCCGTGTAAATAATCGGGTCTGTGTACTCGCCCTTCTTAATAATCCTAGGACTCCGTCCTACATGTGTACATTTTATGCTCTTTGTTCACCCCTGTAAAAATTGCCCTTTTTTCTATGTATTCGTTCCCTGTGTATTTTATATGCGCGTTGTCCTTTTGTTTTGTTTTTCTTGAATGTAGTTCCACTACCCTTCACATGACTGAGTTTTTATTTAAATTGATTTTTTTGACATGCATTTAACTATTTCCTGTATTTATTTAATATTTTGTTTGCTCGTTAACACCGATAACTCTTTTAAATGTACCCTTCGCCCAGAATTAAACGAAATCCATTCCTTCATTTGGTGGCCGCTGTATTTGCTCAAATTTAAATGCCCGCTATTATTGTACACCTGTAAACTAGGTCAATATTTTCCCATACACGATCACTCTCAGGTTTGGGGAGGCCCTTTTCCCTCCCCTACGTATCAAAAAAGTGTCATCTTCCGAAAGCGAGGCATGGGAGAGGATGCTCCTCGAAGGACCAGTATGAGAGGAAAACCCCTCGGAATACCCCCCTTTTCAGCCGATTCGGGCCCCAGACTACGTGCTCCTTGGCGTGGGAATTCTAGAATCGACGAGAAGGAAGTTGTCTCGCGCTGAGCCACCGACCCGTGGCTGTATTTACTTAAGCGGGACGCACATCGCTCTTCCTCCCCAGCGATAACGCCGAGTCCTCCTCGCCTCTATGCCTCGCAGACATTTCCTTTCTCCCGCGAACGCGCTCGTGCAAGTTCAACCCTACATCACAAGGACAACTTCACCTTTCGATCCAACCCCTTATCTCGAAATAAGTTTGCACAGACTGGCGTCGTGAATTCTCTTGGGACGGCTGTGGTCTGGGGCTATCTACCGGACAAGCCAGCGGGCTATATAACCCTGTGTCAGCTATTCCTTGAGGAGATTGAGAGCCTGCCCGTCCATCCGTTCAGACCGTGTGTCTGTTTCCCGCAAAGTCTCGCAACCCCTGTTCGAGTCGTACCTCGTCGTTAAGATCTCACCAGCAAATCGCCCTTCGTGAAGTTTTGACTCCTGTTCAGAGGAAAGCTTATCGAGTCATCTTCTTCCTGCAGAACTGTGCGGCTCCCCTCGTCTCGCACCCCCTTTCAAGACTCCTGTGCCCCATCAACACCCTCAGAAGTGTGTCCTCGAAGGCCCGTGCCGTTGGTCTTTACTCTTTGCTTTAATTCCATGATTACACCTCTCATCACTCGTCACTTATATTCCGTAGCATCCCCTTTTAATTGACTCCCCGCTAAAACTTAAATAGTCTCCATTATTCGGATTAACAATAACTTAGCTTTCCCTGCTTAACTTTGTCACATTTGTAAATTATCTCGATCCGACTAACTATCCTTATCAAGTATAATTTGTTCCCCTTTGTATATATATTTATATCGTTTATTATTATTATATTAAAATTATATTTTGGGGTCTTGATCTTTATTTATCCTTAAACTGCAACTTAGAAAGCCAGTAGATAAATCTCGGCCAATTATAAACGCACTCGACCAAGGAGGCGGCCTTCCACTCCTTCCATCGCTCCAAAGCCTATCGTAGACGGCCTCGTGTCAGCTATCTGCCCGTGCAAGTGTACGCTCCTTTACGCTGAAAGGGTCTACACCGGCATACCTCGACACCTACTCTTAAGCAAAGTGGCGTCAGTGCACAAAAACTAAGAAACGGATTAACCTCAGCCGAAAATTGATTTACTAATTTCAGCCCAATTAAACGAAAGATTAGCGTTGTTTACGGTACCTTATGTTAGTTTATGTTGGTTTATGTTGGTTTATGTTAATATAATAACACTTTATATTTAAATGGCATATTTTACTCAAATTGCCAGAGATTAGCCTGACCTCAAGACAACCTAGCAACTCTATGAAAACCTCTTACTTCCTTCAATTTCAATCTTATAACTTTAACCCTCTCTCTTAAATCACACTCATTGGGTTTACAATTAACACAAGAAACAGAAACAAAAGAAATACGGAATGGAAAGCGATAGAAAAATACACACGGTGTTTCGGAGTCCACGTTAAGCTGTAGGTCCAAGGATAGACTACTCAGAACATTTATATTTGGAAGCTATCGATTATTTATCGTCGGGTAGATTGAGCGATAAATTAGGTCAGATACAAGGGGGTGTTAAGCGTATCATGGGGATCTATAGTGCAGCTGACATCTGGAAAATTGCGTACTCACCTTGCCCCACTGCCTGTAGGATGATCTGCGGCTGTATATCTTACACCCACCTTTGCTTCCTCCATTTTAGCCACTTTATTGACGGATTTCTTATACAACCTTTTTGCGAGAGGGGGGGGGGAGGGTTCTCGTTGGATTTAGTTTTAAATAAAGTAATACTGTTTACCGAATGTTTTCTTACTTTTTTATGGGATTTCACCTACATTTCTACCCTTCTTTGTACCATCACTATAATCATCCTCATCATAGCGGTCCATCTCTCGACTTTACCCCGTTACTATGTCCAATGAGCGAATTTTGTCTTCGCACCTGGGTTATTTCTTTCATCCAGTTTCCATCATCTCTTTCAATGATACATCATCATCCCAACCACAAGTTCCCATAGAAGGCGGGCATCAAATCCACAGAAGTACCTTTCCCCGCCTCCCCCGACTCTAGTATACTGTATAAAGCACAAAATTACCCATCTTTTTTTCTGCCGCAGTGACGCTAGCATAGCTATGAGTTAAAGCAATTATTAATACTTCAATTAATTAATCAAAATTATAATATAATTGATACTTATGTATGCTTTGTCGGTTCCTCGCACTCTTTTCTGCGGCATGAGGAATCGTGCCTTCTCGGGAGTTGCTCCTAAGCTGTGGAATGGCCTGCTTCCTGTCATACGCCCCTATTCCTCGCCGGACGCTTTCAAGTGGGCTCTGAAAATCCACCTCTTCCGTCAGGTATTTTTCTTGTCGATGAACAGGCGCCCTGCGGAGGCTTCAAGGTCTTGAAGGTCGCCGTATAAGACATTATTTATTATTATTATTTCAATTTAATGTATTTTTATAGATTTTGGCTCCAGTTGGCAAAAGGTCTTTTTTGAGGTTTCGCTCAGTTTATTTTAATAGGATTCTTGACAAAAACATACACGATGCTTTTAATATAAATTTATTCATAGTGTACCGACGTTTTGTAATTCTCATTGACCACATCTGCAGAATGGGACATAATGAGCTTCACCTGGGTTTGTAAAATATATAAATATAAAAATGTGGCTAAAGACATTATAAAAGTTAACACAAAATTATAAAGGGCAAAAACTGTTAATGTAAATTGCAATAGTGAGAACATAAAATATTATGGAGTTAGAATACATTTAAATTATGTCGTAGTTCATTAGCTTTAATGTATATTTCGGGTTTAATTGTTTCGATTAATATGGCTTCAGCTATTCTTAGTGTCCGTTCTTCCGCAGCTTTGTAGATAATTTTGAAGTTTCTTGATATTTTGGTTATTTTCATGTGGTGATCTTCATTTTGGAGGTGTTCTAAAGCGATGTATTTTGGCGGGGATCTCGAGGCTATTTGTGGCAAACCCAATGAATGACAATGTACAATTGTCTTCCGGACATAAGAATTAGTATACCTCATGGTTGTTGCCTTGGGATTTTGTCCTACTGGACAACTTGGTGTCAAGCTTGAGGCTTTTGTAGTAGTAATTTACGTGTATTGTTGTTCTTTTGTTAGGTGTTGTCTTAAAATGTTGGTTAATAATATCTCTTCTTCGATAGCTTTGCTTTGGTTTCAAAGTAAAACGTAATGTTTTCTTCGGTTGTCGTTTTCTTTTCTTTGTCGCAATAGAGGTTATTTATAGTTTGAGAGATTGTTTTTTTCTGTTAGGCCTATGGGAAAGTTGTTGTTTATTAGGTTCCGTTTAATTCTTGTTATGTCGAATAATTCCCATGATGATGTCTTGCATGCTCTAGGTCTTAATTAGGGAGAACTTAGAGAAGAAAGATTTGAAATTTAAGTAGACTTCCTTAAATAGGCTTTATATAGAATGAAGAGTATATCATCCTTTGTTTTCTTTAGGTTAATGTCGAGGAAGTGGAAGCTGTTTCTCTTGTTTTGTGGCTAATTTTAGGATGTTTCTTTTCATGGAGGCGATTAATGAAGGAAGCCTTTAGGAGTTTCGAATATTATAAACGTGTCATCTACATACCTCGTGTACAACTTTGGTATGAAAATGTTAATAGGGTTCATAATTTCATTCACTACTTCCGACATGTTTACAATATTCGAAGACCCTAAATACATACCTTCATTCATTAATACGTTGTATTTTGTGTTTTCTAAGTTCGGTTCAGTTGTTTGGGTTTGGGAATTTTAGCAGAGCACGAAGAGGTGGATGACGCGTTGATGTGTTTTATGTTGATGTTTTGAGGTTATTAGGTGATTATGATTGTTATTGTTTTCTAGTCATGTGTAAGCGACTCTATAAGTTGCTATGTTGGTACGTAGGTCGGTCGGATGGTAACCATTTTACTTTTCAATATTCTTTTGACAATAACATCGTAAATATTCGGCTGATTATAACAAAATTTGAAACCCTTATGATGTTTTACTTTCTTTACAATTATATTACTTCCAAGGTCCTCCCGAGATTAGTCCGGGAATTATTAAAAGAAAACTGATTATGGATCAGATTGCCCCACTTATAGGAAGTTTTGAAGGTCATATGGTCATAAGTCAAAAGAATTGAGAGCACGCGACTTGGGTCTTTTGACCTGGTTTTAGAACGAGGTGGTTTAAGTACAGATGGTCCTCGAGTTTCACGACACAATCTGCAATACAATTAAGAAACAGGAATACAATTTATTTGATATGAATATGTTTTAAATAATAGAAAGTAAACAAATTAAAGTGACTTTACAACACAAAGCCACCAAATATTTTGGCGTAAGCAATAGAAGAGTTGTTCTCCCCTAATTGTTCTTCCTTAATTGTTCTTCCTTAATTGTTCTTCCTTGATTGTTCTCCCTTCATTGTTCTTTTTTAATTGTTCTTCCTTAATTCATTATTCCATTCATCGAATATATTTATGTAGAAATCTATTTATTTTCGTTTCACAACTTCTACATCATAACCCAGAGTTCTTCAACCTGTCCCCCACACCCGTAGAAGGTCTCTGTGTAGAAGGGCAACCATACTGCAGCTAACATCTGGAGGAATGCATGCCATCGTAGTCTCAATGCAAGGCTAAATTAACCTCCCTTATTGGAATTTCCTCTAAGAGACCACCCATACAATCACTACACGATCTCATCAAATTCACTATAGAGTATGTTGTTTATGTGAATATGCCCGCTGGTGCCATCTTATTCGGTACCAATCACATGGCAACATAATCTACTCCTCGTAACCAAGATAATGGTTGCAGTTCCATGACAATTATCCTTCAGTAGCTGCACGAGCGATCACACGCATAATTCTTCCAACAAAGCTCACGGTAGCAAAGCAAACTCTTTTTAATCCGAATCTTAGAAATCTTGAATGAACTGTCGCTTACATTTATTAGGTAACTATTTAGCTTAAAAATACTAGTGACATAAATATATTCCATTTTAAATGACAGGAAATTTTTATAAATATGGCATTCGAAGCGGTCCAACGTCAGGGGCGAATCCAAGATAAAAATTGGGGGACTAACCAGAATTCCTCCCTCAGAGGTGTCTGAGAAAAGGGTATTGATGATTAATAATGGTTATCTTATAGATCATTGATAATAAATAGGAGTAACTCACACAGGAATAGGATGAAGTGGACATGGACCGTACAAAAAGCCTTCTTACCAAAATATGGGTTTGATTCAGTTTACCTTTGGCATAGAAAACGGGTCTGATGTGACGTCACCTCTATTTTCTTCTCGCAGAGCTCCGACGCCATTTTTATTTGCTAAGTAAGTTTTTTTAATATTTTACGTGTCTGATGTAGTTTTTACGAGTTACATTATAGTCCACAGTGTTCGTGAATATTGCGTAATTCCGCTGGTTATGGTTCCTAAGGTGAATATGATCATTGTGAAGGAAAATGAGTATAATTTCATACATTGACAAGCGTGGGATTTCTGTGTTTACAGTTTACATAAAATGGCGAGTAGTACACGGCCCAAACAAAATTTTAAAATTCGTGAAAATTTTTCTAAAGAAGATTTCGTTTTGAAACCACTTTATGTTGATCACGTAACATTGTTTTGTGTTTTAAATATGAAAAAGTGATCAAAAAAGGAATCAAAATACAAGATATCAAAGTGCAAAGTTGACCATTTTTATCAGTGTTAAATGATGTTATTTATGTTATTATCTAACATTATTTAACGTTAGATGTATGATTTAACTATATACAATGCTTTACTAAGTGTATTAAGTAATAAGATAAGTGTTTATCTTTTTAAAATATTTTGAAAAAATTGAAATTCAATTTTCAAATTTCCAGTTACATTATTGCAGTAAGATGGAGATTTTACATTGACTAATGAGGTTAATAATATATTTATGCATTGATAAACAATGGAGGCTGTCCAATACCTGGTAAAAAAGTTTTAGAAAATTAAGAATTTTATTATTTTTTATATTATTTTTGATACCTGTGTAAAAATGTAAAATAACAATTCTAACCATTTTTTTTATATTATACCTATGGCTTTTTATAACATTTATCTATAATTTAGTAGTAGTAGATCCTTTAACTTCATTTGTCGCATATAATTTTTTTTACAAAAAATGGTAGGTACCAAGGGAGTATTGAGCGTGTCCTACATGGTCACGATCCGTACAAAACACTTTTTCTCAAAAATGAAGCAATAAATCTGAAATGTAAAAATATTTCAAATTCTGTATGTGGAAAATAAAGGTATTTATGTAAGCTACCATTTTGGGCACTATGGATTTCTGCTAACTTTACAACTTTAGTTTTGATGACCAAAAAACCCTAGCAGTACGATCCCTGTCTAGCTGACCCTGGACACTAACTCTCTTAGATCCGATTTTTTTTCAACACATCAGAAAATTATGAATTATAGTTTATTGTAGTGTTTGAACGTCAGCTAAAGTATAATAATGAATTTAATAATTATTTTGGAGATTTACCTGTATTTTAGACATGTATCATATAAAATATATATTCTATATTGTATATATTCTATAGTATTTCATATCTCCTTCTGAATAGCAGAATACCAGTATTGCTTAAAAAAATATAGAAACATAAATGAGTCTGAAATTTGGGCGGGGGCTTCAGCCCCATAGCCCCTCACCTGGATCCGCTCCAGGCCAAGGTAGCTTTTGTGAGTAAAAGCAAAATTCTGAACAGCTTTATTTAACCTTGATGGATCCAGCAGTTAGATAGTCAGAAAAAGCAATACGTAGCGCAACCTTTGCCGAAACAAGACCTGTACATTCAGTAAAACGTTGATCGTTACGATTCTCAGTTTTACGAGTAGCCTTACTAATAAGTTGCTTAATACAAGGTGACCTCCCAAAACGGAAACCAACCTTTCATAGGCTAAAATTCTTAATTCGACCAAAAATTAAGAAATGAAACCTATCGAATTTTGTAGCCCGTTTTAGGAGTCACCCTGTAGTTGTAGAGTTTGCCAGTTCTTCTAGTAAATAATCCATTGGAACTCTTAGTTTCCTTTATTAATTTCCTTTAGGCAGCACCATTCAAGTTATTCTCGTAAAACAATGGGCCGACAAGATAGCCATTCCCGCATATTCCGATCCACAGAGACACTTTCTGCTGCATATTGCCGAATGTTATGGCTATTTACCTTTCCATTCATGAAAAAGGTTGCCTCGTCAGCAATCTCAATGTTTTCCAAGAAACGAGTAAGTTTATGGGGATGCCATTCGACAAATTGTCTACAAGGAAAATCAGTTTCAAGAAGTTGGTGTCTTGCATGCATCTTATAGGGATGCCATTTTAATTCATCTTTAATAATGCAGTTAAATGATGACTTTGACCATTGTAATCCATTCTTTCTGACTGATACATGTGGATTTTGAGGAAGTGTCATCTGAACATTTTCGATATTTTAGGTTGTTCTTATGGTTCTCATACGACCCGAACGACCTTTATTTAGATTTAAGGATGTTCCTTCATGTTGGTATTTGCGAACCTTTTTCCAAAGTGTGGGCTTGCTTGGTGGGTGCCGACTTACAAAACGTTGTTCAAATGAATCTTGTACTTGTTTAATACTGCCAGTCTTAATAAAGTTTGTGACTACAAATACGCGTTGATCTTTTGTTAATTGCATGATTAAAAAGGTTCTATGGAAGTAAACTTTTACACGGAAACACTTTCATTTGCTTAGTAAGCAATAATGACCAGACCATACCACAGCGTGACTGAAAAACCACTGTAAAGTGGCCTAAGTTATGCTTGGAAAATAGCACAGTGACCTAGGCTACTTAGGCTCCCTAGGTTTTCTTTAAAGTGCACGGTGGCCTAGCATTCCTAGGCTTCGTTTCATTATTTTACTTCCTTGCGCAAACATATTTTTGATAGCCTCCACTAAACCCATTAGTGTATCAATATCATAAAAGGAAATTTAATGAAATTTCTAGAATCGACAGATAAATAGTTGGTAAATAAAACACTTTTGGCAAGACCAAAAATTCTCCAATAGTTTTTGAGTTATGCTAATTCAAAGTACGGTTAACTTTCTTCTGGGACACACCGTACAAGTTGCCTAGGTTTTTAAAAAGTCTGTTTATGTGAATTATTGTCAGAATCTTAACTTAACATGGTGCATTCTTTTAAAGAGGTAGTTTCGCTCACATCTAGAAAAAAATAACAAAGTCTAGATCAGCAAAGCCTTGGTAATCAGATCTAGGAATAGAGTTTGGACATTCGTGTAATGAGGATTCATATGACTAATGCAAACAAAAGGATCGTTCCTATCAGATTCCTTAAAGGGTGTCCTTTTAGACAGGAGGCTTTTAAAGTGATCTCATTAGTGTCAGGATTATGATATATATATATATATATATATATATATATATATATATATATATATATATATATATATATATATATCCATATGGAGCTCGGCCGTGAAGCCTGCATTTAATATTGAGGATAAATCCCAGAGCCACGAGAAACGTATGCAGCATCTTTTAATTTTTCACTACGTTTCGAAAACTACAAGTTTTCATCTTCAGGCTAGAATAAGTTTACAAAGTTAATACATATGAAGAAAACTTGAAAAGGCCAACAAGACATTATTTTAAAGAGTGATCAATTATAAAATATCAGTAAAATGTACTATGAGTTAAATTTTTGTTATTAAATATGACTTGGCGACAGTTAAATTTGCTTTAAAACTGACTCAAAAATTAGTTAATAAATTTAAGGTTTATTGCAGTAATTAATTAAAAACTATAAGAGAAATTGACCTGGCATTATTTAAAAATAGTAAATTTAAACTTTGTTTTTAATTTTTTAAAGACTGTAAGAGTTAAAAAACATTTAATATAAAAACGGTAAATTTGGGTAATTACTAAAGTGGATCCATCCTAGAGAGTGAATGGTGGGTTTAACAAGGGGCTAGTATTTATAGGTTACAGTGACGCTTGGTTTGTTAAAAAACAAACCAACTAACAAACTGTAGTTAAAATTAGTTAATTAATAATGATATTGCACTTAAATCTTCATTGAGTGTAGGTTTGTAGTGTTTGATATATAAAGATTCGACGGTTCTTAGGCAATGTTGGTTGTTGTTAAAGGCTAATACTTGAAAATTCTCAATAGAAATGTCAGTTTTACAGCTTATGGTGCGTTGCCTAATAGATGACTTTTCCTTTTTATTTTATATTTTGTTTGTGCGCCAAATAATTCACAACTAATCGTCTTCCTTGAAGTTTGTATTAATTCAAAAACATATCCTAAATTTCTTTATTTTAAGCTACATCGCAAATCTGTGTATAACTCGTATTTCTATAAAGATTCCTTGGGTCAACTTATTAACCTAGAAATAACTTCTAAATCAAAAAAGTTTACTCTTCATCAACATAATATAACCGAAGGATTTGCCAATTTGAAGACGCATTTGTCTCTTTTAGAAATTCTCCTCATAAGGTATTTTTTGCATAAAACCAAAATATTTCACCAAAATGTATGCATACAAAGACACACCAGAAAGTTGTCGAATTTGGGATTGTCCTTCCCAACCTTTATGGATCCGGAAAAAGTAGTTATCAACTTGTCACGTACTGCTTTAAGCTTTCGTGAAAAATTTCTACTTACTTTGGGACTTGAATTTAACTCCTATTTTACAAAATAGCTAAACCTAAATTCATGCTGTATTTTGAAAATATGGCACGCAAGGTTAAGGATCTACCTCTTAAAGGAAACTTTACTGACTTTTGTTCTGAGTTATCTTCTCTCTCCAGTGAATTTTATTCTAAAATACATTCATCTAGAAGTTCTAATTTCATAATTAAGCCTAAAGACAGAAAAGTATAACGGACACTTGCGGGCAATAAGGATATAATAGTTACTAAACCTGATAAGGGAAAGGGTGTAGTGATCCTTGATAGGGAGGACTATGTACAAAAAGTCCATAGTATATAGAATGACAGAACGAAATTTGAACCTATCAATGATTTACCTAAAACTATTCTTCTACGATTCGAAGATAAAGTTAATCGTTTCTTAACACAACTTAAGCAGGCATCAATTATTCCTAAAGATACCTAAAATGAATTATTTGTATCTTCCAGTTATTTAGCATCCATGTATTTTCTACCTAAAATACACAAAGAAGGAGTCCCTTTGAGACCCATACTTGCCTTTTATTTCTTTACCATCATACAAACTGGCCAAATATCTAGTTAAAATACTTTCACCTTTATCTAAAAATCAGTTTTCTATACAAAAATCCTATAAGTTTAAAGAAAAATTACTCAGCAAAGTTAACGATGGATATATGGTGAGTTATGATGTTGAATCTTTATTTACTAACATTCCCCTGAACTAGATAATCAATTTAATATTAAATAAGGTATTCCATTCCCAAAATACTTTTCATGGATTTTCACGAAGCCAATTAAAAAAGGCGCTGGAATTAAGTCTTTCTGAATCTTGGTTCACGTTTAATAATAAAGTTTACTGCCAGATCGATGGTGTTGCAATGAGTTCTCTAATGGGACCACTTGCAGCTGACTTTTTTATGACACATCTCGAAGATCAAATGTTTTCTACTAATTTAGATTACAAACCCTCCTTCTACCGCCGTTTTGGTGATGATTCCTTGGCAATTTTGAATAATCCTGCACATAGCCAACTTTTCTTGAATTTTTTTAACACTTTACACCCCAACATCAAATTCACCATGGAAGTAGAGTCAAATGATAAGATGCCCTTTCTTGACCTTTTAATCACCCAAGATAATGACCAACGAAAGATTTAAACAACCATTTACGGAAAAAAACTTTCACAGGACTAGGTTTGTTTTTTTTTTGTTTTTGTGATTTCAGATACAAAATATCCACAGTAAAAACTTTAATACATAGAAGTTTCTCGCTATCATCCACTTACCAATCAATCCATATAATTTATTTTTCTTAGGAAGTATTTTATAAAAAAATTATTTCCTTCTGACCTATATGATCGAGTTTCAAAAAGGCTATTTGGTAATCTCATTGACCCCCCTCAACCCTGCATAGAAGTTCCTAAAATGCAAATATATTTACTAATTTCAGAGATGGGTTTTTTAAACGATAGTTTTAAAAGAAAAATCCTATAAATTTTTAAAAGATATTTTCCCCAAATCAACCCACAAATAGTTTTTATAAACAAACTATCGATAGGAAGTTTCTTTAACAGTAAAGATCCTATCTCTTTGGAGTTCCGCAGTGATAATGTTTATTTATTTAAATGTCCCAGTTGCACTGGAGCCTCTTACATTGGCAGCACTATCAGGTCTCTTGGAGCTAGGTTCTCTGCTCATATGGGGATTAGTTGGCGCACAAACAAAATATTAAATAAAAAGGAAAAGTTATCTATTAGGGAACACACCATAAGCTGTAAAACTGACATTTCTATTGAGAATTTTCAAGTATTAGCCTTTAACAACAACCAACATTGCCTAAGAACCGTCGAATCTTTATATATCAAACACTACAAACCTACACTCAATGAAGATTTAAGTGCAATATCATTATTAATTAACTAATTTTAACTACAGTTTGTTAGTTGGTTTGTTTTTTTAACTACTGTTTGGTTAGTTGGTGTTCCTCTCTCCCAAGCTTCACTGTAACCTATAAATACTAGCCCCTTGTTAAACCCACCATTCACTCTCTAGGATGGATCCACTTTAGTAAGTACTCAAATTTACCGTTTTTATATTAAATGTTTTTTAACTCTTACAGTCTTTACAAAATTAAAAACAAAGTTTAAATTTACTATTTTTAATTAATGCCAGGTCAATTTCTCTTATAGTTTTTAATTAATTACTGCAATAAACCTTAGATTTATTAACTAATTTTTGAGTCAGTTTTAAAGCAAATTTAACTGTCGCCAAGTCATATTTAATAACAAAAATTTAACTCATAGTACATTTTACTGATATTTTATAATTGATCACTCTTTAAAATAATGTCTTGTTGGCCTTTTCAAGTTTTCTTCTTATGTATTAACTTTGTAAACTTATTTTAGCCTGAAGATGAAAACTTGTAGTTTTCGAAACGTAGTGAAAAATTAAAAGATGCTGCATCCGTTTCTCGTGGCTCTGGGATTTATCCTCAATATTATATATATATATATATATATATATATATATATATATATATATATATATATATATATATATATAAAATTTGCTACTGGTTATCAGAGAACAGACCTTAGGAAATATGTCTTCACTCCAGGATTAATGTCTTATAAAAGAAGAAAATAACAAACCGGTTATTAAATGTAATAATGAGTCCACTGGTTATTAAAAATAACACTGATTCAATTGATAAGGTAAACAATAAGGTAACTGGTTATTAAATGTAACAATGAGTCAACTGGTTTATTAAATTAAACAATGACTTAATTGGTTATTAAAGATAACAATGAGTAATTGATTATAAAAGGTAACAATAAGTCAACTGATTATTATTAAATGTAACAGTGAATCAACTGGTTTATTAAATACAACAATGAATCAACTGTTTATTAAATGTAACAATCAATCAATTAGTTATTTTTAGTAACAATGAGTCAGATGTTTATTAAAGTTAACAATGAGTCACGTCAAAATGGACGAAGAATATTGCAATAAAAAATGCACCTTATCCGAATAGTAGATTTTGATGTCCTGGTTTTACCTCGAAGTGTCCAAGCCATTTGGGGGGTATTTTACCATATTGTAAACTTAACAACAACAAAATATTTACAATATTCACAGCAAAATGGTTAATTTAGACATGGACACGAGAATGCAGTTATAAACGGCCTGTGGAGAAATCAATATCGCGAGGATAAAACAGACGCTAGTTCGGTTACACAGCGTCAACAGCTACGTGGCATAGGGGCCGATACTTTACTCCCCCCTCCTCTTTTGCCCCGCTGGCACCACAGTCCGCGATAGCACTCGCAAGGAAACATTATAAACAAAGGAGGGTGGCATAGCCTTTCGAATAAATATCTATGAACAGGCTCACTGTCCCATCCTATTGTTTAGGTCTAGTTCAGCCAAATAGACGAAATTTCCCGTTTTCCAACGTAAACCAGAAGATACTAAAAGGGCTAAGGATCACAAGATTGAAAAGTGATGCCCTAGGAGAGAGGCTTAAAGGTGGGCACTCATCTTCCCTCCCCTCCCCTCTCCCTAGGGGGTAAGTGAGGTCTATATACCGCGATCTGAAGAAAAGAAAGAGAATCGAGTTAGCGATCGAGAGAAGACGAGTACCAGCATCAGTCCGGCCATTAAGACGAAGAAGAAAAAAGGCTGTTCCTTTTGGTCACATCGAAGAGTAGACCATCGGTATAGAGAATCACTCTCATACCCCTCTCGTCAGAGAAACCCCCTATCTCAGTTTTCGAATAAAACCAGAGATATCCCTCACCATTGAGGAATACCAAAGTCAAGTCCCACTCGAGAAAGGATTCACCTTTGATCAACGCTCATCATCGAGAAGTACCACAAGTGTAACCCAAGGATTGGAATAATCATACATCCACTGTCTTTTCGCTTATATCGTCAAGTCAAGAAACATCGCCAAGCGCCCCTCCTCACGCCCCTCGAAGTCAGCTGTGCGTCCGATTCAGCGACAACACGCCTCGCATCAGAGTGCCTAACCTACCTCGGGTTTAACGCAGGAAGACGAACAGCTGTTCGTCCGATTAAGCCTCCTGTCTGTGACAACTCACTCCTTAAACCATCACCTAAACGAGGGTCTCATTCAAGGGCATTTCCCCTCTGACTCCACTTTGTTTAAATTTAAAAGGATTCCAATTTATTATGTTCTTTAATTAACATTCCGTACTAAAATGAATTTTTGCGTCAACTATCGCGTAGTTACTCATTGGTAGTATTAATTTTTATTTAGATCCTCTTATTATATCCTTAGTAGATTTAAAGTTTTTAATATTTCATTTTTAATGTAATTAAAAGTATATTTTTGGTCTAGTTGTTTAACTAAATCCTCGAAACACTGCACAAGGCAATAGATATATAATATTACGAATCCTCCCTGGTTAAAGAATCAAATCAAAAGATAAAAGATAAAAAATAATATAGCACTCAGAGAAAAAAGGAACGGAGTTATTTACGTACGGAACAAACGTACACACATACTCGGCCGTATACCACGACACAGCCAACGTGGTAGATATGTACCACCTGTACTAGCAATACCACTTCAAAATATGCTCGTTTATAACCGCATTCACATCACTATTCACACCATATATACTTTTTACCCACTCACCTGTCACTCTATCCATATTTCTCACACCCAAATATATCACTCTAATTACACATAACTTCGTTCTTTCCTCCTCCTTCCTCACTAATCTTACTCCCGTTTAAAAAGTTTCAGATACCTCGAAAATTTTAGGAGATTAGATAAATGTATGGCCGTAAAGCTTTTATTTTTATACAATATAACAGCGAAATAAGAATAGATAAATAGCAGTAAGTTTTATATATGCCAAAATCAACAAGAAATAAAAAAATAAAAAAGACAAAAACATGAAACATCAGCAACATATAAGCGAATGAAATTCTGTGAAAATTAGAGCAACGCCAAACTGATACAGGAAGCTCAGTAGCGTGTTGAGAGTCCCTTGGTGGTGATGAGAGCATTTATTCATCGAGACATGCTCTCCAGGAGGGAGCGACAGCTTAGGGGTGTGATGCTGGTCCACTCGTCGGTGATGACTTCCTTTGTTGCTCATTGGAGGCTAGCTTATGAGAAGTCTTACGGCCCATTTCAGGTCGTGCCAGAGGTTTTCCAATGGATTCATATGCGGAGACTGAGGTGGCCAATCCATCAGCCAAGTATTATAATCTCGTAACCACTATATAGTGGATGCAGACTTGTGATATGGGGCATTGTCCTACTAGAAAATCACGTTCTTGGCATTTCTCGTGAGGTCTCTAGCTGAGGGCAGCATGTAATATCTCAGAATAGCTTGGTACTTCTCTAACTTCATAGTGCCATCACAAAGGGTGTAGGGATCCTCCAATGACACATGTTGCAGTTTTGGTGAGCACCTTCCCAAGCCAGTCGACGTCGCTTCTGCTGAAGGTTGAGGAGCGGCTTCTGGTGCACTTTACATGACTTCAGGCCTTGTACAAGCATCCTACGATGGACAACTCTGGTGGATGCATCAACCTGGCCGCTCTCTATCCATTCATGTTGCAGCTGGAACCTGTCGTCACGTTGTGTACTGGCTAAGAGTCGTCCAGAGCGAGGTTGATCTTGGATGTTTCCTCTTCCTCGGATCCTCTTCAAGACTTCGGCAACACCGGAATGGGATCTGCCGAGACTCTAGGGGATCTGTCGACAGTTAAGACCTTCCTTGTGCATATCAAACTTCTTTCTTTCACGTTGTATTTACGTGTTTTGCCATTATTATATTATGAGATCCTGTCGACGTGGTATATCATATTAATCAACAAATATGATGTTTGAAAAAATAATGACATTTTAACTGTAACACACCACATACTGATACCAGGATTTCATACATTTCAATAGTATGTCCACTTTAGATATTTAAAAATAGTCATAAGAAAGCTTGAACTTTTTTTTCAGATGTATTGAACACATGCATACAAACCTACAACAGCATATTCATAGACATACCCAACAAATAAGAAAAATTCCGGGTTTCCGAAAACTTTTGGCCGTTGCTGTGTCTTCCACACTTTTCACTTCTCCCTTTATATATCTCGACTTATAAAATTCCTGCATGACACGCCCTCGTTGCTATTGATTTTAAAATTCGAAGGGAAAATACACACTTCTACCAACCAGACTAAGTGCACGTGGACCCCCCCCCCTCCCACCGAGCCCATTTCAGAAACACATTGATGTGATCGCAAGAGTAGAAATTGAAGGGGGCTTCTGAACCCGCCACCCATACAAGCCTGAAGACCCTTTGGCTTCTCTTTGTCTCACCTTTATTGGCATAACTAAATAATTTCTCTTTGTTCTTCTCCTCCCACAAAAGATTTAAATTATGTATGGTTGTTAGATTTGTATGGTTGTTAGATTTACTATTGAAATACAATGTTCAAAAAGTATCTCCGTTAGCTAAAATAGCTTCTTTATTTCTGTAGCTCGAATGAAAATGCCTTCGTTGGTTGCATTATCTTCACCTTCTTTTGTCAATAAAATAATTAAAAATCCTATTCGATTTAAACACTGATTCCCGATATATCATTAATGACACGGTGGTCCTACACTTGCAAATACCTACAGCTATTCCTAGAATGACTGTATTGAGGGCAATGATCAAACCCTGGTTCTTTGGGTTGGTCGATTCGGGTCCTAAAGGTAGTGCCACACATTGCCATGTTTGCGTCGAATCGTCTGATCCGAGAGGCTCTCTTTAGCCCTAAGAACCAAGCTTATCGTAAGCTACCCAAAGATATCAGCGATGTCCTTCGATTCTCCCCAGTTGGGGAAATCTGTAATCTGCCGAAATTTACCGAAATACACAAGAATGCTTTCAAATCTGCTCAAATATATCTTAGAGTCTATAGTAACACTTCTAATCGGCTATAAACAGTCTGGAGTGTGAGACACAATCATGAATAAATATGATAATGGGGAGATAGTAGGGGGGTGGGGGTTATATAGAGTGGTCTAATTTACGTTTTGGTGTTGTTTCTGGATGCGTAGTAAAAGTTAAAAAATGCGTTAGTGATGGACTAAGTGCAAAATGAGGAAATATTTTCTCATTTTTCTCGCTTGTAATAAGTGAAGATGTGCGTAATTTATAAGGGTATGTATGCATTGAGATATCTTCATTGTAGAGGTTGAGCAAAGTTTAGGAATATTGAGAATCTAGTCCTCCCCCTCCCGGGAGCTCAATATGACTCATTTCTATCCTACACAGGATATACAGATCCCATACATTCTCACTCACTCACTAAACTCACTTCGTGGGGGCGAAACTCTTTTAAAACCGTTTGGGTTGAGTTTCAATAATGGATTTCTTTTTAGAAAGGATGTATTTTTCTTTTCAAAATGAGAAAAAAGAAACTTAAGAAACAACACTGTAATTTGCACTCATTGGGGAGCCGCAGTCAGATCAATTTTATAGGAACACGAAAAAGAAACAACTGGAAGAGAGAAAAGGCTTGGAATATCAAAGGCAGTAAAAATAATAATCCAGTAGTATTATATTTAATGTAACGCACCAGAGTTAGTATTTTTATTGTTGTCATTGTTGATATTGTTATTTGTGTTGATTTTATTATTACTGTTATAACTACAGAAGTTTCAAAGAGCATTACTATCAAAATTCCTGGTTGTTTCTTTTATTTCAGAACTTTCATCTTTACTATCCACTTTTCTCTCAACTAAGAAATCAATACGTATAAATATTAGGTTATGGGCCTTAAACAAGCATTTTCTTTGTATAGATTGAAAGGTCTTTTAAGGTGCTCGATTTCCTTGTAACTACTGGAACCAAAGTTGTTTAAGGCGAGCGTCCGGAAACATGTTAAAAGGAGCGCAGGACCAGTCTCGTACAGGAGAGAGAGGGGGGGGGAGAAAGAGAGAGAGAGAGTAAGGGAGAGACAGATAGAGAGAGAGTAAGGGAGAGACAGATAGAGAGAGAAAGAGAGAGAGAGGAGAGAGAGAAAGGGAGAGACAGATGATATAGAGATAATGAGAGGGAGAAAGAGAGAACGAAAAAGAGAGAGAGAATGAGAGAAAGAGCGCGCGCGCACTTCTCAGAAAAAGATATGATTTTTGACACAAGGCGATTAAATAGTTTAAACAGTGTAAGCGATTCTGTCCACTGTAACTTTATCTTGGCAGATTATAAGCCCTGGTCCGTAAGCTGATAACGCAGTTGCGATGGTGATGGCGTACCTCGTTTGAGGAGTGAAGAACCTCCGGACCTTTGTCGTAGTTTTAAAATTATGATCGTCATAATATTGAAAACACGTTTAAATTTGGTGCCCGTTAAAGACATCTAAAGGCTTCTAAAACAACGGCAGCCGCCAATTGATTGCCCTTCAACGGTTACATCAAATTACCGAAAAACAGTTCGAGCTTACACTACATTCGATATTTTGACCTTAGGGATCATATAACCTACTCGTCGTGATGTTTTCCTCTTGCACAACATCCTCCTTTCCGTGACGCCGAAGTAATTCTCATCTTGCTATGTTAGGAACCTTTGGTGCAACCCTCTGACCCACTTCTCTTCATTGGGAGATATCCCTGTTGCTAAACTTTAAATTCTTTGACTTAGAATCCTTAACCACCTCCTATCCGTTCTTAATAAATGGAATTAAAAAAAAAACCGACTATGCTTTCGTCACTTTTCACCCCTACCACGTTCCTTGCCGCCTTTACTGGCCTCTTCTCTCTTGGGACGCCCTTTCTTCTCTAAACCGGATTAAGCCTCCGTTCACTAATATCATCGACGCGGAGTCAGTGGTTCTAATTTCTTCACTGCTTAGATGCCTTCCTCTTTTCCTTCCTGGATCTTACGTTTTTAGTACCACCGCCTCTATTGCGTAAGTTTTCCACACCCGGACTCTTTTTATATCTAAGAGGTCCATTCGAACCAATGCAAAGTTTATCTTGAACCAAATTAAGCAAAATTGAATGCGTTAGTCACCGGATTGAGACTAGGTTTGGTCTAACTTCGCGGCCCATGACATATGTTGAAAGGAACCCTGGTTCGAGACCCCAAGTTGAACTCCAAGCCCGCACTTGCGGATGTCTTTGTGCCTGATAAAGATTAAAGAAGGTGTGGGAGAAGGCGAGTATCTTAGTTGCTTCGATGCACCCAACCACAATTCGTGGAGTAATTATGTATTGATAATAATAATAGTAAAAATAATAAAAATAAAATAATCATAATATAAAAATAATATTAATAAATAATAATAAAAGAATAGTAATACTACTACTACTAATAGTATTATTACTGTTATTATTACTATATAATTACATACAATCATTATTATTATTATTAAACAAGTTACTTCCTTGATCGTTCTGTCCTGGCGACAAGTAAGATTGTTTGTTTGCAGGTCGAATGACCATTTGTTTGCGCCTTCGGATTCGCCCCTTGCGCCAATGCCCTGATCTATCTCAGTTCTCCCCTTCCCCATCTCCAAACTTCTTTCAGGGGCGAGGAGGGGTGGGGGGCGTAACAGGTCAAGGAGACGCCAGGAGGACAGCCGAGGGGGAAGTGCCCTTTAGGTGGGGAGGTCTCGAATGTGGGAAGAGAGGGAGATGAGAGAGAGAGAGAGAGAGAGAGAGAGAGCACAACAAAGAATCAGAAAGAGAGTAATATATATATATATATATATATATATATATATATATATATATATATATATATATATATATATATATATATATAGTAACTAACGAGGAACTTCTCGGGAATCTTATTCTTAGCGGCGAAATGAAAACCTACGCGATGGTAGAGAACAGGATTAATTAAATCAGACGTTTTGGAACAAACCTTGTTCCATCCTCAGTGGTTACAAACATTAAATATAACATGTGTATTGAACAATATTCAACAACCTACCAGCCGAAAAATGCTCAAAGAGAAATAGCAAATAACTCAAAGTAAAATAATATGACTAAAAGTGAAACAATAAAAATGAAGCTTAAACCAAAGGACACACAAATAAATTTCAAATTACAATGATAAGATATTAAAACTAGATAAATATAGAGAATAAGTGGGAATAAAACATTGCTTGACTAGAACTAAGGAATTGAAAACTGGAAATAGTTAACTAGCATAGTAAGAAACAATAAAATGAGTACACACATAAAAATTAAATATTTCCACTGACTGCAGTTTAAGTGAAAATGAAGAAGATCTGAATTAAAAGCAAAATATTACAATTACTAACCTAGACTGTCGGAGTTGTAGAGAGAACTAATTGAATGAATAAGAATGATGACGGAGTGAGTTGTGTTGAGTAGTATATAAGAGAATTGGTTGGAAGATATTTACTGGGCTATTAATGTGATAGATAAAGCGTAGTCATTTAATTGTGGGTTAATTTTTTTTATATAAAAGAATTCAAGAATTGTTAAGTCTATGGAGCTTGATGAAATCCGAATCACAGAAAACAAGGTCTGCTGACCAAAAGATCACGTGCTCTCACTTATTGTTATTTATGACCTTACGACCTTCAAAACTTTCAATAATTCGAATACTAACCTTAGAATGACCTTGAAAATTATATCATTCGAAAGAGAATGTAAAACAACATAAAGGTTTCAAATTTCGTTAGAATCGGCCGAATAGTATGATGTTATTGCCAAAATAAAATAATTCCCGGGCTAACCTTGGGAGGACTTTGGCAATTATATTATTCGAAAGATAATGTAAAACAACATAAGGGTTTCAAATTTAGTAGAATCGGCTGAATAGTTACAATGTTATCACAAAAACAAAAAAAAAGCAAAACGGGGGGACCGACCGACATAGTGAGATGTAGAGTCACCCGCGACTAGACTCGCACGCGACTAAAACTTATCTATATCACCGGAATGAGAGAGAGAGAGAGAGAGAAATACAAAAGAATACAAAGGAAAGAGCATGCAAAATAGACCATTTGATCCTGACGAAGTTGAATGCAGGCAAGAAGCTCTAAGTTTACTAAACTTCGCCGCCTTGATCATTGATGTTCGCTCATCTGATGGAAGACGAAAAAATCAAATATTACTCCCTTATAAACGTAGTCAGTCTTGAGTTTGAGGCAAAGTGTTTTTCTAGTTTGAGTTTTAACGAATCAACTGTAGAGCAGTCAATGGCTTTACAGTGGAGACCATGCCTTATAGTGACTATTCGGTTGAAGAAAAATAATTAAGTAGACTTGCGAGTTAAACGGTTTACTTATAATTTTACAACCGTTTCTCCTTGTGTAATTAGATTGGTCGATTATAAAGTACTTGTTGACATTTCATAGAAATTATGCCTTTGACGATTTTAAATACTTCAATTAGTTAACCTTTTCGTTGACGCTGGGTTAATGAGAAGAGATTGATTTCTTTAAGAAGGTCCTCGTATGGCCTAATTTTTAGACTAAGTATCATTTTGGTAACTACGTTAAATCCGTTCTATCCTGTTGATATACTTTTGGTAGTAAGGGCAATACGTCTGAACAGAGTTTCAGAAGAGGCCAGACCAAAGATTTGTAGCTCTTAAGTATTACTTCCTTCGATTTACACCCAAATAACCTTCTTATAAAGCAAATTATTTCGTTCACCTTCTTGGTAACTGTGCATTGTTAACTGGGTTTTAGGTTACTGGATAGTGTTACTCTAAAATTCATTTCCTTGTCTACGCTTTTCAACCGTTGCATTCATTGAATAAGATGTTTTTTTTCATTTTGATTTCCTATGGCGAGTCATGCTCCAACAGACCATGAATAAGTCGTCGCAAGAAAGTTCGCTGTGACTCGAAACTCAGCGCCACATTGCGTCCATCTCTGCAAATGTTGGGCTTCGTGAATCTCTTCTCTTCATGCTCATGTACAACATTTGTCTGTACGTCTAACTATGTACAAAGGACGCACACACAACTGAGGTAGCTGAGTTCTAACGTGTCTATATATTTTTCTTCACATGTGTCCGAAATATGACAAAATCTACGTCAGTAAATGTGCCCCTGTATATAACTGTATGAGTGGGGCTTTTTTATGTCAACAAAAAAATATAAAAAATCGTTCAGTAATGTGTTAATTGTTGCGTGGTTGTGAATGTTGTGAACTTGTATTAAATGAAGTGGTGTGTATCTCTTAAGTATGTAGGGATGGAAACTTACTGTTCTCTAGTGACTCATTAAGCGACAATAACCGTATCATGCTGGGATTTGTCTGCATGTGAGTGATAATAGGTACAACGAGAGGGAGAATACATTAACAAGTGTTCGCCATAATGTTAAGATAAAGTACGTACACTTGTCCAATAACCAATTAAAGTTCTGGTGCAGCTATAAAAGAAAATCTCATTGCCCAAACCGGAACTACACGCAACTCATGAGCTTTACTACGAGAGTATTACCATTATTATTACAACTCTATCACTTTTCGCGCTTTCATCATATATATTTCACTGACTGCCTAAGCCCCCCCCCCTTTCCCTCAGCTTCCTCCTAACTATGTATCTCACTAGATCAGTGCTATTTGAGGCCATTGGAGGAAATTGGTTTAATGATTAACCAACAGCGGATACTAATGTCAGAAGAATCCAGGGCAAAGGACGGGCTGCAACCCCCACCACACCGGCGGGGTCCACCCAGGACCACATAGGGACAAATAACGATCACTGAATATGGTGAAGGCAGTCGCATAACTAAGCCCTAGGGGAAATCGCAATATCAATAAGTCCGTCACTATTCATTCTCTGAAAGGAGCCCATCCGTGTCCATGAACTTATTCCTCGAATCAGTCATCTATTTATCTAATACCGCCATCATCCTCATCCAATTCACCAAGGCAACACTCCTCTCATTGGGTTGGCAAGGATACGAAAGAAGGGGATCCCTTTTCCCCGAACAGAAAAGTATAAAAAACGATTTTGAAAAATCTTATTTCGCGCGACCGCGAGAATACCCTAAAGGTATTACAACTGGGGAATACGACGGTAGTCATGGGCAAAGCAAGACGAGATTAAAGAACATATGAGGGGCAGTCAATAAGTTTTGGAATTCGGATATAAGGAAACGAGATATAAGGAAAAATGTTTTATTATTTTTCAATATAACTTCCCTTGACTTCAATGCACTTGCGCCACTTGTCCCTGAGGCTTCGAATTCCCGACAACCAGAAATCTCCCGACTGCTGTTCAACCCACTCATGGACGGCGAGCTGGACATCTTCATCGTCCCCAAACCGGCATCCACGCAGTGCAGCCTTGAGCTGGCGGAATAAAAGTAGTCGCTAGGGGCCAGATCTGGACTGTAGGATAGGGTGGTTGTGCTTCTCGAATCCGCACTCGGCAGCTTGTGCAACTCTGGCCTTGTGGACTTTGACGACGTTGAAGTCGATCATGGGGCGTGAGGTTTCGTGAGGTTTTGTGAAGTTTCTAGGGCCCCAACGGTCAGAGACCTTGGAAATGGCTAAATTGTCGTGGATGATGTTGATAACACTTCCATGTGATATTCCAAGTTCTCGCTCGATTTCTTCGACCTTCACCCGTCGATTTTCGAGGATCCTCCTCTCCACATGGGCCACATTGTCCTCGTTGGTCACGTCTGACTGGCGTCCTGGACGCGGGTCATCTTCAAGGGACTCACGACCATGACGGAACTCCCTATTCAAGTGAGCAATGGTTGCATAGGAAGGGGCGGTGTCGCTGTACACTGCAACCATGCGTTCATGGATCTCTTTTGCATTCTTGCCTTCCTTGGTCAAAAAATTCATCACTGCGCGGTGCTCAACCTTCTCCGTTGTTGAAAGATTTGTGACTGATGATCTGCGATCAGCTACTGCTTCTTAAATAGACGAGGCAGGAGCATGCGGCTGCAGGTCATGACTTGTCATAACTTGCCCTAAGACCCCCACAAATAGCAATCCCCCTTCCTCTGTTTTGCCCTACCGATTCGCAAAACTTATTGACCGCACCTCGTACCTAAAGATGAAAAATGAAAAATTGACCAAGATCTCCACGTACATACTCTACGCACATGTAAGATCATTTACAAAATAGCTCAACCAGATGTTTATGCAGAATGGTATGAGTGAGATGTGGTTCCAGGAGAACTTAGCGTCAGGAGATATCTTTCAGCTACAGTTCCTCCCTAATCAGTCAAGGAGGCATCGGAAACAAAGCAAGCACAACCTAACAAGAAGAAACTCGCTGTTAAACCTAATCCTAGACTCGAGGAAAGAAAAGAGAAGAGAGCATAAGATGGGAAGGAAAAAAACAAAAAAAAACTCCAAAGGTACAAAACCAACAACGAGAAAGATCAAAGAGATTTTTACTCTTCTTCAGACTCAGAAACATGTAGTTAAAGGACAGTAGACTCACCCGTTACAAGAAGGCAAAAAGAACGACAAAATACGGTAGCAAGAATCGAAAGTGCAAATATAACGGCGAAAGGATAACCTGAGAACCTACGCTACGGAATATGAAAATCTATGAAATTTCCGAAGTGGTGAGGATCCTGAATTATAAATGGGAGTTCGAATCCCCTTAGAAAAAAACCCAAATCGCAGAACGTACGTGGGAAAAATCGAGCTACACGAAACACATGTGAGACCATCTCAACCTTGGACTTCAAGCGCGATAAAAATGGCAAGGTTCGATCTAAAAGGCGCTATTCAGTACACAGTAAGAAGAAAAATAAAACACTCTAAATGAAAAACACTAACAACACGCTAAAATACCTACTTAATAGGAATGGATTGAAGAGGAAGTCACTTATACGAGGGGTATCCAAAAGGTTCGTAGAAAAATGAAAAACAAAACAAAAACAAAGAGAAGTATAAATTTTATTTTTCAGCATAAGCTCTATTGAAGTCAAAACATTTTTGCCAGTGATGATACCATCTATTTAAACCATTTATATAAACCTGAGGACTATTAACATCACCACCAGGAGAAAAACGAGTGCCTTTAATTTTTAATGTTTGGAAAAAAATGGTTGGATGACCTGGCTCCATTCGACTTTATTTTGTTTTTAAAAATAAAAAAAGGCAAGAAGGGCACTCGTTTTTCTTCTGTTGGTGACGCTAAAAGAGCTGTTTTAACTTTGTTTAATTCTCAGAGTCCTCAGTTTTATATAAATTGTTTAAATGGATTGTATCATTGCTTACAAAAGTGTTTTGACCTCAATGTTGTAATATAAAATTTACACTTTTTGTTGTTTTTTTCATTTTTCTACGAACTTTTCGAATACCCCTCGAATATGGCAACATATTCAAAGTGGTCTACTCAGACATCATCCTTATTACGGAACATTTTATGAACAGCGAAAGATGAGGTTTAAAAATAACAAATTACACTACCATAAGCAAAACCTTCACCCAACAAAAGTTCGACGGTGTCACGATAGCCATCAGACGGAGCCCAACCTTGACAGGCTACCGGATATAGAGAATATATGTAGATGAGTCATTAGTTGCCATCGAACTTCAAACTCTAGTCGGGGGACTCATAGTTGAAGCGGCGTACTAACAACCCTGCCGACCTTAAATCTTACCCTACTTGGCGATATAAGAAAAACACTCATAACGATGGAACAAAAAACTAGATGTTGGGCAGCTGACTACAATAAAACGAATGAAAAGGGAAAAAACCTAGAATTACTCATGGCACGTGAGAAACTGTAGAGGGTTAGACCCGAATTCATAACCATTATAATCCACAGATCCGCCCAAACATCGGGCATTATAATGACCAGCAACAACTTCTCTTTCACCTTGTGCAATCAGCTAGGCTCTATCAGAGATAACAATTGACAGACTGGGTGCATAACTCAAGCCAGGTAAATTGGGGGAAAAATCAGGATCACAGAGGAAGGGGAGTCCTTGGAAGAACAGGTCATTAGAGAACAGGTTTAGAGGGTTCTGGAAGAGCATATTCTATATAAACTCTATATAGAGATTTCGATCAGAAATCCGAGGGCAAAGTAATTGACGAAGTAAACGTAATCATACACCGCACACACCCTGTAGCAGCTCTGCAGCTACATATATATATATATATATATATTAGGGTGGTCCCCCAAAAGAATTTTTAGTTTTTTATCTCCACATGCTTGATTGTATTACCACATTGAACAGTAGGTCACATACTAAATTTCATCAAAATCGAACAATATTTACTGGTCGCTAAATGGATCTTAACTTATTAGTCTGCTGGTAAATTCATTTTTGGGATAGAAATGAACAGTCTTTGCAAATAATAGTTTATTTGAAACAGATCTTGGTGTTGAAAGACAATTTTTTTTTAAATATTTATATTAAAGTGAAAAAAAAATAGTTAAATGGCATATGATTTCTTTTTGACACAAATTATAACTAAAATTGCTGATTAAACATTGATCCTTTTGAGCATGAGGGAAAATTTTTGTGATGTTTTGCCACAAGTCTGAGAATCAACTGTTTCTGTTCTTCATCTTTTGTTAGAGGTGCATTATACGATTTTATAAGTGCAATACCTCTTTCTGCTGGATCGTTAACAACCATTAAGTTAATCGCTCGACGTTGAAATTCTTGAAAGCACGTATTCTCCTCCCAAGAACTTGGGTTAGTCTTCAGGAATGTATCCTCTGCAAACTTGTACCCATCTTTTATTAGGAGACTGAAGATCAGCTTAGTTTTTTGAGTTACCAGTTCATGCAAGTCCAAATCCTCTATGTTTTTTATAAGATTCAATCGGCGAACAACTTTGGTGTTTTCATTACGTTGGAGATTTGAGACCATCTTCTGTTTGGTCTCAGCATTAATTCTATGATCAAAAAATGCGAGACCAACAAGATGTTCTCCAAGATACCAAAGGTTTCTGTGAAGGGTTGTGGTTGCTTCTTTAGATATTGTCTGATTTGTCTACTTTTGCAAAGTTTTAAGAAGCAGAATGTTATTTAAAGGAGCATTAATTCCAAAATAGGCTTCATTTTAAAAACGCGAGTAGAACAAAGCAATAAAAAGAGAGCACTCTGTAATATTGGCCTTTTCACGTTCCGTTAGTTTCAGTTGATGCTTAAACAAGTATATTTTCAGGACATATATAGCCTTAGCCATCCAACGTGCATGATGAGTCGCTCTTGGGGCTCTTAATGTAACTTTTGTCTTTTTAATGCCCCCAAGAAAGATGAGACTGAGTCGCAGCAATTCTTCATAATCGTTACGCAACTAACGAGATTTCAAAGCTTCCTGAAAATATGGGACCATTTCTCCTCGAAGATTATGCATTATTGGATTGACGAATAAACTGCTATCCGCCTCTAAAAAAGAATAATTTTTAAGTCACAACCATTGTTCTTTAAAACGTTCAAAGAGGCTCCTCTTTGGACCACTTGTAGGCCCAAGTAAAATATTGCAAGCACATGGCAACATAATTTCGAAAATATGATGACAGCACGCAATCCAAACAAGCTCCTTTCCTAATACTTTCTCAATTATGGTACAGGCTCCTTTTTGTATGCCTGTATTTTATGCAGTTGTGTCAAATACAAGGCCTTGAACTTCGTCACGAAGATTCCAGTCATTAATTGATGAAGTGCATACCATAGCCTGTTCTTCTCCTGATGCTCGTGTTACTTTTGGCACCCCAAGAAGTTTATCCATTCCATTTACAGAAACTATTATTGCAATTCGTTCTACTGTTTCCTTTGCCCCATCAATAGCAGGTAGTAGTTTTCCATCCCAGTGAAGTAGAATCGGTCCTTCAACAGACAACGAAGCTTTGTCTTCATTGAATTTTGCCTCTCTTACTTGCTTTCTGGAACGTCGTATAGAACTCCTGAAAAGTGTCATAGCTGCTATTGATCCAGCAACCATTGTTGCTTTTCTATCCGTAATATTTGCACGATCAAGAACAGCAGCCACAACTGAAGTTGTAAATATATTTTTTGAATTTGAAGAATTAGATTGTGCATTCTTTCTTCTAGTTGAAGAAAGTGGACAAAACTCTTTGTCTGCCGCAATCAAACTTTCTCCTTCAGATGGTGATGACTCGAAATTTGCATGAGCAACAGCCTCTGCTTGATTTTTAGAAGTATATACTTTTTCTTTGTATTCTAAAGCCTTCTCATGTCGATATCTTTTGCGGGATTCCTTGGCTGAAGTAATCTTATTACGGCACGGCATACTGCAGGAGAAAATGTTCTCTCTCTGCATCATCAGAAATTGGTGGTCTTCTTCATTTTTTACCACATTTAATGCATTTTTTGAGGCTATGTCAAAAGGTTTTGAAAGAGTAGATTCGAAACTACGCTCATTCATTCTATATGAGTACAGTTCGGTATTTCGGTTCTTCTTCAAAGAAAGGTTATTCTTCATACAACCTTGAGAGTTTCCTAACGCAAGATCCTATTCACTGTGAGGGAATTCGGGTTCTTTCCCATACTTTTATGACTCTTTTGAAAGCGAGGTTGTAACTTTGTGTCCAAGTCATTGACTCCACTTGATGGTGGTACTGAACAACACGAAGCACATCACCACGTGCTGGTAGTCTTGCATATGTGAAAGCTCACTAGTAGGATGTCCTAAAAGCCAGACTGCCGCAGATGAACGAGTACTTCCAGCCATAATCTGAAACAACAGAAATAAAAATTTATTGTAACTGAGTGAGCTCACAGATCCCCTCCATTTAGTTATACTTAGAAGATATTTTTTCATACTCTAAAGTATCTAAATATTCAATATTCATGAAAGAATAAGCTTTCATTTGACATAAATAAATAGACTCCTGTGTTTGTAAAAAATTACGGCAGTCATGCTTAAAATATATATATATATATATATATATATATATATATATATATATATATATATATATATATATATATATATTGTGAATTAAAATATGAACATAAAGTGTGTTAACATATAATTCTAATATTCTTTAAGTAAGTCTGATATTTATAAAAAACTGCAAATTATCTATGCACTGAATAAACAAAGTATATTACTTACCTAAATAATTATATATATATACTTGCATAAACCAGCCTTTGTCAATTGTTAAACTTCAAACTACAAATGAACAATTAACCAATCCGCGCTGACTTATATAGGAAATGGTCCGATTGCATCACCATTTGAAACGAGGGGGCGTTATTGCGTCATCACTTTACAAATGGGCTCAGAAATCAACAAGCTGAAACAACAATTATTATTGCATCATACGCCGAGTATGTGAATGTCATTCTACTATTCAGATAATACAATATCTTGATTTTTTTGCGAATTATTGTAATTAATAAGGAATGAGTTATCAATGACAAATATATGATAGTATATAAGTAACAACCAATAAATGACAACTATTAAAAAGTTCCAATATTTTGACTGAAATTTTAAAATATGGAGACACATAGCGACCTCTAAATGTTTACCAATTTAGTCAATATTTTGCATCAGATCTTTTAACATCTTATAGCATAATTTTAGCCATGTGGAGAACATTTCCAACTAATTTCAATTTTTTGCATATATTTCTGGACCACCCTAATATATATATATATATATATATATATATATATATATATATATATATATATATATATATATATATATATATATATTAGTGTAGTTGGGTAGCAGTCTTTCTTGAATACAAATTTTGTTAGACCATTGTGTATTTTGCCTTAATTAATTTCCTCTGGCAACTTTCTCTTCTTCTAACTATCTTTTTTATTCCATCTTGTAGATGGTGGATTATTTGTCCAGTATTCATCTCTTTTTTAAATGAATGTGTTTGGTAAAAACACATTCCCGAAAGGAAATAAGCTGCTGGAACAAATGATAGTTAACTATAAGCCAATATCTCTCGCGGCAATAATTGGAAAGATCTTTGAGAAAATCTTGGTCTACAAGTTCCAGGCACACCTAGTCTGGAAGAGGCCACACAACGCACAAGAACATATATTCAAGAGAAAGAGCGGGACGAAACATTGTGCTCGCGCTTCTGTCCTAGAAAATGGCCCACTGCCAAGTGGTTGTAAAGTATATCATATCGTACAAAGAGACTTGCAGAAGTCCTTTGGTAAGGTCTGGTCTGACTGAGGGGCCTGCAATAGAAAATCCTCACCCTTCACTTATATGAAATCATGGAGATGATCCTCTGTGCCTCCACCACGGAGAAAAAGTCCGAAACATGGTAGAAGGTTACTGAAAAGCCGAATTTGAACTCGAAGCAGGCGCTCCTCAGGGTAGCTACCTGAGATCCCTCCTTTATCGAATATATATATGATCGATCTCTAAACATCGATAAAGGAAATGCGATGTATCTGCAGTTTGGGATTGACATTACGCATATAGTCCTTGTTACATATAAGAACCAGAGGGCAAAGGCAGGTGAAACGGATAAAGAAATAGCAAACATAAATAACTATGAGAATAATTTGAAAATCAGAACCAACATCCCAAAATTCAAAATTCTTCTTTTATATTGTTAGAAAACTGCCAATACGACAGTGGGAAAACGAGAATACAGAAAATCTGGGAAGCAGGAATTTTTCCAAATCCATAGATTACGAAATCTGAGAGCGATCAACCTGAACAAATTATACCTTATGTGTGTACGTGCAAAAGTCATCTACTAAACAGTGGTGGCTCAAGCGGTGGCGATTCAGTTGACAATCAAGGCCACGCTGAAACGACTGCATAAGGTACAAAACGAAGCGAAGCTGTACGTCAACAAGGACAGGAGAAGAGAGCGCATCTCCTAGAGGAAGCTCAATCGTAAAAATGCGATTGATGCTATTAATACAACACATTAACTAGCATAAAACCTATGTAAAAATAAGAGAGTAAATCTTGCCTGACATAGATTATAAACTAGAGATCTTGGCAGAAAATAGAAAGAAGGTGGTTAGGAACTCACGGTTTCTTAGCCCAAGAATCTGCGCAAAAGAAGAGATGACTCCAGGGTTCGTATGAACATTATAAATCTACAATACAATAATAATAATACACATTATTAGTATAAAATAAACACGTGAATTCAATTGCCTCAGAAAACAAACCACATAAGCTTGTAAGACTGAATGAGTAGGACAGTATGGATGCAAGTAAAGCGATAAAGAAAAAAAGTTACAGCCTAATGGCCTAACGTTATTAATATCTATAAAAAAACAGTCCAAAGACTTAAAAAAATAGAAATAAAATTCAAAAATAATAAAAGGAAAAGAGTAAATAAAATTATGACCGGGTGCAAATGTACATACTGTGTGAGAGAGAAAAACTAAGAAAAGCAACATGAAAAAATGAGTAGATGATAGATAGAAAATAATGGTTTTAATGCTATAAAGGTTATACAAACAAAAAACAGAAGCCAAAGTAAAATAAACATAGAAAACAAACGTCTCTACGTAAAGAACAAAGAAACAAAAGGAAGTAAAAATATACAATCGATGCTCTCATCACCAGGGCAACCATTCTACAGTATTTCCCTACTTTTTACTTGTCTAATCATCAACAACCGGCGATTCCACATGGCCATGAGAGGGGGCACGATACGGGGCATTAACGATGGGGAATGGGGTACCGGAGGACCAAGAGGGCAGATGAAGGGTCCACATGAAAGGGAAAACACTATGTTGTCATTCGTTGACGACCGAACACTCTGAGACCGCGAAAGCCTTGTACAACTAAGGATTTAATCGCAAAAGACACGATCGAGAACAGGTCTTGCAGACAGAGGTGGATTTGTTAATGGTCGCAACTGCAGGGAGTTTTTGATAAGAAATGTTTGTGAAGAAAGTGGTAAGGCTAGGGAGGTGGGGGGCTGTATGGAAGACGCATACCCCGAATAACTAAAAAAGGAAAGTACTTAGGCTATCTGGGATCAGGAGAGAGGGCAATTTCCCTGAACTAACCCACATCCATAAAAAGGGCAAGTTCCTCTGTGGAAGATGCCCTTGACGTCTTTCTCTTTGCCAAGCGAATAAGTATTCTGATGATGGTGACTTCATTGCAATACCAATGATCCGCAAAAAAAATACAAGTGTTACCCGGATGGGAAGTTGCGTGTACGACTAATGATCCGTAAAACAAATTTCTTAGGATCGTGAGTTCTCAGTAAGACTAACCTTCCCCGAATCTAGAGCGTGCTTCATTCTTCTTGTTGTTGTTCTTTCTTAGTTTAGTTCGGCTTAGGTATTTTTAGCCGCGGGCGACTCTACATCTCACTAGGCCGGAGGGTCGGTCGGTCGGTCGGTCCCCGTTTTGCTTTTTATTGTTTTGGTAATAACATCATAAATATTTGGCCGATTCTAACGAAATTTGAATTCCTTATGTTGTTTTACATTCTATTCTGAATGATATAATTGCCAAAGTCTTCCCAAAGTTAGCCGGAGAATTATTTGACAATAACATCATAACTATTCGGGCGATTACTACGAAATTTGAAACCATCATGCTGTTTTACATTCTCTTTCTATCAAGGTTCTATTATGGTTAGTCCGGGAATTATTAAAAGTTTTAAAGGTCACAAGTTCATAAATCAGAATAAGTGAGAGCACGCAACTTTTGGTCAACAGACCTTGTTAAAGTAGCTTAGGACTAGGCTGAAATATAAACTACTGTGACTTATGTCTTTGAAGGTAGTCGACAGATGGGTACACTAAAGGAAATTCCTGTAAGAATAATATTCCGTAAAAACATATTTCTCAGGATTTTGAGTTCCTTGTAAGACTAATAATTCCTAACCACCATCCCTCCCCCCATATTCCTAGGATAGTGAGCTACTTGTAAGAATAATGATCCGTAAAAACTCCCTCTTTTGCTATTTACGAGGGGCGGTCAATAAGTTTTGCAATTTGGATATAAAGAAACGAGATATGAGGAAAGGTGTTTTACTATTTTTCAATATAACTACCCTTGACTTCAATGCACTTGCGCCACTTGTCCCTGAGGTTTCGAATTCTCGACAACCAGAAATCTCCCGGCTGCTGTTCAATCCACTCCTGGACAGCGAGCTGACATCTTCATCGTTCCCAAACCGGCGTCCACGCAGTGCAGCCTTGAGCTGGCAGAATAAAAAGTACTAGCGCAGGGCAGCTTGTGCAATTCTGGCCTTGTGGACTTTGACGGCGTTGAAGTCGATCATGGGGCGTGAGGTTTCTAGGAACCCAACGCGCAGAGACCTTGGTCATGGTCAAATTGTCGTGGATGATGTTGATAACACTTCCATAGGATATTCCAAGTTCTTGCTCGAATTCTTCAACTTTCACCCGTCGATTTTCGAGGATCCTCCTCTCCACACGGGCCACATTGTCCTCGTCGGTCACGTCTGACAGGCATCCAGGATGGGGGATATCTTCAAGGGACTCACGACCATCGCGGAACTCCTTATTTCAGCGAGCAATGGTTGCATAGGAAGGGGCGGTGTCGCTGTACACTGCAACCATGTGTTCATGGATCTTTTTTGCATTCTTGCCTTCCTTGGTCAAAAATTTGATCACTGCGCGGTGCTCAACCTTCTTTCTCCATTGTTGAAAAACTTTTGACTGACGATCTGCGATCAGCTACTGCTTCTTAAATAGACGAAGCAGGAGCGTGCAGCTGTAGGTCCTGACTTTTCATAACTTGTTCTAACACTCCCACAAACATTTTTCCCCCTTCTTCTGTTTTGCCCTACCGATTCGCAAAACTTATTGACCGCCCCTCGTATGACTGATTTAAAATTACAAATTATTGAATTATTGTAGACTGTTAATAGCCATCCTTAGCGCGTATGTTTGTATGCTTAACTCCAAAGTGGAAAGCTTCAGTTCCACTCTAATATTGTCAGTTATTCAGAGGTGGTTCGTGCCTAATTTGACTCTTGTGTATCTCCGCTGAGCAACAATTAAGTGGCCTAAATATTACAGTGAGTCTTGTTCGCTTTTAAGAGTCCTCCAGAGAAGAAAATTTTACATTCAAAGACCAGCATAAGCTTAAAGTCTTGTAAAAAAGTACAAGGCCTAATGTATAACACGTGTGTGTACATGTGCGTGGTAGTAAAAAGCTTTCGGGCAGATGTTTGCGTGTATGTAATTCCGTTTCTCTGCGAGCTTTTTACGCAAGTGTGTGAATGAAATATATGTAGTATAAGACGTATACGTTACTGTAAGAGTCTTTGCGAATGAGGAGGGATATGTTCTTGTGTAGAAGTGAAGCGTGTGTCGGGCCTGCAATCATGCCGCGCAGGCAAGTGAAGGAACCCACAAGTGAAAATGAATCATTAGAGGCATCCTTGAACTTTAGGGCAATTTATGGCGCTCAGATTTGGCCTTGTGCGCCTGCCGTTGTGCGTCCACAGCCACTCTTATTAAGTTCTCCCGAAATTATTTTTTTTTACATTCAACTTTTTAAAGTGATAGAACGGAATTAATTCGCGGATAACCTTAATATACTCGTATCTTTGGTTCGTGTCTGTTGTTTTGGTTCCCTATGACATTTATTGAGACGAGGCTGGGCGTCAATAGCCATATTGGGGGTAAGAACATAACACATGGGTGAGATGCATGTAGTGTTTGGACAGACGAAGTGCTGTGGAATGGCAAATTTGCGCTAGTGTATAAACTGACAGGCCATGTTTCGATATACGTAGATAATGGCGGATTGGATGAAATATCACGCGATAATGGAAATGATTTGCAGCATTTTAAGCGCGACATATTTACAGATTTCCCTTCATGTCCGCGCAGGTCTCTTGGTTTAGTGGAGAATTAGCTCGATTTTCATGCCTGGGTACCGCGTTCGATTTCTGGCGAAAGCGGACACAAAGAAATCATGGTGTTTGAAGAGTTCGCCGAATTTGACCCATGTAAGCATTTCCATCCTCATACGTCATAAGGCGCTTAACCAATAGCAGCATCGCTATCACTCGGTTTATGCCTTGCTAATTGGCATAAACAATATATCGCTATTCATTCTACGGAACGCGTCGAAGGTTGGTACAATTCCACACTCCCCTGACATGGGAAGGGTGGCTCTCCCTTGAGCCAGGAAGGGATCGAAACGCTTGCTGCTGGTTGCAAATCGCACTAATGCACTTATTACTGACCTTTTCCACCAACGAAGACTTGCCACTCGTGCACAGTAGTTGACAAGCTGATCTTTATACTGATTTCAGTATCCGATCGTGGATACCAGTGAGGAAAGGGCAAGGTTATGCAGATAATAATAATAATATGATTACTAATTCCGAAGTCTTCTGGACAAACTTAGGGAGAAGTACGGAGTTGATATTCGTTGGGGGAGAAGAAAAGGGCAGTAGGATCCAGACAATTTCAAGCAGGTTTCCAGATAATATCGGATAAGCAGAAGCAAAGATGTACAGAGCAACGATAAAACAGCAGCAAAGATGTACAGAACAACGATAAAGCAACAGCAAAGATGAACGAAGTAACGATAAAGCAGCAGCAAAGATGTAGAGAGCAACGACAGAGCAGCAACAAAGATGTAGAGAGCAACGATAGAGCAGCAACAAAGATGTAGATACAGAGTAAGGGTAAAGTTAACGGCGTGTAATTCCGTCCTCTTTAAAAGGTAAAGTCAATAATCGCATTGTCTCCGTTGACGTCTTGTTTGCTACTTTCACCTTTCATCTCGCGTTGGCCTTGAGTGAATCCGAAGGTCTTGGCTGGTCTTCATTGAACTCGTTCTCTCAATGCGATCCGAGGAGCGGTGGACTAAACTTCTCTCAGTAAATTCCACCTACAAAGGCTGGCTCCTTTCAAAAAAAGAGAGAGAGAGAAAGAGAGAGAGAGAGAGAGAGAGAGAGAGAGAGAGAGAGAGAGAGAGAGAGAGATATTAAGAAAGTGTATATATATATATATATATATATATATATATATATGTGTGTGTGTGTGTGTGTGTGTGTGTGAGAGAGAGAGGGGGATGGGAGAGAAAGAAAGAAATATTTCAAGAAGCCTTTTGTAGAAGTTGACATTTAAATTTTAAGAAAAGCCGCAAAAATATCCATAATGCTCGTTTTCTATTAAAGTTCAAGCGCCAAATCCGACAAAAAGACTTGTTGAAATTTCTCTTTTAGAGTACTGGATGATGCCCAGTCGTAAGGGTGGCGCCCCAGCGGAGCTGGTTGAGAAACCCTAGGTGAATTTTCAAGCAGATTAAGGAATTCTTCTTATTGCCTATACCTAATCGCATTGACACATTGGCATGGAGGTTATTGTACATTTATCTATTATATATATATATATATATATATATATATATATATATATATATATATATATATTGATGTTCGCTGCCTCAGTGTGCACGGTTCGAATCCCACCCCTGTACGGAATTTTTACGAATTAGGAAATAATATTTCCGAAGAAATCTTTTCCCGTTTTCTGTTTCTTGCGGTTTGTTTGATTCATTTTCATCATTCTTTCACGCTCATTAAAGATTTATACACACACACACACACACACACACACACACATATATATATGTATATATATATATATATATATATATATATATATATATATATATATATATATATATATATATATATATATATACTTTTTTCTTTTTTTATAAATAAATAGATAAATATATTTGTTTTTTCCTCCATCGTGGCATGCAAGCCTTGCTTTCAAGTTTTTGATCTGCTATATATATATATTTTTCTTTTATTTTAATTAACAGTTTGTAACTTATTCTGCCAGGGTTTAGGTTTTTATTTCATTTCTGTATATTTTGTTTTAATAGTGGGCACTTTGCCTCTTTTTCTTCAGTTTGTTTGTTTTTTGTTGTTTTTTTGCATTTAGGTGTTTGTGCTTTACTTGTTCCGGTATATATTCCGATTTTGTTTTCTCGGGAGCAGTTTCTTCCACTTGGGAATAGGGCTTGCCTGGTGGCGCGTCCCCTAACTGCTCTCGGAATGTCTAGGTCGAGGTTCATGTTCGGGAGTATTTCGTTTTCTATCTTGTCCCAGGTCTTTCTCCCTAGCCTTTGGAGATCCATTTTCACTGGGTTCAGACCTGCTCCTGCGTGCAGTTCTGTTTACTGTATATGGTCCATCCTTCGTGCTCCAGCTACAAGACGGCTGCTTTGTTCTCACTCTCTGCATTTGTCTGAGAGAGGTGGAACTCACAGCCTGCATGGCCACTGCCGGGTACACTAAGGTTGAGCGTACCAGAGCAGTGTATAGCTTAAGATTTTTGGAGCTGAGTCTTTTAAATCTATACAGTTTTTCGAGCTGTATTTTGGCTAGGGAGATTCTGCTGCTAATGTGCACTTTGTATCCTTCGAATGTAAAGTGCAGACCTAGGACTTTTCCTTTATTTCCGTAAGGGTATAGTTCGCCGTTCACTAAGACACCCACACGTTTTCGGCGGTTAATTGGAAGGATCTGGAACTTTCGGCGGTTGATTTTGATTTTCCACTTTCGTCCGTATCGATTAATGTTATCGATTTCGATGGCTGTCTGCCTTGCTTGATATCCAGCATGTTTGTAGTAACTGGGGACGATTTGTGTGATGTCGTCTACAAACTGCAGGTACATCACTTCCTCCCCTACCGGATCAGGTAAGTCCAGTGTGTACAAAAGGTACAGCAGCGGACTCAGATAGCCACCTTGTGGAACACCCGCCTCAACTTAAAATTCGGGTCCTCTCTAGCCCTCGATCGAAATTTTGGCTTTTCTGCGCATGATGTAGTCGCAGAGGACTCTTTCCCAGGATTGGGTTCAGCTAGAGCCCTAAGATCTTGTATTGTAGGCCTCTTAGCCAAACCTTGTCGAAGGCCTTTTGTACATCTCGCATCACCACGTCTACATATTTCCTCTCAGCTTTACAGCGGGCGAGCTTTTCGGTGAGAAGGGCAAGGGCTGTGTTAGTCTCTCTTCTCTTGCGGAACCCGTGTTGCTGAGGGCTGTGGGCTTCCAGCTCGGTCAGTTAGTCTTGTAACCTGTTGGCTAGAAGCTTCTCTTAGCCTTTGCCTATAATCTCCAGGAGGGATATTGGCCTGTAGTCCACCAGTTGATCAGGCTTCCTCCCTTTAGGTATAAAGATGATTTTAGCTATCTTTAAAACGTCGGGAAAGAAGACCGTATTCAGGGAAGCATTTTAGATGTTCGTGATTCCCTGAATGATTTGCCGGGGGGCAAGCACCAAGTTATTTTTGGTGATGCCCGTCCAGCCTGGTGCCTTTTGTTTGAAAGTTTTTATGACTGCCATGACCTATTCAGGTCTAGTTGGGCGGCCATGTTCTGACAAAATCCTCCCTTCATCGACATAGGCATGTTGAAGCGTTCGATGCACAATCTGATTAAGATCTTCAGTCATTTGGCCCTCGAATTCCTGGTCGAATTCCGCATTTTCTTCTAGTGTTATCTTGAAGACATCCTTCCAGAATATGCGGAATCTTTCTTACAATACCGCCGGGTCTTCCAAGTAGTCATCGCCCTCCTTAATGCCGGTCTTTTCTCTACTTGTAAGACCTTTCAACTTGTTCACAAGTCGCCAGAACACATCGGGTCGCACCTCGCTGTCAACTTTTTCAATTAGGCTGTCCCAGATTTCAGCCTGTTGCTGGCTAATAGCCTGCTTAAGTTCTTCACTCAGACGTCGTAGCAGCATGGTTATTTCCTGATTTGTACCTACTCTCCTGATTTCCTCGTACACCTCCTTTTGCACTCTAGCGATCTCTCTCATTTCTTCGGTCCATCTGGGTCGTGGGAGAGTTTTGTACTTCTTTATCAGTACACTCTCGCGATCTGCTTCGATGATGTGGGCTGGTTCGAATCTAACAAGGATTTCCTTATAGCGTTCGCAGTTGGCCGAAGCGTAGCTTTTTCGAAGAGGGATTGGGAGCTGTAGTGGCGCGAGAGAAATGGTCGTCAAGATCGCTATGTGGTCACTGGGGACTGTTGGGCCTGGCTCACTACGGTAATTGAAGGGAAAGCCATCGCTTGTCAAGATTATGTATGGCTTTGTTGCTGACCTTACGGTGAAATAGGCCCGAAAATCCGGACCTATTCGCTGGATGTTTTTCCTTCGCATAATCATTTCATAGTTATGGCCTTTTTCGTTCGTGTTACCATAGCCAGCCGTTCGGCATCTGACATCGAGGTCGCCCTCAAGGAATACCATTCTGCCGTGGCCAAACAGGGTGTAGAAGTTTGTGAGAGGAAGGTACTTTCGTCGAGGTGGTTGGTATGCCGCCGCGATTATGAGCTTGCCCACTAGAGTGTGCAGCTCTACCGCCACGAAGGACTCGTCCATATCCGGAAGGTGTCTGAACGAGAGATTCTTTTGACGGCAACGGTAGCACCATCGTACCTCTTCTGAGAATGTTTTTTTTTAGATCACTCTGTAGCCTGGTATCTTTAATTGTTTGTTGGTCGTATTGATACCATTCTCCGTGATAAATATGATGTCGGGATCAAGCACACGGAATATGTTTTCGTATACCGTGGCTTTTCCCTCCCATCCGTTCGCGTTGAGTATCAAGATCCTTAACCTGTTGTTCTGGTTTTCCATTCTCTGTTCTGGCTTAGGTGGATGACTTAGTGTTTATGGGTTGTTAACTTGCGTTTCCCGTTCATCTTCTTTTTGAACTCTGCTGGGGAGAGTTCAATAAATTTTTCCTGGTAGTAGTCGACGTTTTGGTTGTATAGGGCATCCTCAACCGATTCTTCCTCGCATTGAGTGTCGAAGTCCTATTTATAGTATTTCTTTTTTAGTCCCACGCCAATTTTGTTTGCGTCCCAGTCCTTCGCGAAGGGACAATTGTTCGCTCGCGTAGATGCTAAGGTTAATTTGGTCTGCATCTATATATTTCTTTGTTCCTCTTTTGCCTTTTTTACATCGTACTTCTTTTTTGCGCTCTCTGAGTCTGAGGTATCCGTGGTTTCAGAGGATTTAGTTTCTACCTGTTCTTCGTCTTTTGCTTTGGTCGAGGGTGCTGCTTTTGCGGCCGTCTCTCTCTCTCTCTCTCTCTCTCTCTCTCTCTCTCTCTCTCTCTTGGCCTCAATTCTTGAAACAGGCAGTCTATTTTGATCTTCTTTTCTTTTCTCTTGGCTCTTTCCTGACATCTGTTTGGGATTCAGCTGCAGTTGCAGTACATCCCCTAAAGGAGGGTTATCAGGGAACCATATTTCGCTCATGCCGTTTTTTGCGAGCATTTGATTAAGTTCCTTCGCGAATACTCCCGGTTGAGTTAGATTCCTGACGTGAGCGTATAAGATGCAGGTCAGTATCTTCGTCGCGTTTTCGTTCTCGATTCTCAAGTATGTCTTTTTGTTCTCATTTTCTGTGAATACTGCTTTTGCCGCCTGAGCATATGATGTTTTGCTTTTGCGTTCTTGCTCGTCTTTCTTTAGCTGCATCTTCTTATTTATAAGATCCTTTTTCATTGGGCAGGTCATGGCCATGGAACGATGTCCTTGGCCGCAGTTTGCACACTTCTCCATGGGACTGTTGCAGTTCTTCTAGTGGTGCCCTGGCTCGCTGCACCTTGAACATATTTCTTGTGGCTCTGTGCATTCTTGTGTTGTGTGCGTCTCCATTTTATAACATCGGAAGCAGAATTGTATGGGAGTGAATTCTTCTCTCTCAATCTGCTCCCCACTGATATTTGCATTAAAAAGCAGTAATCCATTCTCCTTTGCTTTTTGCGCCATTGTGGTGACGGCGAAGACAACCTCAAACACGTGAGTGTATTCAGAGTTGTCCCTCTTGATCTAAAACTTAATAATTTCGGATACTTTAGCCCACGGTTGATTTTTTTTTAATTTCTTCTTTTATCTCTTCCTTAGAGTGCTGTCCTATCCAAGGATCCAGTCGTCGACAGACTACGCTCCTGTGGGTTAGGATCTGCGGTGGAATTGCCGGTTGTCGGCCTATTCCACGGAGTGTTTCGACTGCTTCTTCTTTTGTAATACACTCCACGTCCTTCTCCTTTTCACATATCGCAACATAAGCTGTTGTTACTTCGAACAGTCGTAGCATTGCGATCTTCAACTTTCCGTAAACAATTTCGAAGACCTTCTCTCGGCTGGGCCTGCTGCTTCCGCTGATGGTGCGCAGCTGGATCTGAGTGGTCCCATTTTTATCCATTTTTCCCCAGGAAGGCGTCTCCTCGTGCTGCCTTTCTTCTTATTGTGTCTTATATGCACCTTCTAATTATTCGTCGCTATATTGTATGTTTTGCCTCTATTGTAGGGTCAGCTTCTTTTTCTTGTTAGAGCGCTTTAAAAGCCGCCTCCTCCTCGTTGCAAGCGAGTCTCCATGAACATGAACTGCAGGATGGGATGGATGAATGATGGGGGAAGGGCGGGGAGGCCCCTTAGACGGATGAGATGTGTCGGACTTAATGATGGGTGGTGATCGAATCAACTACCACCACCCGGGGGTGCCGCCCCATCTGGGGTTTGGTTATTGATGCTGCTTCCAACTTACACAGGGACGGCTGTTTGTCCCCCTGTGGTGGTGGCCGGAAACTACCTTTAGAAATTAGAGCGAACTCTTCCGAAAGCTTTCAGCATCGCCTCGTAACCGGGTGGTATCTTCCGTAGAGTTCCACAGTGGGCTAATCCTCAAACCTGCTTTCCTTTACGTCCCCAATTATGTCTATCCAAGTGGACCGACAAAGTTGGAGCGAGACTAGGTGAATGGTAGTTCAGTTCACTTCAGTTCCCTTGCCCCAATGAAGGGGCGGCGGGGGGTGGGGGTTAGCCAGACATGGGTCGGCTATCCTTGGTTCTGCAGAAAATATATCTTGTCGTCCCCGTGGAGAGAAGGCAAAGGTCGTTGATGGTTTCTTGAGGTGTCTTACCCTCGCCTTAACCTCCTTTACCCGCTGTAACTTCTTGTTGAGCGTAAAAATTTCAAGTTTTCTTCCAAGTCGAATGAAAGAAACCGTTTAAGTTACGTTATGTATATAGAAAGGACAGAAAGAGACCGCTGTGTGTGCTACTGGCGGTCAAGTATTCAGATAGGAGGGTTTCAGAAAACATTTAAGAAAAGTTAGCGAGAGTTGATAGGTGGGTGGCTATACACCGATGCGTTGTGTTGTTGTGGCAGCGTTGGTTATGTGGTTTTTGGACTGGACGAGGGTTGGAGGCAGGTCAGAAGGGGAAGGCTGTCTGCTCAGTTGGAAACGCGTTATTCATGATGCCTACTGGTTTATGCGAAGAACGGTGCGGGTGGCGGGTGTTCGTGGGTCGTGGGATATCGCGGCGCCATCGCGTACCTTCTTACGTGTAACGCCGGGTATAGTGGGTCTGTGGTGAGTTTATCGAGTTGTTTTGTGAGTCTGGTGTAAGCGTAGGTGTTGAGAGGAGCTAGTTTGTTGTTGTTATGTAGTGCGTCCATTCTCGAGTACAGCGGCGAACGGCAAGCGCGCTTCAGAGCAGAGTTCTGAATGCGCTGAGCCTTTCGCTTTCACGTGTCGCTTGCAGCTACGAGCGACAGTGGGGCGTACGTGAGAAAAGGGCGCACGAGTGCTTTGTATAAGTGTAATTTTAGTTTTTTGCTTGCAGAGTAGAACCTACCCAGCGATGCGTTTGTTCGTGAGGCTTTTGAACCTGAGGATCTTGTCAAAAGTTACCCCCGGGATTTTGGTGCGTTGAGTGTATTTGAGCCTTGTTGGGCTTAGGTGGTTTATGTCTGGTGTATGTGAGTAGATTTGTAGGTTGTGCATGAAGTGGTCTCTAGCGCCGTAGAGTGTCATCTGTGTCTTCTGAGGATTCGTGGCGATCAGCCATTTATCCTCGTAATCTGTCTTCTCGTCTATCATTCTTTGTGCGTGGAGCGCGATTTCTTCTGGGGCTCGGCCGCTGACGAGAATGGTCTCGTCATCGGCGTAGGCCACTGTGTAAGTGTGACAGCAGTTTTCTGATGGGCATGGGGTGTCATTTGTGAACATGATATAAAGTGTGGGTGACAGTACGTTTCCTTGGGGAACGCCTGAGCGTGGTGTGAAGGGTTGTGAGATGGTGTTGTTATATTTAATGTGGCAGCTCCGTTCAGTGAGGTAGTGCGAGAGGAGCCTTCTGGTGCAGAGAGGTAACACCGTATTGTTGGCGAGTTTCCAACGGAGTTCCTCGTGCCACACTTTGTCGAAGGCCTTCTCTACGTCCTCACTGACGGAGAGAGTCTTTTGATGTATCTGGCGTTTCTTTTGGATTCTGTCGTGAAAGATAGTCACGGCCGCCTGAGTGGACAGGCCTCTCCTAAACCCGTATTGGTGAGGGAAGAACCAGTCCCTCTCTTCCAGGAACTCCCGTAGGCGGCAGTTGACCATACGTTCAAGTACTTTGCCTAGGTGCTCTAAGTAACCCTCAGCAACACGCCCAAGTAGGTTCAGGCTTTCTCAAACCCACTCTGCCAAATTCTGGCCTGCTGACTTCTTGCTTCCTTCCCACCGAAGCTGAATTCACTAGGCAATGTTTTGTGAAACATTTTAAAGCGAAACACCAGCTAGACCTTACACCCCGACTACAGCGATGTCGCCCTCAAAGCTAACGTCAGGGAGGAAATAGACAACAACTTCTGATGGAATCGTAGTCACGAATTGTGCAATGTTTTGAGACAGGGTTGAGGCCGTCTTTGCAAATAATAGAGGTAACATTGAACAAAATGTTACCTTCAGGTCATATTTACGTTGTATTACGATCCATCCTTCTTCGGTAAATTTCCAATTAGGTGATTAGTTAGTGAGTTAGGAGCTAGCGGTAATTTTCCAAGTTTTGCTACCCAATCCTAGAGTGTAAAATCTATATATGTATATAAAAGAGTAAGTTTGTTTATTTGTTTGTTATAGGTCGTCACATTTTTGCACGGATTGAGCTGAAATGTGGCGCATAGTTATTAGATATATCTCAGAAATGCAATGGTTAAAGGAAGTTAGGTTACACTACCCCATATTCATTGCCCCCTCCCCCTCTGCCCCATGCTGTGAAAAATATGTCATGGGTCTAGCAGTCATATCTCTGGACCGATTAAGCTGAAATTTGGTACTGAAATAATCTCTGTGAGCAGAAGATTATGTGTTATGTTGGGTTTTGCCATCCTGCTTCCCATGGGGGCTAAAAACATGTCATGGGTCTGGTGGATACATGTCTGGATGAATTAAACTGAATTTTAACACCAGTATATTTCTGTAAGAAGTTGGCTATAAGTTATGCTAGGTTGCGCTACTAGACATATGTACATTGTCTGAAAATATCTCATAGGTCTAAAATCTCATAAAATGAGCTGAAATTCCAACCTGCTGATAAAGTCTAAAGTTGTACAACACCCCTAAAAATAGGCCACTGGACCAGCTCAAATCTTACCTCCGATGCCACAAGAGCTAATCAACGTTTGCAAAAAAAAAAAATACTGGTCTATGCACTTCAAATCGAAATTTTCACCTGTCTAACGCCGGGTTTGTCAGCTATCTGATAAAAGGAAACTATTTTAAAACTATAATGAGAACTAAATATTAAACAAATACTCTAAGATTACAATTTGCTAACATGTGTAAGAAAGTAATACTCGAAAAAGCATACTAGAAATCAGTTGCGCTGCCATCTATACTTTAAATAATTAATTAAGTGTTTAATGGATATAAATAGATTACAAACCACTGAAAATTCACTCTTTAGAAATTTTGGAATGCAAAATTGTAATTTAAGATCTGAAGTTGAGGCATCAAGTAGGTAGGAAAAAGTAATTAAGAGAGAACTCAATAATTATGTTGGTAAGATTTCATAAATTCCTTGCGAGAAATGAAGTGTGAAATAGCAAAGAAAAATACATAAATTGGAATTTTATTTAAATAATTGTAAGCTACAGATTCTGCGATCAAATGTGGAATGAATAAAAACCCACAATGTTCATTCCTCCAATAGGGTTGTTTCTCTCAGTATTATTCCTTGCCAGCCACCACTAACGTAACTCCCAGGTTGAATTATAAGTAATTTCCGTTTTTTGGGAAACAAAATATAACTATGCATTTTGAAATTCCAGAGTTTTAACCTTAACCGTAAATTACCTGTTTAGAAAGAGCGTTCACCCCTCATTCTTACATCAGCAGTAAACAAGAGTGTACCCTAATTTAAACTAAATATCCTGCACTAAAATTGAGGATCTAAAAATGCATATTCGACATGTAATGTGCGCATCCGAAACAGCAAAGAAAATTGGTAGTGTTTATGGCCAGGTGCCATTACTGATTGCCAAGTCCGAAATTGTTTTTCAAAGTTTCGTTCTGGAGATCAATCATTGGAAGAAGAACCAAGACCCGGATCAATTTAATTTAATAGGCGTCGTACGAGGGGCGGTCAATATAGTTTGCGAATCAGTAGGGAAAAACAGAGGAAGGGGGATGGCTTTTTGTGGGGGTGTTAGGACAAGTTATGACAAGTCAGGACCTGCAGCCGCACGCTCCTGCCTCTTCTATTTAAGAAGCAGTGGCTGATCGCGGACCGTCAGTCACCAATTTTTCAATAATGGAGAAGGTTGAGCACCGCGCAGTGATCAAATTTCTGACCAAGGAAGGCAAGAATGCAAAAGAGATCCATGAACGCATGGTTGCAGTGTACAGTGACACCGCCCCTTCCTATGCAACCATTGCTCGCTGGAATAGGGAGTTCCGCCATGGTCGTGAGTCCTTTGAAGATCACTCCCATCCAGGACGCCCGTCAGACGTGACCAACAAGGATAATGTGGCCCGTGTGGAGAGGAAGATCCTCGAAAATCGACGGGTGAAGGTCGAAGAAATCGAGCGAGAACTTGGAATATCACATGGAAGTGTTATCAACATCATGCACGAAAATATGGCCATGAATAAGGTCTCTGCCCGTTGGGTCCCTAGAAACCCCACGCTCCATGATCGACTTCAACGTCGTCAAAGTTCGGAGGAGCTGCTGCTCCTGTACAACCAAGATCCTGTGGGATTCGAGTCACGCATAGTGAAAGGTGATGAAACGTGGATCCATAGCTGGGATCCCGAGACCAAGCTCGAAAGGATGGCCTGGAAGCACAGGGTCTCTCCGACCGTCATCAAGTTCCGGACCCTCAGCCGGGAAGATCATGGCCACCATCTTCTGGGATTCTGAGGGAGTGTTGATGGTGGTATATGCGCCTCGTGGAAGGACCGTCACAGGCCAATATTCCGCCGAGGAACTGGCTGGGTTGAAGAAGTGCATTTGTCAGAAGCGGCAGGGCAAGTTGACACGTGGTGTCCTGCTCCTCCACGACAATGCCCCTGTCCACAAGGCCAGAGTTGCACAAGCTGCCCTGCGCGAGCGCGGATTCGAGGAGCTCAACCACCCCCCTACAGTCCAGATCTGGCCCCTAGCGACTACTTTTTATTCCGCCAGCTCAAGGCTACACTGAGTGGACGCCGGTTTGGAGACGATGAAGATGCCCAGCTCGCCGTCCAGGAGTGAATTAAACAGCAGTCGTGAGATTTCTGGTTGTCGGGAATTCGAAACCTCAGGAACAAGTGGTGCAAGTGCATTAAAGTCGAGGGTAGTTATATTGAAAAATAATAAAACACTTTTCCTCATATCTCGTTTCCTTATATCCGAATTGCAAAACTTATTGAATATCCCTCGTATAAGTGGAACGGTGTCAAAAGCCTTTTTGAAATCGAGATGAAATACATCTACAGCTTTATCTTGGTCAAACTTTGTGAGAATTTAGTGAAAAAAAATTAAGCAAATTAGTTATCATGATCGTCCCCTTCAAGTGTAATAATGAATTTCCTTTACTAACTTATTTACATATAAGACTCCACGATCCTATCTCTAACAATAGACTACTAGAGTTTATAAACGGCTGAAGTAAGGGAGATAGGACGATAATTTCCAGGATCTGTCCTTATGCCTTTTTTTGGAAATTGGTTACATCTGCTTCATAGAACTCCTTAGGAACGATTCTCTCGCCAATAGGCCTTTTGAACTTTGTGAAAAAGGGTTTTTAACAATTCACTTTATAATTCTTTAAGGTGGATCTGGTAGATTTTATCGGGATCAAGCGCTTTGTAAATTTTCGTTTTCTTAATATCGGAACTAATTTCATTTTCGGTTATATAAATAATTGATATGGCAGTATATTCGCCATAAGTTAATAGGGTTTGTATCGTAGCTAAGTTATTTATATCTTCGACAGTAAAAAACAGACAATGTTCATTTAATATCTTCACCACTTGGCCTTCATCGTCATTAAGAACATTCGGATTCCTGAAGGGATCCGATGCTCTTTCTAGTTGGTTTACGATTACTTATATATCTACAAGAGGAGAGGTTTCGCCACTTTTCCTTACAGGAGGAGCTTTCGCTTCGCAGTCAGATTTTCGGTCTGTGGCCTACAGCCTATCTGGCCCTAGCAACGGCATTTTGATCTAAAAAATTAAGGTTTCCAGTACATATCTCCTAATAATTTACTCTAGGTCTATTTTTTATAGATCCATGCCTAAAAGCTAGAAAAGACTTATATGGGAATTCTTTTGATTTAAGGAAAAAACAATCCTCAAATCTATTTTAATATCATCTAAATTGTATATACGAAAAAACAGCCATGTCCGAATCTTAATGCATTTTCTGAACTTCACAATTTGTAATTATTTTGTTTTAAAAATTTAAAAACGTTCGATAATCCTAATTATTTTTTCTGAACTCTTAGAAAGAATATTGATAAAAGCCTAAAATATATGAAAAACCCGCCTTAATTTTAATAATTTGTGAAAATTTCTCTGAATCTCTCTC